>PVLA01003441.1:0-212927 GCA_004027455.1 Hydrochoerus hydrochaeris
GTTACTGCCTGTTTCCTTGTTATTTTTAAGAGATCTTTCCTTTCATAATCACATGCTGCAAACTTGTCTTCAAGATTTGCTAGTCTATCCTTAGTTTCTTTTAAGGAGTTTTGCCAGCTTTCAATGGAGTTTTTAATTTCCTGGTAGTCTCTTTGAATCTGCTTCATATATTCTATATTTTCTTTATATTTTCTTTATCGAATGTTTCTCTCCTTTTTTTGTGTTCCTCCCTTCTTCCATCTGAATCATCCTGAGAGATGCTTCCTGAGAGCATTTCTTTTATTACTCTACTCATAGCTTGCTTTACCTGATTTAATATTTCAGTTTTGAGTTCGTCTACAAGGTCCCAAAGATATCTCTTAATGTCCATTGAAGCCATGTGTGATGTTGTGTGTTTGCCGCCCTTAGTCTCCCATGTTTTTCCTTCTCCTGGATCAGTGCTCTCAGGATTCTGGGCTGGGGGCCTCCTCCTGCCTCTCTCTTCTGTCATGGCCCTGGCTTCCTCCACACAGGTTACAGTGCAGGCCCAGCCCCCTTCCCTGTTGGCCATGTTTCCTCCAAAGCATGCTGGCCAGGGACCTCTGCCCTCTCCTGACTGCTCTTGTCACTGAGGTATAAGCAGCGGCTGTGTATGCCTGCCCCTCCCCACTGGGCCAGCCAAACTTCAGGGGCCTTCACCCAGTTAGTGCTTGCTAGGCACAGGGAATTGATTTGGGATGGCTCACTGGGTCCTGGCCAGGGGCACGGCCCAGTCCAAGCAAATCCCACGAATTTGCTCTGGGGGGGTGAGCAACCAACTGAAGTCACTGTCACTCCCAGTTCAGGCTCCTCCTGCCCGATTCCAACATGTCGCCAATTTGGTTGCACCCTTCCCGTGGTGAGGGGTCTCATTCCCAGCACTGATCATGGATTAATGAAGGTCCCTTCACCGACTCCACTCTCTGTTGGGCTCACCAACCCCCAGCTTCAGCACTGCTGTGCTTCCTGTGAGTGGTGGTGGAAACGAGTTTAGGTGGCTCTGCTGGCCGGTGCAGATTCAGGCTTTTGCAAACTTGGTGGGCCGCCACAAACAAAAATGCTGTGTCCCGTAATTTTTAGCTGTTTCAGTTGTAGTCCTGAAGTATTTGATAAGCTTTTTTACATTTTAATTTCTTCCTGTGTCAAGAGGATCCATCTCCCTCTGTCTGGGTCTCTCCAGGTTGCTTTATTCTGGCAAATGAGTTGTTTCTCTCAGGAGGCTTTGTATTTTGTTGCTCACTGATAGGCCATCTTGTCTTCTCTCTGTGCTTCAAGTTTTGAAAATGCATTAGGCAATTATAGCAGAGATAAGTTGGACTTCTGATTTCCTCCTCCTGTGACCAATGTAATTAATAAAAAGTAGACATATATCAAAAGATCATTGACAGCAATCTACTGAAGACACAGGAACATATCAAACCCAAAACATTTCAAGGAGTGATAGGTCAAAGTAATCAGCACAGAAAAGTTTGGTTCTACGTGACAGTTCATCACAATTCCAATGCTTGGAAAAGATACTGAAAAAGAAGATGATTGAGTGATTTGTACTCAATCTAGAGCATCACAGAATATTAAAGAGAGGAGGCAAGTAGATAAGAAAAGAGTTTAATAAGTGGAGAAGGCATGGAGGGAGTCACCGCAGAGAAGGCTGTGACGGCTCTCCTTGCAGACAAAGGGTAGGTTCTGCCTGATATAGGTTCTGATGGGGGTAGGACTCTAGTGGCTGGTGTGAGCTGATTTATTTTGTGAGAGTGCAGGGGACTGGATAAACCTTTACATTTCTGAGCTTTGGCAGACTTTTGGGAGGGAGAAGCCATAGGGGCTTCTGGGAAGAAGGAGGTGTGCATTATCATGGCACAGCTTTGAACCACTGCCGTGCTGTCTGTCAGGCAGGCAGACCTAACAGAAGAGAAAACTGAAAACTCTTATTATTATTCTCAATCTAAAAAGAAACCTGTTGAGTTATGGCGAGATGGACATTCCAGAAAATGCTTTTAAAAGCAAAAGAATATCTCTCATGAGAAAAAGTCACAATAACTACCATGAGATAAGTAGGTCTACAATAAATACCTAGCAGGATTCATCATTTCCATGACTGTTATTGATTGTGTCCCCAAAATATATGTTAAAATCCCAGCAATCCCATTTTAGAATGTGGTCTTCTTTAGAGATAGGGGAATTGGGCTAGGGATTTAGCTTAGTGGAGTAAGCACCTACCTGGTAAGTGCAAGGTCATGAGTTCTATCCCTGTACCAGAAAGAAAGAAAGAAAGAAAGAAAGAAAGAAAGAAAGAAAGAAAGAAAGAAAGAAGAAAGAAAGAAAGAAAGAAAGAAAGAAAGAAAGAAAGAAAAGAAATAGGCTGCGCATATTCATAGTTAAGGAAAGACCTTTTTACAGTTAAAGAAAGTCTTTAATCAATACAATTGTTGGTCTTACAAGACATGGACTGCTGTCTGTCCAAAGAGGCTGGGAAAGGAAGGAGCAAAAGAGGATCCTACCTGAAGTCTCACAGTAGGAATGACAGTGACCATGGTGAATGAACAATCTCAACCTTGGGGAACAATGCACAGGAGGACTGTATATAGCATAGCTTCATAAAGTCTGATTTGAACTGTCAACATATTCCTTGCTTTTCCTGTCCACATCCTAGTAGCATCTCAGTGAGACAAAAAGGGAATAGATGAAAATGTGATCTTTTTCTATAAACCAGGGAAGGTAAGTTTTAGTTTAGTCATCATTATCATTCAACTATATATTATTGCAGTAGTTTTTAAAAATATCCTTTACCTTTGTGTGCCTTTATTATTTCTGCATTGCAAGAAGAGTAAACCTGTTAAATACAAAACAGATCATGTCTCTGCTCAAAATTCTTCAATGACTTCCTTCTATGTATAAATACTTACTTAAATCCTTTAAAAACTTCCAGGTTCTGCATAACCAGACTGCTACTATCTGATCTCCCTTCCTCACAACTCTTCCCTACATTAGCTCTCTGGATGACATTTAACGTGTTCAGTCTACTCCCATCCCATGGCACATTCCTCTGCATAGAAACTGCTTTCTTTATACAGCTTCATGATGTGTTCCTCCACATTCTATAGGGCTCTGCTCAGACCCTTCATCAGAGAGGCTTCCTTTAACAGCTCAGAAACAATGACTCTCTTTTTGCTGTACTTCCTTATTCTGTTTTATTTTCCTGGTATACAGTTATCTATATCCATCTAAATTATAGAGACACTGGTTTGTTGATAAATGGTTGTTAGCTTATTATTTGCTTCTCCTATCTAACTAGGTTATAAACCCTTAAGGTCAAGGATTTGCCTGTCTTTCTTATTACGCTATCCCTAATGCCTTGAACTACCTGATGATTATGAGCTCTGTGCATCATCCTTGTCAGAGTGGGAATATAACAGGAGATGCCTTTTGTGGGATGGATAAGATGGAATGTGTGACACTTAACAAATCTAAAAAGAAAGATTCTAAAAAAGAAAGAAAGAATAAAGGGTGCATAATGTATAATTCCCAAAAGAAGAGATGACAAAAGACAAAGAGTATGTCTTATTGAATCACAATTGTTGCTTAAAATATATTTAATCAGCTTTGCTTTATAAATATTGCACATTTTGTTCTTTTCATTATAGCAAAATTGGATCATTGGGCAATTTCCATTTTTTCTTCTTATGCTCTATATATGATGGCTAATTTTAGGTGTTAAATGGACTGGACTAACAAATGCCCAGAAAGCTGACAAATTATTATTTCTGCATGTCTCTGCGAAGGTGTTCTTGGAAGAGGTTGGCATTTAAATAAAGAAAGTGAATAAAGATCTGTTCTTACCCATGTAGCGGGGAGTCACCTAGTCCTTCGAGTGCCAAATAGAACAAACATAGAGAAAAGGCAAATACTTCCCACTCCTGAAGTCAAAGCCTGTTGGACATCAGAGCACCTGCTTCTCCAGCCTTTCAACTCCCACCACACCCAGCCATCTCACACTGTGTATATATATATATACATATATATATATACATATATGTATATATATATATCCATTCTAGGGTTTCTGCTTTTATGAAGAACCCTGACTGCTACACTGTAATATGACTTTATCTGTCTCAGAAAACCATAAATATTTGTAATAATTCACTCACTCTTAATCTTATTCAGTCAGTGTCCAAAATGAAAAAAGTAATCCTCTGCAAAAATTGATTCTACAGAAAAAATCAAAAACAGTTTCAAAATCTCAAATTAATGCAAACTCAGAAAATGGTTTTATTTCAAATTTAATACTTAAACATAAAACATATTGTATAACTCTTAATATTTACTTATGAAAATACCTACTGTGTTGTCTCATCAGTAATATAATTCATTTTTTCCCAAAGTCAAATTTACCTTTTTCTAGTAACTGCATAGGTAACACAAATGTTAATGTTTCTCCATATTGAATTATTTTCACTAGCCACATGACACATGATTTCTCTTGAAAATAATTTTGAGAATCATATGCTCCAAAATCAAGTTGTATATATTCTATATAAACTTCTTTTTATGTGTTAACTGTGTTTGACAGATCGGGTTTTCTTTTAAATAAAGACAGGCAAGGTAAGTAGTAAAATTTGCAATTATGTTCCTCAAAATAAATTCTGAAAATTTTTGAAAACAGTAGAGTATTCTTTGAAATAATGATGTCAAATCTGAAAATCATGCAAGCCAGAATAGAATTCAAAAGTTTGGCTAGTCAGTCTATGACCAATGGGTAGTATGTAAAATTCCTATCACCCAGAGTTAATGTATAAACTTGTCAGATCCAGTAATGAGCCTGACACAGTGGTGTACATCAGAAGCCCAGCAAGGCATTTACAAGTATATAAACTGTTGGGATAAATTATTTCCTTGATTTCTTGGATTACAATGTTATTGGAACTTGGCATTTGGGGGAATTGGAACTTAATGAACTTTAGGTGAACTTGGATATGGGCGGTTGCTTCTAATGAATCATTGTGACAGGAGCTGCTTTCTTTCATTCTGTGTTTTTAATAGGCAAGTGAACTTGGTGAGAGTTATACCTTCTTTCCATCAAAAGCTCAATGAGAGTTTGCAAGGTGAGTGGGACTTTGTTTGGAGCACTAGCTATGCAATAGTTTGTCAGGCATCTAGAAAATATAAACTTACATAGCACTTCACAAATAAACCTGGAAGCAACTAAAAGTACATTTCTCCAAAGCAGTTTATCAGTCAAAAGTAGCCAGTTAACACACCCTGAACATCAACTGAGGGAACTAGCTTTCAGTTCTTGGGTATAAATAGAAAGTTTTGGTTGAATTTCTAAGAATTTCAAAACAAAATAAAAATGTAGCAATTGTATAGTTCTGAAACTCAAATTAGAAAATACAAATTCTAACATCAACAGACTCCAATAAGAATTTCATTTGTAGCTGCTAATTTTAATATACCAAATGCATAGCTCATAGTTTCATAATTCTTAACAAAAGAAAGAAGTTTCATTCTACTCCCTACTCATTTCATTTCCTCTCCTGTCTCCTTTCCCTCTTTCAGCACCATGACTATCAGCTTGTATTCCTATTCATTCGCCTTTCAATTGCAGGGTAATGCAGCTGCCATTTTAATTCCTAGAGCAGAAATGAAAATAACTGCTAATCACATAAACAATGAGTCTGAGTGTATGTCATATACTATCTGAATGTCCATGGGGGACTGAGAAAATGAATCGAGAATAATATCTCCCTGATGCAATTTTTTTCTACTCTCCACTATTACAGATAAAAGAACAATGCCTATTAATAACTCAGATACTATTTAATTTAAAGTAACATGATGATATGGTGAAGGGGAGCCAGATATAGTCCAGCTTTTTAGAATTCAGCAGAGCTGAATCAAGGACTATCTGGAGGTTGAAAACCTCAGTTTTAATTTTTCGCAAGCTTTTCAGAGACTGGTTTCCAATTTCTACTAAATGTGGTCAATGAGCAGATTCTTAAAAACAAGCAGGATAAGATCTGTTATTAACTTCAGAGTTTTTTCATCTTTTTGACTTGAATACACAAAGTACAGGAGAAAAAGATACAGCCAGACCATATTTCTTGTGATGATGATGATGAATATGTTGTAAGACAAATATTTACTCTCCAAGAGAAATATTTTATCCAGAGAAAGAGATAAAAATAGCAGAGAGGGATGCTGACTGATTGGTGAGACCAGAAGCTATAACTTCTAGATTGTTTGGTCACATCACTAATCACTCTAAATTACTCCTCAGCTCACTCTCCCCGCTTGACTGCACCAGTTCCAGAGTGAGATCTGGGTTAGAATTCCAGCTTCACCACTATTTGTCAAGTTACTTATCCTGTCTGTGACTCAGGTTCCATATCTGTAAAGTGGGGATATTACCTTACTACCCTTGTGGGATTCTTTGAATGCCTGAGTTAATTCAAGTTTTTGAAAATGGCTAGCAAAATGTGTTGCTATACTTGGTGATGTTGAGAGGGACCAGCAGTTCTTTGTGTCTATGTTCTCAATGGTTCACTTAGTATTTCACCAGCAGGAGATGTGTACTTGAAAAGCCTGCTGGTGATGTGACCTCAGGGAAAGCATTTAAACTCTGGGTCTGTGAGCAAAAAGAAATGTGTGTGGGAGGATGGCAGTGAAGTGGGCAACATAGATGAAGAAGATTGGCAAATAGTAATGATTCTTGCATTAAAATTGCTGTTTATTTAGAGAATTATCTGTATTTTTCTTTGTGTTTGAATATCCCTAGGGTAAAATTTATACAAAAAACCAGAATTATCTAAACCTCAGTTCTTTCCTTGATAAACAAATGACCGCATCCTTCTTGCCAAGCTATACAAAGGGTTAGAAAGGTACAAATCACGAGCATGCCAAACCTCAAGGGCTGAACAAGAGATAATTATCATTAACTATTTTTTATTCTTACTGTTATCTGATAACGAAATAGTTACATCACTTTGAATGAGTGATACCTAGATATGCAGGCATTTTTTTTCCTGTGGTTGATGACTTAGTTTTTGAAAGTCTTTAAACTCTTTTATTAAATGTTAGCTTAATACTAAAAGATTAATAAGCAAACCTCTGTACCTGTTTACTGACTTATACTAGAGGTGATAGGAAGACTCAGCTAGCAGTCATAGGAAACAAAATGATATGAATAGATGTGTGAGACAATGCCCAATACATTAAAATTCTCTTTAACTCTGGTGTCTCTCTCATCAAGCCCTTCATTGCTGTCAGATGCTAACTTTTGTCTAGGTTCAGTTCTACCCCATTCTTTCAAAATCATATGTGCTTTTCTTAGATCCACCACTATTTTCTTAATTATTCTTTTTCACACAGAACTCTCCTCTAAATTGCAAATACATTAATGCCTCTGTTCATGAATGATTCTGTTTGCAAGCAATTTGGTTTGCAAGCAGAAGCCATCAGCAAAATTTTGTTCATGTTTGTGAACTCACACTGAGTGATAAACACAAACACAGCCATCTTCTTCAGAATCATGGAACAAAATAAGTTCAAGAAAGGTGGTGCATACTTGGCATCACCTATAAGATCTCACAAAGTTGCTTCAGCTGGAAAGTGTACCAAACTGAATTCATTATGTTGCACAACACAGCTTGACATCTGATTCTACATGCCAAAAATCTTTGTTTCTCAGGCATGTCCTTTTCATTTATTTCTTCACTTGTATACATAGATGAATTATATTTGTATGTTCTGGAGTATGTGTGTGTGTGTTCATGTGTGTGTGCACATATGCCTAGCTCCCCTGAGGAATGGTGAGGTAGCTCTGAGTGTCAATTTGAGGCTTATAATATTAGTTTACAAAGAAATTAATCAATAGGCTTGTGTAATTTTCTCTAGAAAGATAACAGCCCTTTAGAGTCCATACCGAGGTTGGACCATGAAGTTAAACTAAGACTGAGTTTTTGCCTGATGAGTAAATGGAAGAAGAAAAGATCTAGGGATTATGGAATTTTGAAAGAGAATGATTGTAGTAATTGTTAAGAGTTTTCTGGTGCAATAAAGGAGCAGAATATAAGAAAAAGTAAAAGTGGCCTTTTATTCAAAGGACGTGGAGAGGAGCCCACAACCAACAGCAGTCTGGCTTTTTTTTCCTGCCTGGATATGGGGTATGGGGTATAGGGTATATGTAACCTTTGACCAGATGTGGTGCTTAGGGCAGGCATTGATGAGCATGAGATGCTGATTGGAATTTTTTTCACGTGCACTGTGAAAGGAGAAAGGAAGTTGTAATACGGGTAATCATCCTGGATTTGGCTATCAGGGTAAACATCCTGGATTTGGCCTTCCATGCCTGTAATTTATTCTAGGGCAAAACTCTTTCAGTAATTGATCATGAAATATATGTTGAGTAGAAGTTAATAAAAAAAGGAATAGATGATTGGTAAGAGTAATACTGGGATCAATGAATTAGGGGTTTCTGGAAAAGCAAAGACAATAAATGGAACAGATTGGAGGTGGGGATAAAGTGCTTAAAATCAAGGACTTGAAGGTCAAGTCTTGAAGGGAGAAGATAGCTATGCTAATATTACTGAAAATGATGCAAAGGAAGGTATCAACAAACTGTAACAATTTTGCTTCCTAAATATCCCTTGAATTTGGCCATTTGCTTCCATAATTTCAGCCTTAGCTTATGTAACCATGTATAGAAATGTCCAATAAAGCATCAGTTTAATACAACATATATAATAATTTTAACTTTATTTCTAAATTGCCTGTAGCACAGTGTACTGTTCTACAAAACAGGAAATAAATGAAAATAAAATATCAGTATATACACTGAAAAGCTAAATGTTAACTGAAAATTTTTATTAAAAACTGATAATCACACGCATTAGAAGAAAATACAAATTATAATATGCAAATGATTAAATTTCTGTATTTGTAAAAAATTTAAGATCAATAATGAGAAATACAAATTAAAAAGTATTTCTAAAGAAATAACTTAAATGTAATGTATAAGCAACAAAATTCTAATGTTTTATAGTTTAGAAGTGTTTTTTTGTTTTTTTGTACCAAGGATTGACCTTTTAAGCAATATTATACTGTAAAAGAATGACCCATCCTCCAGGATGAAAATGCAAGAATGTGCATTCCTAATAAATGTGGCACCCAGGTGAGTAGGAAGTTCCTTAGGGAGTCTCAAGCAATGGATATATCGAAGTTGAAAAATAAATGGATCATATGATAAAAAGTATTACATAATTGGCAAACACACTTGGTATACTGTGTAGATATATGAAGATCTCATAACTGTGTTATTTCTGGTAAAGTACTGCAATTATGCTTTTACTTTGACAACGAATAGTCCAGAAATATGATTGGTTATAACAGACTTTTGAAACAATCTTTAAAGCCACAATGATTTTTCATCACCTCTAAAATGCAGTTAGCTCTACCATGAATGGAGTTGTAGCATTCCATTGTATTATTTCATATACTCTTCAGAAATCTTATAAATTAGTGCTATTGGAACATTAGCACTGCTGCCTGAATTACTCAGCATAGCATATACCAAAATCAGCATAACATAAATATAAACATTTTATTAATGATGCTATAACTTCATGCATAAGACTTGCAGACAGAATAGTCTTTTTCAGTTGCACTATAAGCATAACATTTTAAGTAGAATCATGCATTTAACTTGCCATTCCTGAGAAATAAAATATACCCCGGCGAGTTTCACCTGAATATATAAACATTTTGAAATACACATTTTCTGCTGCTTTAAAATGTTTTGTTTTAGTTTAACTCTGGCAGACCAAAAGTAAGTACCAAAATCCAAAGATGTGAGCACCATACCCTACTGCTGGTTTCTCATCACAGAATGGCAGTGAGAGCATACAAGTTGATCTTCCCCATTTTTGAGAGTATGAGAAAAGGTACTTTTTCTAAGGTGCATTAAGTCCAATCATAAAATTTTTCATTTCAACTCTACGTTGTGAAGTTGAAGATAAATCACAAAACCACTCTAATGCATATAATGAACCCCCAAAATCCACGAGGGTGATGGTCCTAGATCACCTAGAAATTATGAAAAACTGAAGATTTCAGATATTTCCAGAAAAATGCATATAAATGCCTATTTTTATAGTTTAAAACCTAAATATGCTATGTCTCCCACAGTTGTGTAATTTAATCAAATACTGTATTAATAAAACTTTAGAAGGTACAGGGCATTTTGGCAGCATCTTAGCGAACTTAGGGCTTTAAGAAGAATAAAACCATTTCATTTTCCTTACCTGAAAAGGTATTACCATTCGCAGACGGTTTGGACTTGTGAAAGTGGAATATATCTTTTTACACAACATGAAGTCATTCATGCTTATTAGCAGGTAGAGCTAAAGAATACTGTTTTTGTTTGTTTTGCTTGCTTTTGCATTTTTCTAAATAAGAAAAATAATTAAATTTGTCTTGTAAATCTTAGGGGGAAAAAAAGAACCAAAATGAGAACTCTCAAGATAGCTGCTCACTGCTCAGCAACCTGTTATGATGCAGGAATGCTGATGCACCTGGAAGCTGGGTTACAGAGCAGCAGCCCATTAGCAACACTGAGAACTGACTAACCCTTTCAGATTGGCAACTTGCAAACGTCCTGCCAAAATACAATAGCAGAGGATATTTGTAGTCTCTGCAAACCTGCAGAAGTTTCTGTGAACAATTATTATCTAGGTTTTAAGGAAAAATTCTTCTGTGAACCACTATTTTGCAGTAGTACACAGTATGTACGTAACAGAGTATTATTTAGTCATAAAGCATGAAGAAATTTGTAAGAAAACAGATGAAACTGGAGACCACCATATTAAGCAAAAATAGCCAGACTTAGAAAGAGTCAAGTCTTCTCTAATAAGTGGAATCTAAAGAAGATGGCATAAAAGTAGAGACATTATTAGACAAGAGGAAAAAGTGGGAGGGGAAAGAAAGATAAGGGTTAGAATGATAGAAGGGATAGTGATGATCAACTTTTTGGAAAGTTTATATTAAATATCTAATATAATACACAATTATAATATTAGTATTATAAACACTATAATACCTATTAATGTATTAAAGTCAGTTATATCTTTAAAAGATTAAAATAGGGGAAAAACCTTAGATGTTGACTGTTGTCATTTCCAGTGTTCCATATTTCTCAACTTGGGATTTGTTGTGTTCCATGGCTCCAAGGAGTTACGGTTTTCATCAAACATCAAACAAAACATCAATCACTCTTTTTTTCACTTGTTTTTCTGTACCTTCACCACTGGAGACTACAATTACATATATATTCAGCTGCTCAAATTTGCCCCCTAGCTCATGCATTTTTTTTTCTGTGTTTCATTTTGCATACTCTATTGGCTATGCCTTCAACCTCCCCAGTCTTTTCTTTTGTGATACCAAATCTTACATTAACCCAATCCAGTGTAGTTTTCATCCTTCACAGGTTAGTTTTGGTCTCTAAGAATATTTATATCTCTCCTTAAGTTCTGAGCATCTAAAACAGTGTTTACTTTAGGGTTAATTATTCCACACCTTTGAGTCAAGACCTTTCTCAGTGATCTACCCAATGCCACATTAACTGCAAAGTGTTCTGATCTGATGGGAACAGGCCCTCTTCTTCTGACCTTGATTGTCACATAATCATCTTTCCATTCTATTCAGGTGTTTCTGTCTCAGGACTCAACTTCATTGTCTGCTACCTGTATATCTGGTGCTCAGTACTTTCCTCTGGTAGATCCCAAAGTCCTTTCTTTGACCAGCTCTCTTTGCTGAAAGTGTGATCTGTGAACTCCAGATGATTTGCTCAGCATAGACTCTTAGCTCCATTTCTTTAATTCAGAATATGTACTGGGCTCTGCCTGAGTTCCCCCTCTCCGTGCAGCAGCCTGGATGTTCTCTGTAGGCTACTATAATGATCTCAGGCTTTATCTCATGTGGTTCCTGTTTCTCAAACATCACTGTCTTTCATGACCTCATGTCCAATAGCTTCCTAATTGTTGTTACATACATTTTACACTGAGTGGAATGTAAGTCTAACAGGGCTGAGACATTTATAATTTAAAGATTAAACTTTGCTTATAACAAAAATTGATAGTAACTGCTTCCTAAGATAAGCGGACTGGGGCTCCCAGAGTTTTCATGCAGAGTAGAGGACAAATAGAAATGACCAAATAAATGTGTAGAGATACCTGCAGAAAGAATAAGTACCACTCCATATGTAGTTCTTTTCCATTGTTTCCTTTGCATTAGTTATTCAACTAATAGGAAAACTGTATGACTCTGAGTATGGGACTAACTCAATTATGGCATCTTTGATCACTGTTGCAATGACTGTAACATCACTTCATTCAGCAATAATTGTAAAACATTTCCACAAAATGAGGCATTTAGATTTTTCCAGTCAACATTTTCTGCCCATCATGTATCATTCCAGCCTAAAAAGACCTGGTACACCCTGGTTATATGTACTGTCTCACAAAGCACTTTGATAATGGAATCAGTCTTCAGTCTGCAAGTTGCTTCTGCAGGGTCGCAGATATCAGAACCTTTCAAACATTCCAAATTGGATTTTAGCTCTCCAGGCACTGTTTTTGGTAGTCTTTTAACATAAACCTATCTAATCTGTATTTTTGACTACATGAAAACCCTAAATAAAAGGTTACAGTGAAGACCTTTTTTTGTACTACTACAACAACCAAAAAAAGATGTCTCCAAAGGAAATACAAACATTTGTGAGGAAGACAATGATTGTGTAAAAAGATATTTTCTCAGACTTTACACTTAAAGGAGCACTTAAAGCAGACTAGACATATGTACAAGTCTGATGCTTAAGGTAAAATATCTAATAGGTACCATTTTAGCAATGGTCACTATGTTGTACAGTAGAAATACTGAAATGAAGTAAATCTCTTCTGCCTTTAGAATGCTTATGGACCTCTTTGTTATATAGACAAATGAATCAGAATTTTAAGCATGTGTTTTGTTTTCATAAAAGGTGACATCCATGATGAACTATTACGGAATTTTTTGAAAGTTACTGAATTATCAAGGTATTAGAGCTCACATTAGTTTCTCCTTAAATATTATGCAGAAATTTTTATGTCTTCCTAGGAGGAGAAGGTGGTAACTGATGTTAAGTTATTATTGTCTTGTCTTCAGTTCTTGTAGTGTTTACACAATTTTGTTAGGGTTGGTTCTATTCTGTCTTGTGTTGTTGATTTTACTGTGTCTGATGGTATAGGCAGCTATTTTGAACATCATGGGATGTATTATGGTAGTCATGGTTGGTTTTCTATTATCTTGTTTTGAAATCCTATAATGCTCTCATTTTTTTGTTTAATTGGTTTTATTCTGTTTTGTTTTGATTTTATTACATGTGATGGTATGAACAGCTAGTTTAAAGAAAACGAGACATTATAGTAACCATTGTTTATTTCCTGCTATCTGATTTTGAAGTCCTGTAATGCTTTCATTCTTTTATTTTGATTGGTTTTAGTCTGTTTTCTGTTATTTGGCTTTATTGTGTATGAGGGTATGGACAGCTATTTTGAAGAGAACAAGTGACATTATTGTAGCCATTGTTGATTTTCTTTTTTTTTTTGTCTTTTTTTTATTTAAAGAGAAAAAAAAGCAAATCAAAAAAAAGGGTAGAAACAATAAAAATTTTCAGAAAGAAAACAGGAAGAAATCACTAGTTGATAAATTACATATTGTCTTCTCAGACATAGTTGTTCAAGTTACAAAATTAAAGCATACAAAGTGGACTTTCAAACAGTGAGACTTCAAACAGTTCTGTTCAGTTATCCAATAAAAACTTAGCAACACAGTTATCAATCCCACACACTTAAACATAAATGCAGTTATATTCTTTAGAGCACTTTCTTTTCCTCCTTTTGCTTTTTAAGTGCATTATCTGTTTAGTTATATCATGTTTAAGCTTGCTCAGTACCTTACTGATCTGTTTTGTTGTTGTTATTTACTTTTTTAATCACCTTATATTATCCTGTTGTTTTGTTTTTGAGTTTCTCCTCATCCCATGCCCCATGGATCAGCTTTGGTGGAGTTGGGAGTTTTTTGGAGGTATTTTGTTACTTTGTTATCTATTTTTTTTTATTTTGAAGGTAGCAAAATACAGCAGAACAAGACAGAACAAAGCCATCTGAGACAGTGCAGTGAAATTGGCACAGAACCTCACAGCAGGTCACCAGGACAACAGCAATAGGCACAATAGTATATCCTATTGTTTTCACATTAGCTATTCTTTCAATCAGGTAGAGCAAAATGGAAGGAAATACCAAATTTATAAAAACAGAATATTGAATAGAGCAGTACCATTAATCAGAACTGAGCAAAACAGTGATAAAAATATTTGCTTCAAAGAGATGGTAGAAGGAAATCTCCCTTACTTGCCACACTGCATATATTCATCCTCCCAAGAGATACTCAGACCTCCGGCTCCTACTTGCTAATGGGGTGGGGGGATGAATGATTTTTAGCCTGCTGGCTGGCTGCTTGTTCTCCCAGCACCCAAAGTTCCAACATGGTGCAGACCTCAGGAAACACTGATAGTTCTCGCCCTGGAGCGGCCACAGTTTGTAAGGCCCCAGCCACTTACCATGATGGTGAGCTGGCTGCTTGTTCTCCCAGCACCCCAAGTTCCAACATGGTGCAGACCTCAAGAAACGCCAATAGTTCTTGCCCTTGAGCGACGGCAGCTTGTAAGGCCCCAGTCACTTATCAGGGTGGCAAGCTGGCTGCCTATTCTCCCAGTGCCTTAAGTTCCAACATGGTGCAGACCTCAGGCAATGCCGATAGGTCCATTGTTGATTTTCTATTGTCTTGTTTTGAAGTTCCATAGTACTGTCATTCTTTTATTTTGATTGGTTTTCTACTATTTTGTTTTGTTTGATTGTATTATGTATGAAGGTATAGACAACTATTTTGAAGAAAACAAGAAACATTATGGTAGCCACTGTTGCTTTCCTGTTGTGTTGTTAAGTCCTATGTTACTTGCATTTTTTTTTCTGATTTGCTTTGTTCTGTTTTGTTTTATTCTCTTTAAAATAATTTTTTTAAAAAAAAGAAATTTTCATGTCTTCCATGAGCAAATGATAATGATAGCAAATGGTAGCAGATATATAAACTATGGCTCAAGGGCCAAATCTCTCCTAGCTATAATGTTTATAAAGATTTATTGCATCAAAACCTGACCATTCATTTACATGCTGTTTGCTTCTGTTTTCATCTTAGCACAGCAGAATTAATGTTGCAACATAGGTTACATGCTCCTCAAAACTGAACGGACTTTTTAATCTGCTTTTTATATAAAAGATTGCACTAATTCTTACATCTAATGAGTAACTTCTTAGTTCTCCTTCTAAACCAAGACCTCTATATAAACCAAGATTAAAACTTAACTGCTTTGAAATCTGCAATAAAAGAAACTAAATAATCCATAAGCCTCTTTCGTGTTCAATGGTTTCAAAATAGCTTTCTTTAAATGTAGTCTACATCTTTGTTTGCTTGCATAATGCCCATTCCCTTTCCTCACTCACAGTGAAGAGAGAGAACACCTGATCATTAATCATAAGGGAAATGGCACAGTGAAAATCTTCACTGTAGTTCTATATTCTGTGGAACTTATTCAGTAAATGATTCATGATAAAGCTTTCACCACATTACCCTACTTTGGTAAATATCATTAATAGTGTCAACTGTTACCAGGCACTACTAGGGCTGAGGCAGGAGGATTGCCAAGAGTTTGGGCCAGCCTGGGCTACATAATCAGTTCGAGGCTGGCCTGACCTACAAAGTGTCACTCTGTCTCAAAAAGAAAAAGAAAAAGAAAAAAAAGTCTCTACTATCTCTAATACCATTTTTTGGGAATCCTTTTAGTAGAAGGAAAATATTAGCTCAATCATTTTTTTCACATTCTGCTTTTCTAACTCCATCTTACCATAACAGGTGTTTACACTCTATATATAAATGCTTCTTCAAGGCACCCAACAATTTATCCAAAATTTAGCAGAGCTCTTAAATCATTCAATATAGAATTGCTTATAGTATGTAGACCTACATTATCATGTTGCCAATTACTTTTAAATAAGTTGTTGGGAAGCTCAACAGCCACAATTTAAGATATCAAGAAATATAGAGAAAAGATGCTAAGAAAATAGTTGGGAACTCTAAATTTCCTTCAGTCCTTGGTGTTAACATCCATGTATAAAGAATAGTACAGAAAATGTTTTTTCTATATACTTATCAGGACAGATTCAAATGTAATAATTAGCTACATTTTTCTTTTTTGGTTTCTTGAGACAGGGTTTTGTTATGTAGTTCAGGCTGCCCTGGAACTCACTATGGAGTTTAGGCTGCACTTGAACTCATGGACATCCTCTTACCTCAGCCTCCCAAATGCTGGGATTAAGGTGTGTGCCACCATAAGTAATTAATTACTTAGATGGAAAAACATTTAAATAGGAAATGTCCATTTCTACAGACCTTATTTTTTTCTGAATGCATATATTCTTTTATTGAAAATATTGGGATAGCATTGCATTACATATAGTCAGTATCCATATAGGAAGGGTGAAACATTTTCCATGGCATAATACTGCTTTAAATAGAGAACCCAATAGTTGGAAATGTTCTCAGGAGTATAGTGTCATAAATTAAATTAGGTAAGAGTATATACTATGTGAAATAGCCATTTGTTTAGTAATTGTATATGGCTACAAATGGCAGAAATGATCGGTATGGCCATCTTGAGACAGTCCTGATATCTCTCACTAACTCATTGCTTCATGACCTGATCAGGCTAGACTGCCAAAGGGTTGTTCATCAAAAGATCTAAATAGGAGGACTTTGTGGGAAACAACTCCAGTGACTCCCTTTGCATCCAAAATGATTACTTTTACTGTGAGTTTGATTATTTGGAGGCTCATTTCCTTATACTGATATGTAAAAAGCTGACTAGTGTATTTCTTTCTCTTTTCATTTGGCTCTGAGCATTGCAAATAAGGCTAGTGGAGGTGCTAATATGCGATCTCTATAGCAAACAGACAGTTCTGTTTCTTCTAATAGTGTTCTCCGTACAATACAGGTATGTACAGGATTGAGTGCACGAGATATTAGAGCCATCAGCTCCGGGAATGTCAACTGGGTAAGAGCCTCAAAATAACTCAAAATAAAAGAGGCTATGACTCCCAAGGTCACAAGAGTTTACATATCAGAAACTGAAGCAAAAGCCTCCCAAAACAATGCCATTGGTACCTTAATTAGATTATGTGAATTGATCCTTCTGCATATCTTTATCTCTGCAATTTACAGAGATACCATTCTTGCACCTGGCCAGCCCGGCTCAAATTACATAATTCCCACCATCCTCACTGTCACTCATCCCTGAGCCACCCACCTTCTTCACAAGTTAATAAATTCTGGGAGAGGCCTAGGATCACGGCCTTTGCCCCCATGTCCTCACGAGGATTGGATTTAGGACCCCTTGGCTGCCCTTAACTTGGAACGTGTCTTGGTGTTTTTACTCTCGCTGTGGGTTGCATTGGTGATGGTAGATTGGAATTAACTTGCTGGGATTCCAATGACATCTCAATGGGATTATAAATACAACTTTTTTGATTGTGAGGAAAACTAGAAAGAGGACTACAATACTTGGATGACTGAACTCATTATTTGGGTTTACAATAGACTTGACTAAAAGGACACCTGGGCCACAGATTTGAAAGTTTATAGCATTCACTTAAACTTGCATGGAATGTGAATGTAGTACACTGGCCAACTGGAGGTCAATGGGCAATTTGTTCTCTGATAAATAGCCTAAAGCAGATGAATAAAGTAATTGAAAATAGTTTTTTTTTTTTTAATGAAGACATGTAAATATTGCTTTTTAAATTTTTTTCCTTGCAAAGATCCCTGGGAAAATAATTTGTGATCAATTATTTATTTCTAGCTTTATCAATTTTTTTTCTACTAGCAATCTTTGGTTTTCATAAAAGTCTAACAATAAAATCATTAACTTTTTTATGATGTAAAAATGGGTTAATATTTAAAAATAGGTTTTTTTAAATCTTAATTTTGATATGAATGCATTTCTTTATATTACTTTTACTCAAGAGTTTAGAAACCAAGACAACTGGGCTGATTTTACATTTTTGTTTGATTTTAGAAATGTAGAAATTAAAATACTTGGTCTCTTTTAAAACAGAGGCTTGCTCATAAATGTAAACACTTGGGGGGAGGGTTTTACAAAAAAGCATCATGAAAATAAATTTTTGTTATTGGCACACATGACTTATTTTTTATTATTATGAAAAAAGTGCTTTATTATAAGGAAAATTTAAATGTAGTCAACAATACTGAAAATAGCATAACTGGTATTTGTAGCCTTAGAGTTCTTTCTTCCTTCCTTTTTTTCTTTCTTTCTTTTTTTGGTACCAGGGATCAAACTCATGACCTTGCACTTGCCAGGGAGGTACTTACATGCTGAGCTAAATCCCTGGCCCTAGAGTTCTTTATTAAACAGGCATTCATTTACTGTTCCATGACAGTTAACAATCAGATTATGCAACAAAAGAGATTAACTTGAAAAAGTGAATAACGAATATAGAATGATGAATAAGAAATTTGGGTATTTTTTTGTTTGCTTTTTGTTTGTATTTTTCTTTGTTTACAGATATGGCTTTTTAAAATCTAAAGTACTAAACAAGTCATCTTCATGTAGTAAGGCCCCCATACCCTACAAGAAGCTTTCAGCAAAGATATTAAACAATTTTCTAAATTGTGACTGAAGTTATAATTTACATACTTTAATTTCTTATATATACATTATCCAATTAATGCTCTAGCCATGTTTTCATGTACAAGTAGGGCCATAAGCATTCTCTAACAAGACCACAATAGCCATAAAGTAATTTTACCCATGTATGTTCTTTTGAAACATACTTCCCAAAGTGAAATTGGCCATTTAAAAGCAAACTAGTTAGGATTAATATCTATAGATATTGGGTCATGGCCTAAGATTTGGAGTATATTTTTTGGTTGAATATGATTAAATTCATCTTCTATAACAACTTCTATAAGCATGTCAGTGGTCAATGAAAATCCAGATGGCAAGGTTTCTATAACAACTTCTATAAGCATGTCAGTGGTCAATGAAAATCCAAATGGTCTATTTGGTATGGATAGAAATTCCTTTTATTGTTATATATGGTTTTGCCTATAAAATTTTGTTCTTTCCACCTTGAGGGGTTATTTTTTGTGGAAGGAGGATAAACCTCACTGGCTGCTGATCAGAGTCTGTGGGTTGGCAATCACGAGGAGGAAGACAGAAACCCATGGCGGCAGAGCCATGCATAGAACCGGATTATGTAGAAATGTCCATAAGAGTCCCCACATGTGTTTGGTAAATGAAGGTATCTTTGATTAGGTGCAAGCTTTTGGGCTTTTAGAAGACAATAAAAATCAGATTTAAAAAGTTTAGACAGCTTTAGAAGAAAATTTTTGACATTAAATGTCAAAATTAAAGATAAAAAAATATAGCAAGTTGCAAAATGAAAAAGGAAAGCAGAAATATACATGCTTGATGAGGAGAATGATACCCCAATAGTGAACTCTCATCTTTAAAGACTCTTTTTCCCAATCATCATAATAGCTAAACTGCCAGTCCTTAAAAACTACCAGAATACACTGGTTACTGACATTATGCCAAAGAAGTCAACATGTACTTTACTGCAAAAATATAAAATGTTTTAAAATTGCATGTGATATTTATACCATTTCACCAAGAGACCAAGGCCAGCATACAATTTATCAAGCCAGAAAAACTTTAAAATGAAAATGGTTAAAAGTTCACTGTATAATCAGTTATAGAAAGAATGTGGTGCCATCCTGTGGAGTATGATTCCTTCTTCAATGGGCATAGTCACTAATTTGACATTTATTTGAATAAATCAAACACATATTGCCTAAGACATACCTTTTAATTTTCTTAAACATGGGTACTTTCAATATATTACAATCATTGAAATGAAACTTTCAAATAATTTTGTGGAGTAAAAAGTTTTTATCAATATGCTGAATTAGTATCAACTACTCATTAGAAAATGATGTTAAAGCTTATTGACTATTAAATCACTACTGTTTACTGTTACATTGTAAATGTAAAAAAAGGAAAAAAACCTGAAATCACAGAAAGTGCTTCACTTTTACACAGACATGTTCTCAGTGGACCAAGCACTACCATGTAATTCTGTCACGATAGGTCTTCTTGCTCCATGCTTCAGCTTCATGCAGTAGGTTCAGCAATATCTATGTTTGTTCCAAACAGGGAGACCAATTGTTCTTCATAAGTGGCAATGTTCCTTTTTATAATTTCCATGCAAGCTACCAAAAGCTTTTCAAATGCTTGTACGTCCATGGCTAAGCATTTGACGGTCCTGATGACATGTGCAGAAGTGGCTTGAGGCTTGTTGGTTACCAGGGCAAGCTCTCCAGAGTACTATTCCTGAGAACATTGACCAATTTCTACTGCACCATTCTCTTCCACTTCTGATTTTTCCTTTCTTTTCATAGTAATTTTTACTTCTCCAGATATTACAATGAAAAAAGAATCAGCCAAATCTCCCTGAGCAATGATTTGCTCTCCACTGTTCTATACTTTGGTGCCTATCACATCTACCAGTTTTAGGCCTTCAGAGACTTCCAGAGATTTAAGGAATGGCAGTGACTCAACAAAGCTTTCATACATTTTTCTCTTTTTGATGTTGTTTTTTATAAATATTCTCCTGAAGTTATCCTGTCCAAACCACACAGAGCACCAGGAGATGTAACAGTGAGTAGCTGCCCTGGGTGTGTTGTACATTAAGGCCAGTTCACCAAAACTCCCACAATTGTTGTAATCACCAACTTATCTTCCAGCATCATCACATTTTTCATAAATATCAAAAGTTCGTCTATCAGTTACATAAAAATTGTCACCATCATCTCCTTGATCCATTGCATGGTCCCATTTTTTGACCAGTTTTTCAAACATGGCATCTAATACTTGAGACATCTGCTCTGGATCCAGGTTCTTAAAGAGCGGGATGTCTTTGCAAGCTTCTTGCAAACTATTTCTTTGATCATTTTTTGGATGTGTAATCCTGGACTCTGCAATATCTTCTTCATCAGGGTTATATGCTTCTGTACATACTGAGCCACCTAGTGAATCTGTTTATTGCTGGAGCATTGAATGCCCCTACTTCCTCCTCTTCCTCATCTTCTTCATTCTTAGCACACATAATTTTAAAAGAAGCAAAAATTTTCTTTTCAGAAGCTGGGTTTTAAGTCTATAGATTCATAAAGGTCATACATTTTTATAAATGATAGATTTTGCCAGCCTGGGGGTTAATTATCTTAACATGACATCCGCCCAACTTGTAACTGGCTGAGAAATAATGTTTTTCTACTTCCAGAACAAACCTCCCACTCCCTTTTTGCAAATGTGCTGAGCCCTCTCCAATCCCAGGACTCTACAACCACTCAAGCGCTCCATTCCAAGCCCCCAGTAAATCTTCCTGTTTTCTGTTTTGCACATGCCGATGCTCTTTCACATCAACTGTTGATATGTCATTTTGCCCACCTCCCAAACTCCTCCCCTAGCCAGACATGATAAAAATACTTCCACTTCTTTGTTCTCACCTGAGGATGCTTGTATCTCTTCTGCAGCCCTCCCTTGCTTGAAATAAAGGCAAATTTTTCTCTTCCTGTCATTTACTTGTACCAAAAACCTTACCAATAACTATGAACTCATGACTGTGAGAAATGATATTTTCTGCTTTACACAAATTTGTTTGGAGTAAGTAATTTAAAGTGTACTCTTATAATGACAAAAATGAAAAAAAAGAAAGGGAGAGAGAGACAGAGAGACAGAAAGAAAGAGAGAAAAATGCTGGCCTATCTAACAATCACTGAACACTGGTACTGAACTTTTAAAAATTCAGCAGGAAATTTTGGGGCTTTCTACCGGGTGAGCTTGCTCAGAGTTGACAGTAGAAAGAAAGCATTATGGTGGAGGGGACTATAGGACCTGGACCTTTTTCATTTTGCAGCATTTAAAAAAAAAGTGCTATGGGAGTTGCTTCCTCCATGTATAAATCAGCATCTAGCCACAGTCAAATCATCTCCCTCCATCACTGTTATGGTTTATGTTTGGATGGCCTCCCAAGCCTCATGCAGTCATGGAGGCAGCTGAATCTAGTGTTTGTGATTGGTTTGTTGTCTAATGCTGGGATTGGCAGTGTAAGTGCTGCACCCTGCCAAGGGTGGGTAGCCTGCATTCCATATAAGGGAGGGCAGAAGGTATGCTTTTTCTCCTTTCATGTTTTTGCCCTTGTCATGAATGGCTGCCCCTTAGCCATGCCACCCTGATTTGGAGCCAGCTGAGCATGGATTAAAACCTCCAAAAAACTGTAAGCTACAAAACCTTTTCCTTCCTTCATTTTCCATGTCAAGAATTTTGTCTCACCAATGAGAGAAAAGTAACCACCAAGTTTTAAAGAAAAATATGAGTTTTTCCCACTGCACTTAAGACCTTACAAGTGGGGCTAAATATGTAGAGAAAAGTCTCTCCTGTACTGTAATAGTGCTCACTGAACATGAAAGGATAAGTTGTATATGCTCCAAACATCCAGTTATACATGTCTTTGATGACCAGCAGCATAGGACTGCTGGATACACATTCTGCTGGCCTCCTCCATGTTGAGGACCTGGTTCTTTGTGGTTGGCTCACTGAAGAATCAATCTTATATTCATAGATGAGTTTATTTCTATTTTGAGTAGCCTATTTCCTCTGCCATATGTGCAGGCTCAAACCTCACTTTCAAAATTGAAATTGCCCAAGGTTTCCCCAGCTGAAGTAACTAGACTTTTTTTAAAATCTGGATTTCTGTTTACATATCTGAGTCAGTCAATGCATAACCTACAAGCTCAGTGACTTATTTTCCACATATTCTTTAAACCTAATTTCAGACATTAAATGCCTTTGTTTGATTTTAAAGAGTTTTATGCCATTGCTGCTATAGTAACATAACTTTAATAAATTTATACCAGTGCCATGTTCTAGTGACTGAATCATCTTATTACTTATTAAAATAGTAAAAACTACACTCTGATGTTTCCAAAAAAAGAAAAAAACCAGAGCTGGCTGGCTAACAACCAGCTCAACTACACTCTGATGTTTCCAAAAAAAGAAAAAACCAGAGCTAGCTGGCTAACAACCAGCTAATAACTAGCTACTTAAGTTATTAAGTATTTAATAATACTTAAGTTATTAAGTATTAATAAGTTATTAAATATTTAATAACAAATACTTAAGTTATTAAATATTTAATAACTTAAGTAGCTAGTTTAGTTAATAACTTGTTCCTAGTTATTTCAGCACTATAGAACAAGATGCAGTGCAATTAGATTATTAATTTTATATTTTCATGCAGCCCCATAAACATGCATTATATACAGCATATAATAACAAATTATAGCATTATGCTAACTGCTAAGTTAATTAATATAAATGCATCCTTTTATTGTTTTACCCATAAAATTGCTTATTTGGCAGTTTACATTATAGCTTTTCTTTTGAACTCTATTTTAAAGTTTTTGTCTTTGTTTTAATTTTAAGAGCCATCACAACTACCTGTAAAAATCTATTACTTTATGATATTTTTAAACTTGGTTTTTAAAATCACTGCATAAACATCACTAGTTTTATTTTTATTTTTTATATACCCTTCTGGTAAGAACAGCTTTTGAATAATAGAAAAAAATAAGGAGCCTATCTGTTTTCTCTTAACAATTTTATGTATAAGTATATAGTTTCTGACAAAGAAGCACTATGTAAACTATTTGAAATACCAGTGTATTGCAGTCTCTCCTTCGAACACTGATGCTTCAGAAATATCAAGACATGTACCCCACATGTAATGGCTCTGATAATAGCTATTGCCTCCAAACTGATTTTTTAGTGTGGGAAGATAGGATTCATATTCCAAAAGACTTTCCCACAGAGTTTTATTGGAAATATTAGCAAAATATATCCATATGGGAAATATAAACCCTTTTAGTTCCACTAATGTTTATTCATACAATTCTGAAGTCATAGCTTCCATTTCAGAAATTTTTGCTTTATTTACAAATGATAGAATTTAATAACAAGAAAAGTTACCACTTAATAGGTACTAAAATGCACCAAATATGTACATATGTGTAATATGTACATGAGATATCTATTTAATCTAAAAAATTCTAAGTTCCTTGTTTACATGAAGAAATTGACATTGAGGGAAATTATATAAAATTAATGGGAAAAAGTAGCTACGAAGTCATTAAGCTAGACTGTGTTTCAGCAAGTTCCAAACCTAAGCCTAATGCCAATCACTATATAATAGTGTCTCATTTAGTTACACTTACTTTTAGACTTTCAGTGTGTCAGTGTTAATGACAAATGTTCTGAATGTAAATCTTTCTTAAAATTATCACCTAACTTAAGAATGGGCTAAACATTTCAGGGAACACACTTCCATCTATATAATTTAAAATAGCACTGAATAGTTTAGGAAATCCATATGACAAGTTTGCCTTTAGAGGAACCAGAATTTACTGAGAATATCTCTTACTTAGTCTCTCACAGTGAACATAAACATTTCTTAAGAAAAATATAGAAAGTAAGTCTGGCTATCTATTATATGGATAGAAATTTGTGTAAACCACTGGACATTTAACAGACCCTCCCAAGGTATTTGCTGACCCTTGCTATTTGCTTAGTTTCTCTTCCACTTCCCTATAGAGGTACTCCCTAGGGGTCATATCTATTGACTTCTAGAAGGTAGCATAATAAGTCTTTAGGTCCACCTACCACTGAGTATTAAATGTAGGTGGAATACATAGTGAATTTCACACACATATATATATAATATATTATATTATATATATTTATTTATTATGGTATTTCAAATATTCACAGACTTTACTGATGAATGTGTCATAAATTATTTGAAAGTATTCATAGCACTTCTGTCATCTCAAACAGCATTTTAAAAACCCACATAAAATAATGGGAATGTTTCTATTAATTTCTCTTACCTTAACAGACTGTCTCAGACAAAATGGTTGGAAACCTACTAACATAAGATTTATGTATGCATACACTATACTAATCCTTCAACAGTAAAAGTTCCATTCTGTTTATCTAATGACTCTATCAGTAAAAGTAGCGTAATATTGCTTCTGTAATTATTCAAGATTACAGCAATAGACAAAAGAAAAACCAGAAAATGAGCAGAAAATCAGAAGCTTTCAAAATATACTTTACCACCTGTGCCCAAGATTTAATGCAAGAATTTAAAAACACAAAAAGTTCCAGGACTGATGCTTAGACTATCCTTCCACTGTCAGAATAAGTAATATATACTTGTGCAGCTCCTTGATACAAAGACCAGAGATGAAGAACATGAAAAATGATATCATTCCATCTATGTTTCCTCCCAATGTTTAGCATGTACTTTCCAAAGAACTGATCAGCACAAAAATGAAGAAGAAATACTTTAAGCAAATCCACATGAGTCACTTTTAGTTCACATGACCAAAGATACTTGAGCACTTGCCAACAATAATTACAGTGTGGAGCACTAAAGAATGTCATCAAGACTTTCATTGTTTATAAAATCAAAATTTTCAGCCTTTTATTTCACTTGCTTAAATTGTTTCTGAAAGATATGTAAAATTTGTTCCACCATAAAACAAAATCATTTAGAGATCACAGAAAATTCTCAGTGCTAGAAATTGTCTAGATACAGTACTTGCTGAATAGTTAGAAGCAGTTAACATTGATTAATTCTAAATTAATGTTCCTTCAAGAATTATCTGAGAAACATAAAGCTGATTCCTGACCTTTGAATTACCTTCTCTTCTTTATCCTAAACTAGTTGAAAGAAGTTTACTTTAGGGTTAGACCAGCCTGCTAATTCCTACTCTATTACCTATTATTGCATTATCTGATGCAAGCTGTTCAACTTCTTTGAATCTTCTCCAAAAAATTTACTTTACTACCTAATGAGAATTATATGAAATATTTCTTTATATGCAACTGACATAAATTAGGATTTAAACACTATCATTTCATTTCCTAGGTAGCTAATATCCTTAAAGGCTTTTTATTCACATCTTTTTCTCTGCTCTAAACACTTGACTTTTGCTTCATCTATAAAATCTAGAGATTGGATAATATCATCTGGAAGGAGGAAGAGCTTGTGAAATATTGGAGCTCTTGCCAAGTCTTCCCTGTAGCCATTTATCTTAATTTGCTTAATTCATCCTCAGCATTTCTTACTGTTAAGAAACATTTAAAGTAAATGCTAGTTATAGCATGACAAGATAAAATTCAAAGTTGTTCTAAATCCAATCAAAGAGGTAAAACATTTATACTATTTTTTCCCTTGTAATAGCATAGGCTAAATTATACCTCAGAAAATCAATGCCACAAATACATATGTATAGACTATGAAAATTAAAGGCAAGATGTTTGGGATGTTGTGAACTGACAATGCAAAAAAATCTTTCATAAACTTAATTTTCCATAACTTCCTCCAAAATAGAGACTGGAGTTTTGCAAGACCCTCCATGAGTCTCCCTCAGGTGGGTTAGCCATGAACTCACCCAGCCAATGAAATTAACTTATTGTGCTTTTTAAAAACTATTTTATTTTAAAGAGAATAAAACCAAGCAAAATAAAACAGAATAAAGCCAGTCAAAGCAAGACAATGTGACAGTATTTCAAAACAAGATAATAGGAAATCAATAATGGTTACCATCTTGTTGTTGTCTTCAAAATAGCTACCCATTCCTTCAGGCATAATAAAATCAAACAACACAGAACAGAATAGAATCAATATAAACAAAACAATGAATGCAATACAGGACTTTAAAACAAGATAAGAGTAAATCCAAAATGGCTACCATAATATATCTTGTTATCTTTTAAATAGCTGCCCATGCCATCAAATATAATAAAATAAAACAAGAAAAAAACAGAATAAAACCCAACAAAACAAAACAATGAGGATGACACAGAATTTCAAAACATGATAATAGGGAATTAACAATGGCTACCACCTTCAAAAGGGGATCCCCATACATGCTACACTGTCTGTTTTTATCCTCTTAATAGAGGATTAGACTACCAGCTTTAGTCCTGCAAAGTCAGTGAAATACTAACCCCTGCAAGCATTAAGTTGTATTTTACCTCATTAGCTATCATTACACCCTATGTTTTGTAGATCAGCCAGTAGCTTATGGGGGCAGTGGGGATCTTGGCTCTTCACATCTCCCTGCCCACACTCTGAAAGGGGCTGGCATGTGACTCTCTTCCAGTCAGCCTGCACACGGTGCTGATTCACAGGAGGTCTTAGTTTCTTGTTGACTTCTTGCTCTCCTTGCCTGCAGTCTGCAAATGGTACCGACTCACAGGAGAGAGTCAATGTCTGGCTTTCCCCTCCTCAGCCTGCACATGGAGCTGACTGACAGGAGATCTTAGCTTCTTGTTGACTTCTTGTTCTCCTTCCCTGAAGACCGTGAATGGTGCTGACTCACAGGAGACAAAATTAACTCATTGGACAGGTTTTTTTTGGAGCAGCTGGAATCTGACTACTTTAAGAACATGACAATTACTATAAGGAAAACTCAGAAAATTGTTATTAAGAAGAGAGAGCCATTACATTTTGGCATTCCAGATGGTAGTTGCTCCAGTTGATTACTAGCTACACAAAACATGCCTTTTATTCATCAATCTTCTGAGTTAGGTGACTTGGACACCTGGCAAGAAAATACTAATGATTGAAAAGAAGAGGAAGATGTAGCCTGGCAAGCAGAAGACATTCTGTGGCAACAGAAAGTAGCAGACAGATAGAACAACAGAACAACAAAGTATGAAAATGGAAAAGGAAGCACAGAGGCTAATGAAGGAACAAAACAAAACTGATGTAAAACTGTCATAACAAATGTGCTTCAAATGTCATAGTGCTAGTAAGATAAATCTGAGCTCCACAATCCACATAACATTTATATAGATTTAAGAGTATTTTCAGGATACAAACACACTGCTTTGTTTAAATGCATTTATCAGACCATCCAGGACACAAGGATTCTCCCAAAGTACCTTGAACTCTTAGTGATTGAGACTCAAAGGAACAAAAAAGAGTTATTTGGCATTATTTTCCTCAACATGCTCCAAGTATAAGACGATTTTTTGCTGTCAGAAATTATTACCAAAAAAATTAATACAAATGAAATATACTGGTACCTCTTCAGCTAGTGTTTCTAGTTAAATAAATGTGTATAATTTTATGGTGGAAAAGAATTCTGCTATCATGCTTTCCTTCAATGTGTATAATTATAAAATAAATAACTTTAATACAAAATGGAAAATAGTATAAGTTTTGCCATTTTGCTTTTGCTATTTATGCTTTGTTCTCCTGGAATATGAGAATAATTCCTAGAGGTCCAAAAACCATACTGAAACCATGAGGAGGAAAAGCACAGTATAAGAATAAAAGGGGAAGACAAGGTAGGTAGAAGTCTTGGAGACATAGGGGTAGGCAGAGAATTCATGAACAAAATGCAAACTGCATGGGAAACACTTCAAAAAATCAACAAATGGGATCTCATATTATTGAAAAGTTTCTGCACTTCAAAAGAAATCACCAACAGAGTGAAAAGAAAACCCACAGAGTTGGAAAGAATTTTAGCCAGCAACCCCTCAGACAAAGGACTTGTGTCCAGGACATATAAAGAATTGAAAAACATCAAGCCCCCCAAATTCAAAGACCCTCTCCAAAAATGGGCATCTGAGATGAACACAGTTCTTAGAGAAAGATACACAAATGGCAAATAAATACATGAAGAAATGTTCACCATCACTGGTCATTCAAGAAATGCAAATTAAAACAATGTTGAG
Source organism: Hydrochoerus hydrochaeris (assembly GCA_004027455.1). Taxonomy (NCBI): domain Eukaryota; kingdom Metazoa; phylum Chordata; class Mammalia; order Rodentia; family Hydrochaeridae; genus Hydrochoerus; species Hydrochoerus hydrochaeris. The sequence goes on from PVLA01003441.1 coordinate 29,054, forward strand.
ATTCCACCTTACTCTGGAAAGAATAGCTGCCTCCAAGAAATCAAATGTTGGCAAGGCTGTGGGGAAAAAGGAACACTGCTCCACTGTTGGTGGGAATGTAAAATCCATATGAAGAATTCGCAGAAGACTAGGATTGGAAGCCCCATTCAGTCCAGCTCTTCCCCTCCTGGGTATTTTCCCAGAAGAACTGAAAAGTTCATATCACAGTGATATATATGCACCCATGTTCATAGCTGCACAATTTGTGATAGCTTAATCCTGGAAACAACCAAGATGCCCACCAACTGCAGAATGGATGAAAAAGATGTGGCATTTTTATACAATGGAATATTACTCAGCTATAAAAAAGTACGATCTTGAGGCCTTCATAGGTAAATGGAGACAACTTGAGACTATCCTCCTTAGTGAAATAAATAAGAATCATATTTATAAATATCATATTGTGTCTCTAGTGTAAAAAGTAAATAAGAACTACAAGTGTAATAAAACCAAAATGTGTAATTGCTATTGTAAAAAAGAGAGGAAAAGAAAGTGCTCTAAGGGATATAACTGCATGTATGTTTAAGTGTGTAAAATAGATGACCTTATTGCTGAATCTTTGTTGGATCTTTGAGCAGAACTGTTTGTAGTCTGACTGTTTGTTTACTATGTACCCTTTAACTTTGTAACTTGAACAACTACATCCAGGATGACAGTACATAATTTATAAATTACTGATTTCTTAGTGGGGCTTTTTCTCATTTTCCTTTTTCTTTCTTTCTTTTAGAATTCTGTAATGGTGCTACCCTTTTTTCTGTTTTGCTTTTTTTTCTTCTCTTTAAATAAAATTTTAAAAATGTATAATTGCTATTGTAAAAAAGAGGAAATAGGAAGCACTATAAAAGATATAGCTGTATGTATGTTTAGGTGTGTGGGATTGATGACCATATTTCTAGGTTCTTGGATTGTTGGACAGATCTGTTTGCACTCTTACTGCTTTAGTGTCCATTTGTGTGCTTTAATTCTGTAACCTGAATGACTATTTCTAGGAGAACAATGTGTAATTTTATCAACTAGTGATTTCTTACTGTTTATCTTCCTTTCTTGAAATTCTGTAATATTTCTACCTTCTTTTCTGTTTTATTTCTCTTTAAATAAAAAAAAAGAATAAAAGGTCTCAGCCCCATGATGAAACCACTGAACTACCAGCATAAAACATTCTGCTTCTGACTTTTTTGTTACATTAGAGGTCAACTTTCTTTCTATTTGTTGAACCACACATATGAGTTTCATCAAGTTTAGTTTTCTGCTACTTGTATCTAAAAGTTATCCCAGTGATTTGTAGCTCTAGCAATTTGCTTCATGTAATGTCTAAAGCAGCTTTGATAATCCAAATACTAGGGAGGGGCTTCAAAAAAATCAAGGATATATATTCCTTAGATCTATTCTCCACATAACATAACACAGAAACTCTTCTCCTATATCTCTCCTATATCACTTCCGAAGCCAACGGCTTGACTCAGTTCTGACTGTTACAACAAGAGCGCCATAAACTGAGAGGTTTAAAGAACAGAAATTTATTTCTCAGTTCTGGAGGTTGGAAAGTCTAAGATCAGGGTACTGATGAATTTGATGTCTGGTGAGGACCTCTTCCTGGTTATGACCTAAGATGGGCTCCTCTTGGCTTTTAGAGAGAAGGGAGAGAGAAAGAAAAGAGGAGGGAGTGGGGTGTTCGCAAAGGGTATGTGGAGGGGAGACAAGGAGAAGTGAAGAAGAGAGCCTTATCTTTTCTTATAAGGGCACCAGTCCCTTCATAAGGGGTCCATTTCCATTGAGGATTAGGGTTTCAGAATATGAATTTTTTGGGGAGAGAAGTAGTCATTTATGGCATAGCACCAAGTAATGTTATAATAGTAGCCCATCACTAGCATCCCCTGTACTGGCAGAGTAGCTCAAATTCAACTTTATCACCCTATTCTCTATTCTGCTATTGAAGAATCAGGTGAGGTTTAACGTGTGTGTCCTCAGGAGCAAGTGTTAATACATGTACTTCAGTGCAAGGTTCTTATTTGAGAGGAGAAGTATCACAGACTGGGGAGAGGGAAACTCAGTTAAGGAAGGAAAGATATTCGAGAGTCCTATAAAAGTTACAGAACTAACCTGAAACAAAGAGGATAGGATGAATTTATTCATACACGAACTCCGTTAGTAATTGACAGGGAGCTACAGCTGTACAGTATCAACAATGGTGCTCTTTGAGCCAGCTCTGGGCACAGGTGGCATTGCGTTCTTCTGGAGGAAAAAGGGTTCCTCCAGAAGTACCCTGACAATGTGACATAATCACAAGAGCTGAGAAATGTAAGTGAAAAACAAAGAGCATGCCTGCTTACCAGTGACTGAGAGTTCAATTAACAAGGCTCTGGCTCTGCAGAAACTGCAAAACTGACTTCCATATAGGAACTGGTGAGAAATACAGTGGGCCCTCAAGTTACAACCAGCCTCATGTATGAACAACTTGGGTTACAATCAGAATTTTAGGTGAAACTTGCAACCAATGTCTTCTTGAGTTATGACTCAAATGCCTGCCACATGTGAGTTTATAAACAAAGACTCATGTTGTCAGAAAAGGGTATGTAGGTATATATGAGTGTCAGTCTGAGCCCAGATGCATATGTTTGTAAATATGATTTCAGTCAATACTTTATATAATTGCCATGATTACTGCTATCAAAATGGGTCCCAAAAAGCTAAGGAAGAGAAAGTAAAGAAAGCTATCACAACTGAAAAAAACAGTGTTAAAGTCAGAAACAGACAACTTTAGATTAGTTTTAGTTCTGAAAAGGTTGAGACCTAATGAGCCAGAAGCATTTCTTAGTGGGATATGGGCTCCTCCCAGAAAGAATGGACATCAGAGATTTCTGATGCCCTTATGGAAGGGGACTCTCCTCCCAAGAAATAACCGCCTTTCATTTCATCCTGCCTTCCTGCAAGCCAAAGATGTCAACTTGAACAATGAGTACAGTATAAAATTTTGTTTCTGGGAAACTAGGCACATTTTATAACTTTTTGGAGAATATACTAGGAAAATTATTGGTGTTTCTCATAAATTATACACATTATACAACCCTTTTTATTATGAAAAGGTTAGGTAAGGGGTATTTGGGGGAGATTCACAGGACATTATGAATATTTCCGCTATATCTTATGGGAAAAATAGTCTTGACTTACAAATAGCTGAGTTACAACCAGATATATTTTATATATCTGCTGGAGTTATCTAAAAGGATATTTATACATTTCTGAATATTTTCATCTTCTTGGTAAAAATTAACATTACAAACTTAGAGGCTCAGACATTTCAGAAAAAAAAGAGCAGTTAGTGAATTTTTTTAATGTGTGTGTTTTTTCTTTTTGCCAGACTTGAAGAATTTGGAGCACATTAAATAAGTCATCAAAAAGATTTAGTTCCCAAAACTAGTGGAAATTGTTAGTAACAAAGGACTGCTAACAAGATTTGCAAAGTTTTATTATAACTTCCTATAGTACTCTCAGAATATGAAATGATTTATAATGCTCTGACAAGGGAATAATATAGCATCAAATGAAGTCTTATTAACTGAAAAGCATCTAACTTTTGAACAGATGTACTATCCTTATTCAACCACCTCCAGGGGCTAAATTCAAAACCACAGAGTTTAATTTGAGAGAAAAAGAGAGTACTTTTTTCTTTATAATGTCACAGTTTCAGCCTGCTCAGCTTTCATAAAAATAAAGGACACAGAAAAAATAGCATTGTTTGTGTCTCAGCAGAGAAGGGATGAATCCTTCCTAGGGGTTTTGACTATTATCAGTTTCAATGCAACTGCAGAGATCTGGGAAGATCAAAGCAGTCTGAAATGGATAGAACCATATTGAAACTGATTTCTAATAGGGCAGACATTCTGCAGGAGACAGAATTCATAATCTTTGCAGAGCCAGCTGATAACACAGAATTCCTGGAAAGAAAAATAAGAATTCTATTCTTCAGGGTGAGTTCTTCAGAGTATCCTGCTTTGCTTTTAATTGAAAGTAGGACAAACAGAATAGCTAGAATTGACTTACATGTGGGAAGAAGGGCATACATATAGACGAATAAAAGTGAATATCAGCTGCTCAGAATACAGGCTTCAAAGTAAACATATGCGTTTTGCACAGCCATGCCTCCCTAATATTATTAAAGAAAATATTATATATCCCTGATTATAAAACAACACTCAAAAGGTTGTCTTTCCTGATCTGAAGGGTTTCATAACTCCCCCATTCTGATATAGAGCCATTTATTAACTGCTCTTTGGACTGTTGGACACATTATGTTGACTGTAGGAATGTTACAGACCCTTAGTCTTAGTTATTTTCTCTTGTTGCTGAGACAAAAATGCCTGATGCCTAAAATTAAAGAAGGAAAGGTTTATTTAGCTCACAGTTTGTCCAGGTTTCAGACCCTAATCAGCTGGCTCCAAAGCAGGGTGGCATGGCATAGGGGTAACAGTTCATGGTGGCAGAAGACAGCAAAAGCAACAAGAGTACAAAATGGGGGGGGGACATTGTAAGACTGCTTATCCTGGGGTGGGTATAACACTCACATCGTCTCCCTGCCCTCCTCTTGCACAGGCTCAGGATGTTTACAAAATAAGGAGCCTGGCCCCCTGCTGAGTCACAGAGTTAAATTTCTAAGCATCCCAACTTGACACAGTAAACATCCTAAGCTGTAAGGACATGTCCTCCACACTCTAGGATATAGAACTATTAAGTTGCTCAGTTAAGCTTTTAGACTTCTCAAGTTGACAGTGTATCAACTATTACACCTCTCCATGAAGACTCATGAGATAAAGTTCCCTCAGGCCCACATACATAGGAGAAATATGGATATATTAGGAATTTTATTACTTTTTATTTTATGATCAGCAAAAAGCAATTAACAGAATCAGTTGTCATCAGGAAACTACAAATCAGAATCACAATGAGAAAGCACTTCATACCCATGAGGACACTTAATCAAAAAGGTGTGTCAGTGTTGAAGATGTGTGGAGAATATGGTACCTTAATACTTTATACTGCTGGAGGAAATATGAAATGGTGTAACCATTTTAGACAACAGACTGGCTTGAATGATTAAATATATCATACAATTCAGCAATTCCACTCTCGGATATATTCTCAAAAGAAATGAAAACATGCTAATGTAAATAATGTTGATTTAAATATTTGTGTACAAGGGCTAGGGATATATATAGCTCATTGGTACAGCCCGTGCCTGGCAAGTGCGAAGCCCTGAGTTCAATTTCTGGTACCAAAAAAAAAAAAAAAAAACAATAACAACAACAACAAAAACAACAGTGTACATTATCCAAAACCTATAAACAACCCAAACAGCCATCAATGGATGCATGGATAAACAAAATATGATATAATTTCATCCAGCCATAAAACGGGAAATAAAGACTGGTGACATGCCACAAGGATGCACCTTGAAAACATAGTATTAAAGGAAATCAGGCACAAAAATACCACATATTCACTATTTTATCTTGACTGATTTTATTTGAATCTGGTATGCTTGAGAGTGTCGAGTCTGAGAGTAGGGGCAACTACTCTCAAGATGACAGGATTCAATAGGATACCCATTCTGGTCTGATTGTTAACTGCCTTTGAAGTCCTATAATGTCTCCAATGTTTAGATTTTATTAATAGTGTAAAGCAATGCTAAGTTTATATTATATTTGATGATATAGACAATTTTATTGAAAATAACAAGAGACATCATAGTGACTACCGTAGATCACCCAGTGTTGTGTTTTTGTATGTTCTTTTCATTTTGTGTTTCTCTAGGAATTTGTATTGCTGACTTGTTTTGATTTGTTTCTCCCTCTAATACAGAAAGGCTAGGTATATGTGTAGAGACTTACATATGTATAGAACTTCTAAGTAGTTTACGAGAATGGATTATAGTTATTGTAAAGAAAAAAAAAGGAAAAGAGTATTCTAAAGGACGTAACTGCATGTATATTTGAGTGTGTGGAATTAATAACCATGTTGCTAAAGTTTTAGTTGGATGGATGAGCAAAACTGACTTCAGTCTCACTGTTTGGATGTCCACTTTGTGGACTTTACTTTTGTAACTTGAACAACCGCATCTAATAAGAAAGTATTTAATTATCAACTAGTGATTTTTTACTGTTTACTATTTTTTGTTTTGTTTTGTTTTTGAGATTTTGTATTGTTTCTGCCCTCTTTCTGTTTCAAAATTTTTTCTTTAAATAAAAAAATTTTTAAAAAAAGCAAGAGGAGGAAAAGAAAGTGCTCTAAAAGCGATAACTATATGTATACTTAAGTGTGTAGGATTGATAACCATGTTATTAAATTTTTGTTGGATCGGTGAACAGAACTGTTTGCAGCCTCACTGTTTGAATGTCTACTTTGTATGCTTTAATTTTGTAACTTGAACAACTATACAAGAAGACAATATGTAATGTATCAAACAGTGATTTCTTACTGTTTATTTTTTTTTGAAATTCTGTATTGTTTCTACCCTTTTTTCTGTTTTGCTTCCCCCCTCTTTAAATAAAATTTTTTTAAAATACCACATATTATATGATTCCATTCACATGAAATAGAATAAGGAAATCCAAATACAAAAAGTATTACTGATTTCTTATGGCTGAGGCACAGGGGATAATCAGAAAGACAGAAGTAACAGCCAAGTGTGTGGGGTTTTATAAGCTGATTTCAGTGATTGATTATGGTGATGTATGTACATATTTTTTGCAAATAATACTAGAGTTACAAAATTGTACATTTTAAATGTGTATACTGTTCCGGAACATGGATATATGTCAATAAAACCATTAAATTATTAAATTTAAAATCACGTAACCTATTTTATATACTACTAAGAAAAAATCAGGCTCAAAGTTCGTTCTGTAGAACTTCAGCAAATGTATGACCTTTCTCAATTGTTTTCAAATTCTGATTTTACCTTGGCTTCACCTTCCATTTCTTTAACCTTGTCTTTCCATCTCTCTTACCAATTTGTAAGCTCAATTTGTTTATTTACTGTGTGTGTGTGTGTGTGTGTGTGCGCGCGCGCGCGCGCGAGCGTGAGCGGCCTCTATTCAATCTGTCTCAAAAAAGGGAAGGTGGGGCTATGGCTGTAGCTCAGTGAGAAGGCTCCAGGTTAAATCCTTCATTTTGAAGAAAAGAGTATTATGTTAAGTTAGTTGCAACTTTCAAATAAATTTATAGTACATCAAACTTAAAACAGAAAATGTCACAATTTGGCCTTTTTTTTTTCCTTAGCACATATTGCACACAAATAGTACTTTTGTTAAAAGTGTATAAAGATCTTCACTACTCCACTTTATTTCTTGAAAATCAGAAATCCTTTCCAGCAGTTCGACAGAAAGCAAGAAAAGCTATGAACTTCCCAACAGTAAACACGAAAGTTACTGCTGCATTTTCTTCTGTTTGCCAATTTCAGCCTTATGTTTATTTTCATAAAAAGCACGATGTGGAAATTCTTCTGCAACCATGTACTTGCATGTGGTAGACGGCATGATGATAACTTTGATTTTTCACATTCTAACATGAAGATTTTATTTCACTCAGTAACTGCTGTGAGAAACGACACTATCAGAGATCCAGTTCGCATGCTCCCTCTGCTGGCTGATCGCTGTCTTCCTCAAGCTTAAGAATATCCAGGTTCCTGGTCTCCTGCTGAAATATGCGGTCCCCTTACATAGACTTTCTATTTCACACTTCCTTATAAGGAAGGAAACTGATTGCCAGGTGTGATGCCACGTATTCAAGTACTTGAAAGGCAGAGGCAGAAAGATGGAGAGTTCAGTGAGTTCAAGAACAGCCTGGACTACAGAGCAAGAGCGTGTCTCAAATAAATAAACAAACAAAACAAAAATGAACAAGTAAATGAAGACTGGGGGTAAATAACATGGGAGTTAACAGAAAGTCTTATTACTGAACTCATATTAGGTATAAAGCTTTGGCAAATTCCAACCATTCTGAAGAATCTGATAGACTACCACACCTTTCAGCCTCCCTCTTTCATCTCTTATAATTGAATATTGTGAAAAATGCTACTTTTATGTACAGTAACTTTTTAACTTTTATTTTGATACATGTTTATGGTACATAGTGATTGAATCCCTTGTGTGGAGTTGGGACATGTACATAACCCTTCTGATTTCTTTTTCATTCCTTTTTCCTCTCTTCCTTTTACCTCCCCTCAATCTCTTGGTCCTTTTCTCTTTTGCAAAATATGTATCTCTCGGTTTCTTATCTATGTTTTTACAGTACTTTGGTTCACAAAGTTAACTCTTCCCATGACGTTTATGCCAATTACTTAGCCTATACTCTCTGCATTCTGAATTCTTATTACCCTAAAACCACATGGAAAGAATTAAGTTTGTGAACCTAGTCACCATTATATTTTGCTCTTTATTTATACTGTGGGTTTCTCATACATATGTACAGTGACTTCTTCTAAAATTGTTTTGTTTTGTTGAGACAGTTTCACTAGGTAATCTAGGCTGGCTGTGGATTTGTTGTGCAGCTCAGGCTAGCCTTGAATTCCTGTACTTCCTACCTCAACGTCCCCAGTGCTGAGATTACACACATACCTGGAACTTCTAAAAACTTTTACTGAAGTCTTTCTGACTGGATAATTACTAACTGCATACACTCTGGTAATATAGAAGGCTTCCTAAAGTGTTCGGAACATTAAATACAAAAATCAAAATACACAAAAATGATTCATTATATTTCACTTATTTAAAACTGTTGTAGTCATGGGTCATGCAGAGGACAATTAGAAGTAGGACATGGAGTTTATAATATTATTTTTATGATGGTCACCCATAGTCAATACAAGAAAATGCAGGAAATCTATCCACAATGCCAAAGACATAGAATATTTAGCCAAGGGCCTGAATCCCACAACAATGTCCCACATGAGTCCAGATGAAGATCTAGAGCTCACAACAGTGCCTCCTACAAGTCCAACTGGAGGTCGAGAGCCCACAAGAAGGACTCACACCAGTCTCTTTTATGGATCTGTGCTGGGAAGGCCCAAAGGTCAGCAGTAGAAGCCAGAATGTCTATGCCAGCGGGGTGAAGGAGCTGTGCTGGTAGGTTGAGGGTTCTACACTGGAGCTGAGAAGTCACACTCACAACAAAGACCAGGGCTGTCCTGAAAAGCACCATAGCCATCCTCAGTGACACAGAGGCTCTGAGCTCCTCCTCCAACTAGCACAGTTGAATACATGCCAGGATGCCAGTGTGATGAGTTCATCCTGTAGACCAAGCGGCACCCGTCTTCCCCTCCGGAGCCAGGAAGCAATGCTTGATATGAAGACCAGAGCTTCTCCAGGAGAACCAACCACTCAAACAGCAACTTGTACAAGAACCCACAACACCTCAATGCACTAACGTGATGCACTAATGTGAATAGCTTCTCCTTCTCCATGTCTCTATTTATGCTGGCAACTTTCCTCAGGTGAAACATCTATGCTCAATGCCATGCTGATGTAATCCAACTGGTGTTAAGTTGACCACCAGTTTTCAATCCATAACAAAAATTGATCCTTAGTTAATAAATGAACAACAGTTTTCTTTGATAGCTTTAATCTCCATTCCTACTGCTGCCTTCTCAATGCAAATCATCTTTTCCATATTTCTATACCTCCACTTCCACTTTCCTGACTCCAACCATTCCAGTCACACTGCTACCAGGAAAGTTTTCCTAAACTAGAAAAATGTTTCTAAACTCATTGTAATAACTTCACTCCCATGCTCATAATCTGTAGTCATTTTGAAACAAGCTGTTCACGTTGTCTCTTCCACTGGCCTTAAGAAATTTTTAAAGTTCTAAAATTTTGCATACAAAATTTTACATCTATATGTGTTTGTGCATGCCCACGCATACATGTTGCTCTAGAAACGGGTCATGTGGTTTCCTTTAGATTGTCAAAAGGATCCATGATATCTCTCCAAAATGTAGGTGCTCATTACTTTGCCCCAGTTCACAGGCAACTGACCTGTGTATCTTATCGTATCTGTGCTGTGCTAGGTCCCACTGGCCTCCATGTCCATGTTGACCTGCCCAAGTCTGTCCATCCTTCAGAACAGTGTAAACTACCGCCTCTTACATGAGGCTCATGTCAGCTACTTTCATCCTCACTGGGCCCTTTGCTTTCTGAATTCCTATTAACCTATAATTATCAGCACTCTATCGAGCATGTGATTATTCTTTCTTAATTGTCCAGTTATGTCATAATAACTATTTCTTAATATTTATGTCATGAATATTTGCTTTATTTCCTCAACTAGACTGTAAAACAGTGTATGTTTTATCTCTTAGTATGTCTTTTTATTCACTCAGTTGTGAACTCCCTAAATGCAGGAAGCACACTATTCATTTAAGGAAGCCCTAAATGGCTAGTGAATAATGCACTGTAATTTCTCTAAGTAGAACAGTTCATTTCTTCCTTCAATTATGCAGATATCCAAAAAATATTTAGAAGTTTTAATGTAATTTAGGGGGTCTTAAAATGATTTAAGAGAAAGGAAACTAAATCCAGAGTAAAAATATTTTCCTTTAGACTTGCTGTTGGCACATCCTCAAAGTGCTAAGGCCTGAATACTTCAGTCTTTAAGGAAACTGCATAGTTCACTACAAAGTATTTGGAACTATATGGGGGAAAAACAAAACAAATGATAAAAGAAAACTTAAAATCTTGAGTTTGCAGGAATTACACCCATTTTTTCCCAGGTCTCTGTGGCAAGTGCTCAGGTTACAAGACACACACACACACACACACACACAGTCTCTCACAGTGTGTTATTGCTGGCCTCCACAACACAGTGTGCCATATCTTTATTTATGTCCAACATAACATAAATTTCTGCATTAAAAAACTATGAGAACAGTATTAAAATAAGGAAGAATGTAAAAGACTTCAGTTCAAATTTAAAAACTAGACTGCATTAATGACAAACAAAATAAGCTAGTTTTACTCAGCCCTAAAAACCATTGTAATTAACAAGAAAACTTTCAGGAAAAAAAAAACAGAAATACTAGAATCCTGACCTCTGGTTTAATTGTGCTGTGTGTGTGTGTGTGTGTGTGTGTGTGTGTGTGTGTGTGTTATTTTTAAGTTCTCGGGATAATTCTGTGAAAGATTAGGTCTGAGAATTTCTGCTCTATAGCTAACCAAGTGCATCTAAATGGTGTTTTTTTAAAAATAAATTATACAATTTAATAAAACCAAATTCAAAAATAGAAATTGCAGGCAAGGAGAGGTGAGGAGTCAGGGGACAACCAAAGTGATCACAAAAGAAGACAAAAGATATGACATCATAAAATTTGCCTCAGCTGTGCTCATATGAACAATTTTAAAACATATTTCTCTAAATGTCTACAACCTCTCAGATGTTAGTTTGAAGTGCCCTGGTCTTCAAAGTTCATTTTATTAAATTATATCATAAATTCTTCCTTGTAGTATCTCTGGATATTTTAGATAAATGGTTCCCAAACCAAGCTGATGGTCAGACTCAATTCAAATTTTTCTTTCAAATACATATTTCTTATTCTGCCTCCCCCCCCCAATTTTTTTTTGATGGCGCTAGGGACAGAACATAGGGGCTCACCCTGGTAAGCAGCTGGGGGCCTCACAAGCTGATGGCACACCAAGGTGAGAACTATCAGTGATTCCTGAGCTCCACATCATGTTGGAACTTGGAGCACTGGGAGAACATGCAGCTTGCTCACACCCTGGTAAGCGCTGGGGGCCTGCCGGTGCACGAGCTAAGAATCAGACATTGATCCATTCTTATTATTATGTCACTCTAAAATAATAAATAAATAAATAAATAAATAAATATTTCAACAGGTTCAAATTTTTCTATCATTGGAAGATTTCTAGGCCTGTCATCACTAGGACTACTGGTCTATGTCACTAGCTAATGAACTCCTAGACACAAAACTATTTCTTGAGACATACATACTCAGACTCAATCCAAGAAACACTAAGCAAGCAGGCAGAGCTTGAGATGAAGCCTTTGCTCTTTTTAAAGCACCAGAGGTCATTTAGAAACAACAGAAATTAAAGAGTTTCCCCCACAATACATTATACAATTTAAATAATTTGCTGTTGAATAAATCACAGAATTACTGACTGTAAACTGCTGTGACTTTTATATCCTTTTACTCATATCTCACCTTGCTTTTGATTACTGAATGTTCCGTCACTATTGCTAGGCTCCTACTTCTTAGGTAGACCTGATGAGAACAAAGCCCATCTGTCTTCCACAGATATTTAATTCAAGAAGCCAGGATTCCAAATGGCAATGTAAAGGTCATGCCTAATTCTATCTAAAGGTGTACTCCATTCTTCAGTGCAATCATTGAAACAATCCCAACTTTACTGGGCATCTTGAAACAAGTATGACATGATTGTATCCCAAATCCAGTATCAATAAGTCAGTTCAACTCTAAAATAATATGCCATCTTATCAAATCATCCACTATCAAATCACAAACTTGTGACCAGGGAGGCTGTCTGGAGAGTATTTTTAACAACCTCTTTCAAGTAATCCTATCATTAAGCAAATTTTGAAAACATTCAAGTAGGGGAAGAATGAAAAATCAGTAAGCTAATAAGCTCTTTCTTAGTCTAAAAAGTAAGAGAAAGTAGATGGTCACTGATTATTCAGTATAGATTGAAAGTTGCTAAAACATTGCCTTCAAACTGAAAAACAAGGAAGAAACGCTTCTGACAGAGCATACTGATAGAAGTTGGGGGCAACTTTTAAAAGTCTGCTCCTTTCTTCCATTTCAATAAATGATTCAAACTGGCTAACAATAAAACACAAATACTACTGACTAAAAAGTTACTTTATAAAAGCAGAAGGTAGAAGTTATATCTATAATACTTTAATTGATAGATATTTCAAAAGCTGAACTTAGCCAGCCATCATTGGGATTCTTCCACAAGTAACAAGATGGGTGGGGAAAAACAGCCAGTTTAGCCCCCATGTGCACTCCAGCCATGATCAGGACTCCACCATGGGTAGCCAGGATGGACAGGGAGAACCAACCAGTCCAGCATCTGCATTCACACCAGCTGCCATTGGGACCATCCTGTGGGTAGACAGTGCGAGCCAAGAGAACAAGCCAGCCACACCTCAGAGAAGCCCAAAGTTTTTTTCAGAAGTGCAACCTGTGTCCTACTGCCTCCTGGGGAACTTGGGTTAGTAGAAATCCATATACCTAAACCATCCCCCTACAGAGTGGAAGGTAGCCAGTATGGGAAGTGCCTGGGACCCCAATTATCTGAAGGAACCCAAGAAAATGTCAAGATGAAGGAGCAAAAGATGATTTCTGACCTCCAGCCCAAACAGAACAAGCCCAGGAGACATGGAGCTGAAAGAAAGTGGAAGTTACACACCTGAAATTTATGGGATGATGGCAACTGAAGTAAAGAAACTACTTCATGAGGCTGTAAAAAAAATCAGATCAGGGCTGGGGATTTAGCTTAGTGGCATAAGTGCCTGCCTGGCAAGCATGAGGTTATGAGTTTGATCCCCAGTGCCAAAAAAAAAAAAAAGAAGAAGAAGAAGAAATTAGATCAGAAATAATATCTCAGGTAAAAGATGAAAGGACAAACATAATAAAAGTGTTGCTGAGAGTATCTAAAGAACATATAGGGAAAAAAAGAGGAGCATAGGAGAATGAGGGAAACCTTGAATGAACAATATAGAGAAGAATTGGAATGCATGAGAAAGACTCAGAGACATTTAGGAAATTAAAAACTCCATTGAAAGCTGGCAAACTTGCTTGAAAGAAACTAAAGATAGACTTTCAGACCTTGAAGACAGGTTTCCCAGCTTGTGATTATGGAAGGAAAGATCTCTTAAAAATAAAAAGAATCAGGAAATGACAATTCAACAGCTGAAAGATGATACAAAGGAAAATAATTTAAGAATGATGTGTCAGCAAAAAAGCAGGAGTCAACACAAATGACATAAAGGGATTATTTACAGAAGTAATAGCTGAGAACTTCCAAAGAATGGGAAAAGGACTTGACACGCAGATAAGCAAAGCATATAGATAAGTGAGGCATACAAAATTACAACTAGCCACAACCAAAATAAATCTACACCCAGTCGTATAATGATCAAGGTCCCAGAAATTCAGCACAAGAACAGAATACTAAAGGCTGTTAGAGAAAAGAAACAGATCACCTATAAAGGAAAATCCATCAGAATCAGGACAGACTTCTCAACACAAACCATCAAGTTAAGAAGAGCTTGGAGTGATGTATTTCAAGTTCCAAAAGAAAATAACTTCCAACCCAGATTGATGCACTCTGCACAACTATCTTTCAAAACTGGTGGAGAAATAAGCTACTTCCATGATGAAGAACAACTGAAGGAATTCATGGCCACCAAACCAATCCTACAAGGATATTCTAGAGAGAGATAAAAATGACCATGGTCCCAGGAGCAGCAGAAGATTGGGATCACCTAGTAGGGCAGACAACTGAATGAAGGGGAAAAGTAGGGAGCCAACAGCAGTAAAAAAGCATGTAGAGACAAACCAGTGCATGTTGCCATAACCATTAATGTAGATGGCCTCAATTTACCAATAAAAAGAATCACAGGCAAAGTGGATCAAGAAACAAGATCCATCAATATGTGGTATACAAGAAACACATTAACTCAAAAGGAAATTCATACATTGAAAGTCATAAGACAGAAAACATTGCTCCATATGACAGAGAACCTTAAAAAAGCAGGGATAACTTGCCCATCAATCACAAAATAGATAAGAAAGACACAGTATTTATTTTATTTTTATTTTATTTTAAAGAGTATAAAACTAAACATAACAAAACAGAACAAAGCTGATCAGAAGAAAACAATGTAAATGATGCAGATTTCAAAGCAAGACAATAGGAGATCATCACATAAGACACAGTATTTTAAAAAAATATATAGCATATTTTTTAAAAAAAAATTTATTTAAAAAAGAAAGCAAAGTAGAAAAAAGGGTAGAAATGATACAGAATTTCAAAAAAATAACATTAAAAAAACATTAAGAAATCATCACTACATAGTATAAGTTTATACAATGGAAAGCTACTCAGCTACAAAGAAGGATAATTACTTTTTTCTTGTAGGTAAAGGGATGCAACTTATGATCATGCTCTTGGGTGAAATTGTTTGGAATCACATAGGTGAACATCATGTTGTCTCCCTAGTTTAAAAAACTGAAGGAGTTAGTGGGATTCAAAATGTACACTAGATATTGTGAGAGTGAAAGGGGAGGAAGCTTCTAAAAAGGGAAGGTGGAAGCTATTCTTAATTCCTTATAATTTTGTATTAAAGTCCTGTATCATTTTATTGTTTTGTTTTGATTGGTCTTATTCTGCTTTGTTTGGCTTGATTTTATTATATTTGTTGGCATGGGCATCTATTTTGAAGATAACAAGATATATTATGGAGCCATTGCTGATTTCCTATTATCTTGTTTTGAAATCCTGTATCACTTTCACTGTTTTGTTTTTATTGGTTTTCTTCTATTTTATTGGGTTTGATTTTATTATGTCTGATGGTATGCACAGCTATTTTGAAGATAACAAGAGACATTATAGTAGCCATTGTTGATTTCCTTTTATTTTGTTTTGAAGCCCTATATTGCTTTCACTATTTTGTTTTGATTGGATTTATTCTGTTTTATTTTGTTTGGTTTTATTCTCTTAAAGATAAAAACATGGAAAAAAAACTGACTTAGAGTTGATTTTCCTAGTAGCCAAAGCAAGAAGAAACTTTTGACATTTCACATAACTTTCATTGTCTAGGAGAAGAAAGCATATCTGTTTGTGAAGGGAACTATTTTCTGAAATCTGAATGTGAGGAAAATTTTATCCAAGGGTCATTATATAAGGAACATTGAGAAGGTAATAGTCCATGATCTCTCAAGCAGTTAGAGATTAAAGAATGCTATTCAACATACAGCTATTTTTAACATCCAAGTCTACATAAGAAGAAAGATCAAAATGATTTTATGAAAGTATGACAACTTTGGATAACTTTTCTAATAGAAGAATGATTAGTATCACAATATAACTTAGAAGATATGTGGGAAAATTCAGTACATTAAAACTATTTTCTTAAGTTAACCATATTAAAGAATCATCACTTGCTGTTTAAAAAATGTAAAAAAAAACCTACACTGTTTTGCCTAGAACCTAAGAGTTGGGAGCAGAAATCCATATTTTGAACAAGTAATTCTCAAATGATTATGTAGTCATATTTAAAGAATCCTCTCCTAGAACTGTCACTTTTAAAAATCAGTTGTCACTGTTGTCAAAATTATTCTGATTCAAGTCAATAGTAGCTAGTAGTGACCAGCAGGCATGTGGTTGAAGGTAAGAGGAACCATGCTCTCTGGGATCTCTTTGCCTAAGTCTAGTCTATTCCCCTTGGAAACCTACTAAAAATACAGATGCCTGTGATCCACCGCAGAGTGAAACTCCCAATCCACATGATAGGTGCTGGAATCTGTATTGCAACAAATGCAATCACATGATAAAGAACCTTTGTTCTAACTAGTGGCCGAGCAAATGGAGAACAGGGGTAATCCCAGCACTCAGGAGGCTGAGGAGGATTGTTGCAAGTTCAAGACCAGCCTGGGCCGCAAAGTGAGCTTGAACTACATAGCAAGATCCTGTCTCAAAAAGACAAAAAATGGTATCTTATTATGAAAATTGAAGTTCCTGACTTGAATGATGATTATACAGAAGGCCTACACAGGTTCTCTAAAAGTAGAGCCATAATTCCTAAAAAAGCAATTGCAGGTTTGCTCTACCTCTCTGACCAGAAATTAACTAATTGGTTGAACTAACCATGATGAATAATTAAAGTTCTCAACACCTTTCAGCTCTAGGAAATATCCTAATTTAGTATCAGTTGTCACCCCAGACCTTTGTTTCCAAATATAACTGTCCTTTCTCTGAAATCCTTAAACAACATTAGGGCCAGAAAAGAATTTTCTGCTCACCTAATTAAATTTTCTCAGAATAAAAATTTGGAGGGAAGATCATGACCAAAACGACACAGCTAATTTAACACATGTATCTCAAAACTCTAGGTTCCTGATACAACTGTAACATTTCTTCACATATAGATTTGCTAATTCAAATCAAGATTGTTTTTTTTTAATGAAAATCTTAATCCAGGGACTTTGAAACAAAAATTAATTTTTTCAATATACTACTTTTTTTTTGAGATGAGAGGGGGTTTGGCTTAGTTTGGGCTTTTTGTTTTTTGTCCTTTTGAGACAGGGTTTCACTGTGTAGTTCAGATTGGCTTTGAACTCACTTTGTAGCCCAGATTTGCCTGGAATCCACAGCAATCCTCCTGCCTCAGTTTTCCAAATGCTGGGCTTATAGGTGTATACCACCACACCCAGCATTAGTTTGGGTTTTGATTTGGGGTTTTGTTTGCTATTTGTTGTGTTGGGTTGGGTTTGAAAAAACACATTTGCTGACCTACCTGATCTCTTTATCCAGATTCTGTATTTGCAAGTTTATTATCTTGAGTTGGGGTGAACCTGGGCCTTTGAACAAAAAGACCCTAATGGCTTATTTGTTGATCTCAAGTATGACCCTGACCTTTGTGGGATAATGTCATAAAGCTGACTGGCTCTGGGTCAGCAGGAATGGAAACAGTCCCTTCCTGACATTTTCTAACAATACCACTCAGTTTTCTTGATGTGAATTAATCCTGTCCACCAATGGATTTAGTTCAAGTAACCCAAATATAGATCTAACCCTGACATTACACTTTCTGAATTTATATCCAAAAGCATCTCAGAAAGAAATTCTTTTCCATAATAGTTTTTAAATCTACAATTGTGTTGTTATTCATGTCTTTCTAATGATCTATATATCTCTTTTTACACGAGACACTCAAAGAAAACACAATTTTTCTAAAACTTTTAGTAAGTTTGCATAGCTGCATACACTTTTTCCTTTCACATTCACCTGAGCAACCATTCTGTTAAAATTTAATTGGAGGAATCCCAAAACATGCTAAATGGAAGCTCACAGGAAGAGAAAGCCATTAGTCCATATCTTGCAACCACATACTTAGCCAGAAAAACCCTGTATTCATGACAGACTGAAAAGTTCTCACCAGGCATGCTAGAATACCTGAGATACTATTCAAAAAAAGAAAACTTCATTAAAACTTAAATACCATTATGTACAGATACTTCTTACTAAGATTTATATAGTTTATATAAGTTTTTAAATTTATGCAATTCAATCACATGAAACAATTATAACAAACTACTAATAATACTCTTTTTGTTTTTGTTGTTGTTGTACTTAGAATTGAACCCAGGGCCTCTGCACAAAGCTACATCCCCAGTTCTTTTAATTTTTTTTTATTTTGAATGGTGTCTTGCTAAATCACTAAATTGCCCAGGCCGGCCTTGAACTTGCAATCCTCCTGCCTTAGCCTTCCCCATACCTGGCAAAACTTTGAAATTTAATAATCCCTCTAATCAAGCTGAAAATTTGTCAGCAGCAATTGGTAGAATTGAGAATTTTGATTCAAATTGATTATCTTTCAAAATACTCCACTGATTCTAGAAGGTAAAACCAAGATATAAGCAAATATAGCAGGAAATATACTTGTTAGCATTTATTGCTGGATCTACCTTTTTGTATATTGTTCACATACTGTAAATCAATTAATTGTTTACTCATCGCTATGCATCATTCCCGTACTACCAGTTAAAGGGAATTCTTCAAATCATTCAACAAACATTTTCTGAAAGTCTCCTTTGATTCTGTCATTCCAAATACAAATAAAAATGAGAGCTGAACTTTTCCTATCTAGAATTTAATAACACAATTCCTTATAGTAAGTGCCACAAGATGTTTAGATGGTTATTGAGTCCTTCAAACAATCATCTCCTCTCCTGGGATGAGAACAAGTTTGTGTCAAAGTCTTCTCCAAAGTGAAGTTTAATAGGATAAAGATTTGCTCAAGCCTGGCAAAGCTATTCAAGCTGAGAGAAAGCTGGGTTACACATGCACAGATGGGTCATTTAAGGGCTGAGAATGCTTAGAAGATAATACAAATTTGGGGGATATGAATATGTGTCTGTGTTGAAAGGAAAGCACAGAAAAAGATTAGAACAGAAAATCAAGTAGATGCCAGACTACAAAGGTTTTATATACTCAACATTCAGTGCAATGACTTTTTAAGAAAAATTTACTCCATTGAGTGTTGACAGTTTAAAAAAAAACAACCCTAAATTAAAGGAGTAGCTGTCAGAACATCCAAGACATTTATCTGGTGGTAATATGTAATAATATGCTGAGTTTAGCTACAGATATGACTTGGTTGCTGAAGTTAAGACATCTGGGTACAAGTTTAAAAGATTCTTGGTGAATTTACTTTCAAATTTTAATTTTATGGATGATTTAGAGACAATGAATGGTAACTATATTATCTGGGAGCTACTATTTATGCTTTCACTGAATCTGAATGTTTCATGCCTATACTCTGTCCTGTTCCACATCTTTGTCACTGCAAATTCTGACTTCTACCTCCATCCTACTTTGTCTGGCTTAAATGATCCTAAGTCATTGCTCTTCTTCAGCATCACTTAGACACTTCCTCTGTAAGGCAGGTCAGGTGAAGGTCATCTAAAACTAAAAAAAAAAAAGGTATGGATTGAGTACTTTAAAAACTGAACTGTGAACACCCAAAGCTAAAACAGAACATAGACATAAAAATACAGTTTGTAGGGACTTCCCAAGTCTAAGAGAAGTTGTTATCATCACAACCTGATGGATGCAAACACTGACTTCCAATCAGGGGCTCCCAGGGCAAGTTTAAGTTTTGTCCTTTCAATGGGTCAGTTGCAGAGTTCAGTCTCCCCCTCCTTCCTTCCCTGTTAAACACACACACACACACACACACACACACACACACACACATACACACACACACCTCAAACACATACATGGTCAAGAGAAAATTATCACTGTTCAATAAAATTGTAGGAAGTTTACATATTCTTTCCTTACCCCATTTGACCTTTTTTCACTTTTTTCCTCATTCTTCTTTCTCTCACATATATTTGTCAACTTTTTCTACTGGTTCTACCTTTAGAATATAATTAGAAAATCTGAATTCTTCTCATCATTATCAATTGTACCTCCCCTTACAGAAAATGTTTTTATAAAAAAATCAGGTAAATATGGGGATGAGCAAAAAAGGAAGCTGTATAATATGCATATGGTCAGCAAAGCCAAGGGGAAGAAATTGTACTGTAGGCAGGGAAACAGTAGAGGAAGAAAAAGAGTTTTAAAGTACACGGTGCTCTTATCTCCACAGTGTTTGAAGAATAGTAAGTACTTTAATTACTTTTTTTCAGACTCAGGAACTATATCCCTTTGAATGACAACCCTGCTTGCTGCCTGGAATAGAGACCTTTTAGATCATTCCCATGATCTGTAATATTCTTATGTCAATGAAAATATTTTTATATCGCCAGTCCTGTTTTCTGTCCCAAGCACAAATCTTGTACTTTAATTGCCTGAACCTTGAACATAATATCCTTAAAGTCACATGCCAGGGTTCCTCCTGAACTTCTCCCAACCTTGCAGTCTCTCTGAAGAGCCCCTATTCACCTAATTCTACAGCAGCAACTTTGCCTCCTTGGCCCCCTTTATCCCAAAATTTTCTTGCCAGGTCTTGCCATTTCTCCCTTTGTATCATTTCATTAATAGTGATACTTTCAAATTGGTTAACAGGAATGCGAGTTGATAAAGATGCCAATATAATAACATGAGGAGGGAGAGAGCCAATTACTCTTCTGAGGCTGAAGGGTCCGTACCATGTGGCAAAGTTAATAGACAAGGAAGCAATTTGGAGAATGGCTACCTGGAAAGAGCTAGGAATCTGAGTCATGATCAAGATCATAGTCTCTTGCAGAAAGCCCTGAAGTCAGGAATGGTGATTATAATTCCCTGACCGTCATGACTCTCATTCATCTCTCTAACGATGTCCATTCAGGGTACCTCATTCTTTGAACCTACCTGGAAGACACAGCACAAAAGTGCCTTTTGATGAAGACCAAGTTGCTTGGTTTCTGAATCTGGATGCCCTGATGACAGAGGCTATATGCAAGAAATGGAAAATACCCAGTTTGAATACCTCCTCATTATCTCCTTGTTACAACACTAATTTGAGACCCCATTGCCTCCTTCCTGGTCTTCTGCTGTCTAAATATTAGTTTCTTTGCTTGTAATCCACCAAAAAATCTTGTTTTCTGCTGTGGGAGAAAATATTCTGTCTATACTCCATACTGTTCATACCATGAAACTCTGAAGTAGAACAGAAAGTCATCAGATCCTCTTCTCATGATGCAGTGCAGAAATGTAATAGACTCTTGGACAATTGTTTCTAACAATTTCCAACAAGGCTATTTAAAAACTTTTTGAGAGTCTAGGTTTGCTCAACAACCATGCACATACATCAATGGTCTAGACCTTGGTCCCAAAATGGCATACAAAAACATCAATTCATCTCATTTCTATCTTTCTGTGTTCACAATATCCATATGGCTTTTGAAACTGTCAGAGGAAAGAGGACCACTTGGTATATGAAACTACAAATTAAATTTACTGTTTAGCTAAGTAAAGGAGAACAATTCTGACCAGGAAGTCTTAAAAAAACTGGCTAATTTTGAAGAGGTTTTGAAGAAGCCTCCATTTCAGAGTTGTGTTGGTTAGGGAAACAGAAGAAAGTTGATGTGAACACGTTTGGGGTCTGATAAAGAGATGGTATTAGGTTATCGCTAGCCCTAGAAGTATGTTCACTGCCCTACTGTCATTATGGTAGCTATTGCCCTACTTTCATTATGGTAGCTATTGTTGATTTTCCTGTTGCCTGGTTTTGAAGGCCTGCAATGCCTTCATTATTCTGTTTTGATCAGTTTTATAGTATTTTGTTTTGTAATGAATTCATTGTGTATGAGATATAGACAGCTATTTAGAAGAAAGCAAGAGACATTATTGTGGCCACTGCTGTGTCCTGTTGTCTTGCTTTGAAATCCGTGTTACTTACATTGTTTTCTTATAATCTGCTTTGTTCTGTTTTGTTTTACCCTTTAAAAAAAAAAAACAACAAAGTGTGAGTCTATGGTTCAAGGTTGTCTTCCAGAAGTAGTTTGTCATTAGCCAACTAAATAGGTTTGAAACTAGATCTGGTAATTACTTCTTTTTTTTATTTAAAGAAAAAAAGAACAAAACAGAAAGCAGGTATAAATAATACATAATTAAAAAAAACAGTAAGAAATCACTAGTTGATAATACATATTTTCCTCTTAGAAGTAGTTTTTCAAGTTACACAAGTAAAGCATATAAAGTGGCCATTTAAACAGTTGGACTGCAAACAGTTCTGTTCACCTATCAAACAAAAACTTAGTAATTGATTATCAATCTTACACATTTAAACATACATGCAGTTATATCCTTTAGAGTACTATCTTTTCCTTTCTTTTTTTACAATAACTACAATCAGTTCTTGTAAACTGTTTAGAAGTTCTATGCATGCATGAATCTCTATATGTATACCTATCCTTTCTATATTAGAGGGAAAAAGAAATTAAAACAAGATAACAAAGCAAATTCCCAGAAAAACACAAAATGAAAAACGAAAAAGTCATATAGAACCACTAGGTCACTACTATGATGTCTCTTGTTATTTTCAATAGAATTGTTTGCATCATCAGGCCTAGTTTAATTGAACATAGCAGTACATAGCAAAAACAAAACATTGGAGACATTATATGACTTCAAAAGCAGTTAATAATCCAACCGGAATGGGTATCCTGTTGAATCTTGTCATCTTCAGAATAGTTGCCTCTACTCTCAGACTTGATACTATCAACCATATCAGATTCAAATAAAATCAGTCAAGACAAAACAGAATATCAAACGGGTATGGCTATCCTATTGAATCTTTTCATCTTCAGAGTAGTTGCCTCTACTCTCAGACTTGATACTGTCAAGCATACCAGATCAAGACAAAACAGTGATTTAACAAACTAGATTAAAATAAGATCAGTTACAGTAAGACAGTGTAAGTAATACAGGGCTTCAGTTTAAGTTAATAGGAAATTAAGGATAGTTACTGTAGTATATCCTGCTGTTTTTGGGGTAGCTCTATGTGCTTTCAAATCTAGTATGAGTAGACAGATGGAACAGAGTAAAATCAAACTAAACAGAGTGATAAGAATAATGTGGCTTTAAAATCCTGATATACTATTAACAATGTCCTCTGCCTTCCTTTTTTAGGTAATTCCTCTCTTTCACTTTCTCAGGGTGCTTTGTACATTTTGGGTTCCACTAACTCCTTTAGTTTTTAGATTAGGGGGGCAACCCACTATCTACCTAAGAGGTTCTGAACATTTTTACCCCTGAGCTTGATCATGAGCTGTATTCCTTTACTTAGTAAAGCCTCAAGGTTTTCCTTCCTTATAGCTGAGTAGTTCTCCACTGCACAAAAGTGTCATGAGTTACCAACTTATCTGCAGCTGTTGGATGAACTGTCCCTATTTCTCTGTGGTTCCCTGTCACATAGAGCATTGTTTTCTCGCCTTTGACTTTCAGTTCATTAACCCTTTTTCAGGTTGATTGTATTTCGTATTCAGAGTATCTCAATAGACCCTATCTCCTGATCTACTCTGCTTGTTTCTTTTTGTTAGTGTATCCAGTCCATCTGTGTTAGAGATTATAGCCAATCTTTTCTGCCTCATCTCTGCTATGCTATTTTTCTGCTATTGGTTATTTATTTTTCTCCTTCATTCCACTGTCTGCCCTGTTCATTGAGGTCTGTCTGCCATTGTTCCTGGAATCCTGATGATCTTTCTCTCTCTCACTCTCTAGAATGTCTTTTAGTATTTTTTGTAGGGTTGGATTGGTGGTCATGAACCCCCCCAGTTCCTTCTTGTCATGGAAACATCTTGTTTCTCCATTAATTTTGAGTGATAGTTTTGCAGGGTACATCAATCTGGGTTGGAGGTTATTTTCTCCCAGGGCTTGGAATACTTCACTCCAAGCTCTTCTTGATTTGATAGTCTGTGTCAAGAAGTCTGTTGTGATTTTGATGGGTTTTCCTTTATAGGTGATCTGTTTTTTTTCTCTGACTGCTTTTAATATTCTGTTCTTGTGATGATTTTCTGGGATCTGGAATATTATATGTCTGGGTGTAGATCTGTTTTGGTTGTAGCTGGCTGGAGTTCTGTATGCCTCATATATGTGAATATCATTTCCTTTTCCTATGCTTGGGAAGTTTTCCATAATTATTTCTGTGAATAGTCTTTTTACTTCATTTGTATTTACCCCTGCTTCTTCACTCATGTTTTTTATTCTTAAGTTATAGATGTGCTCGTCGTCTTCTAGCTTTAGTATTGTTACTTCCTGGTTCCTTGTTATTTTTAAGAGATCTTTCCTTTCGTTATCATACACTGCAAATCAATCTTCAAGTTTTGAAAGTCTATCTTTAGTTTCTGTCAAGAAATTTTTGGGCTGGGGATTTAGCTCAGCGGCATAAGCACCTGCCTTATAAGCAGGCAGTCGTGAGTTCAATCCCCAGTACCGATAAAAAAAAAAAAAAAAAAAAAAAAAAGAAATTTTGCCAGCTTTCAATGGAGTTTTTAATTTCCTGGTATTCTCTTTGGATCTGTTTCATGTATTCTAGATTTTGTTTATATTTTTCATCAAAGGTTTCTCTCCTTTTTCTAGGTTCCTCCATTCTTCCATCTGTGTCTTCTTGAGAGGTGCTTAGCATTTCTTCTATTAATCTTATATATTGCTTCACTTGAGTTAGAATTTCTGGTTTAAGTTCATCGATGAGGTCATGGAAGTATTTCTTTGTGTCCACTGTGGCCATGTCTGATATTGCATGTTTGCTGCTCTCAATCTCTTCTGTGTTTACCTCTCCTGGACTTATTTTCCCTGGGTCAGTGGCTAGAAGCTTTTTCTTGTTTTTTGTCTCTTGTCATGTTTCTGGTTTCTTTCAGATAGGTGAATGGTGGAGGTCTCAGGTCCTTTCCGTATTGTTTACTGTTTTTCTGAAGCATGCTGGCTAGGGGATTGCTGCCCTCTCCAGTTTTCTGTTGATCTGTGAAGTGCATGCAAGGGTGATGTGGGCTGGCCCCTCTCCTCTGAGCCAGTTAACCAGTGAGTGCCTTCAGCATGTTAGTCTGTGCCCTGTGGATGTCACTGGTTCGGAACAGTTTTGTCTCTGGCTATTGGGTACCAACCAGGGACATGACCCAGCCAAGCAGATCCCACCAGTCAGCTTTGGGCCAGGAGCAGCTGACTGATGCCATAGTGGTTGCTGGTTCGGGCCCATCCTGCCCAACTCCAATATGTCATCCAGCAGGTCACTCCCTGTGCGGGACCAAATTCCTAGTGCTCACCATGGGTTAGTGCAGCTTTCCACGCTGGTTCTGCTCCCTGTTGCAGTGCATCCTTCTGCCAAGGATCTGGGGCTCACCAACCCCCAATTTCAGCAGGACCACGACTTCAGCTTGATCATGAGTCACCCGACTCCAAGACACACTCAGCACAGCGCAGGACCGGCTCTGATGGGAATGTGTCCTACCATGCCTAAGGTCCTGGGTTTAATCTAAAGCACCATTAAAAAATAGTTTGGTGGTTTCCAGGACATGGGGGAATTGTCCTCTGAACTCCAAGGAAAGTATCATCATGCTGTGGTAATTCACCATTTAGCTGCCCTGTGGTGCCCTCTCCAGGAGCTGAGGCTGTGTGCAGCAAAACAAACATCCTGCACTGTGCTTGCTGAGAAATTCAAAATTCTTATTAGGAATAGGAACAGAGTGCACATAAACACAAAATTTTTCCCATGAGTTCTGGTTCTTGCTTTTGCTTTTTGTTGTTGTTGTTGCTGCTGCTGTTATTGTTCTATACAGCATACATAGACCCCTATATAAACAGAAGCTCAGTAAGCAGTGGTAAGTGATGTCAGTAGTGCAGCTGGATATAAGCTTGTCTACCACTATGCAATTAATTCCCAAGGAACTCATTTATGCATCAAGTTGCAATGGTCTGAATCCTTATTTAGTCTGCCACCACTGTCCCAAGTTAGAGACAGGCATTCCTTTAATGTCTTCCCAGGAAATTTACAGAACACATAAGTATAAAACAATCAAAATTTTCCTTAATTTTACCTAAAGAGAAATTTTATTCCTATAAAACATGTGGCTCCTTTGTATCACTGTGGGTTAAAGACCCATATCTTATTTCTACCTTATTCCTGAGGTATTCTTTGCCAAATCCCTAAGATTTTATTCTTCCTTGGCGCACAACTGATCATAATTATGAGCTAACTCCAAATGAAAGAAATAGCTCTGGTGTAACCTAAAGTACATCACAGACAAGTGAGCCATCCACTTGTCCCTGATACAAATCAGTATAACAAAATCATGTCCTTTCACAGCACCTCTTGATCCCCAACATCAATATATCACATATGCTATCATCCTGTCTGCCTCAACCATGGCTCAATTCTTAGATAGCCAGGTGTCTGACAAGAAGACTAATGGACTGCATTTCAGCAAGTGTAGAAGAGGCTCAGTATCGCCATACATAGATCTCCCAGAAGGAAGAAGCCTATAAACCAGAAAGAAATCCTAGACCAAGGTTCATCTCAGAACATCTGTTTTTTGTAGCCTTGATGGAGTACAAATGTTTGAACTAGAGAACCAATTGTGTTCTATCTCAGATTTCATTGCTATCCCTTGATACCTCTTTCCGTATCTATCCTGTGTCCCATCAGCTTCTCTAATGTTAGCCTATTGAGGCTCTCCATTACAGTCAAAATTCCTTTGCAGAAATTTGAGAATGTTAATCTGCCTTTAAATTATTAAAGGAGTTTTAGAAAATTTTAGGATTTTGGATCCAACCTCTGTATGACATACTTTCCATTCTTATATCAGTGAAGACAAATTCAGTTCCACAGATTTTCAGAAAGGATTACAAGTTTATCTCACTGACTAATATGAATTAAAGTGTTCTTCAAAAACTAGCAGTACTGAAGTCACTAATGCTATTAGGAGGCAAAACCCAACATTTTGTGAAGTAAATGTGTGGCTCATCCATTGAGCTTGCCACCACAGATTGTCATCCAACTCATTAGTATCATATTCAGCAGGGCATCTTTGTTTAAGTGATCCAGCTCCTTCATCTAAACCCTGCAGGAGAGTGACAAAAAGCAGCACTGTAAAAAAATTACAGAAATGGGAACCTAAGTTAAACTATGCTTACATCCATTAAGGTCCTGTAAGTGATTTAGCAGAAAGTTCTGCAAAGCTATAAGAATAAGTGTGCCCTGTGGAGTTATCCAAGTGAAACAGAAAACACATTTTCTGGCCTAAAGCAGTATATAATTTAGGGGAACAAAATTAATGAAAAAACTAAACTCGGTATAAAAACTAAAATCAAGTGAATCACCCCTCCCTCAGTTCTTAGCACAATCAACCTATCATTCCTCTCTGAGTACTGTACTAATAGTCCTCATTAGATACTTGTAGCTGTTATCTTTTGTATACATGGTTGAGTATTTGATTAATGTCCATCTTTTCCTGCACTAGCTGGTAATCTCCAGGTAGGTGAAAGCCATGCCTGCTATTTGTTCACCATTGATCTTCTGCTGCCTAAACTAGTGCCTACCACCTCATCATGCTTCTCACTAAGTACTCCTGAATAAATCATTAATACTAAAGTGTCTCCATTTTACATGTATCATTCACTTTGAAAATTATTGATCATGACTTCTGGGAACATGGTAGAGTAGTGAGCAGCATAGAAAGAACATCTCTGAGATTTAGTGTCCAGATATTGGAAAATAGCAATATGAGAAAGAAATAAGGAGGGAAGTTAGTCCCCAGGACTTAAGAAAGATCTGAAGTGAGAACTGAAGTCCTTAGGGAGAGCAAGGAGAGAGACATCAAAGAAGGAGGAGTTAGTAGGTGGCACTTTCTCCCTGAGCCTAGATTCATAGAAGGAACAGCTTGAACCCATAGACTCATGGTGACTCCTGGTGACCTCAGAGACCTCCATGAAAAATGCAGCAGTGGAACATGGCAGTGGATGCAGAAAACAGCAATGGCTGGTGAGTTATTCAGGTTCAGGTATCTCCTAGGAGGGGGCAGTTGGCTGGTAGCCATCTTGGAGAGGGGCCAAGTGAGCTAAGAACTCAGAACAGCTTTGGGCTGCCTGCATCTGCCAGCTCCCAGTGTCAGGGTGAAAACTGGTGAGTACAAGACGGCAGGAGTTCAGAGAGCCAAGTTCAAGCTGGCAGGGAGAGTATGGAATGTTGCAGGCTGAGCATATCAGGTTTCAGCCTCACAGCCAGAAACCAGCCTGAACCTCAGTGGAACTAAATGTGCAGGCTTTCTTGGATTATCCATTACCTCATCATAAATCTATGTCCAACTTGCTGGGATTAACCAACTTGTATCTGGACTGACTCATGTCTGCCTATGCTGTGTACCAGTGACAGTAGAGACATGCTTTAAAGTGGACATTTTAAACTTTTTTTATTTTTTCCTTTTTTTAATTTTTTTTCATTTTGTTTTGTTTTTTCTTGATTATTTGTTCTTGTTTCTATATTAATGTGAATATAGTTTTTTTGTGTGTTGATGGTATATTACCTTTTTGTTTTTATTTCTTGTTTCTCTCTTTCCCTTGTATATTCTTCACCAGTTCCCAAAATTTTGCATAATCTTCCACTGTCCTCCAGCCTGGCCTCTAATCTCTTCCTCTTCTTCTATTCCTCCATTTTCACCATTAATCTCTTTAAATTTTTTTCTGCTAAGGGTAAAATTGCAATATCAAAAGTTTATTTACTGTATATAAGTTCCTGGTTCATATTGGATTTGTTATGTAAGTGCAAATCTAGTTAATACAGTTAAAGGTGGCAAATTAATAGTTACCACAGTTTGTCATTTTCTGGGCTTCGTTTGATTCTGTTGCTATTGCTGATTATACTACTCTAGCCAAGGTGACATAATTGTTCTAATCAGTTGTCCTTCCTGGTATGCCAAGACTGAAATTACCTAAGGATCATAAATAGTTAGGCCAGAGCCAAAGAATGAGGGGCTGGGCCAAGTAGGAGGCAAGTTGAAGAGGCAGGATCTTGCAACAAAAACAAAACCCAAAATCCTTCTACACATGGATGACATCCCTGAGAAGTAGTCATTTCCTAAGGTCTAAATACTAGAAATAAAGCTACTTGCCATTAGCATTTTACAAGTATCAACCTAGGAATTAAACTAAAAAAAAAATTAGAAAATGAGAAGACACTTAAAAAAGATGCAACCTCAGAATACCAAGGGCAAAACCAGGGTACAATGATGTAGAACAACTCAAAAGTCACCTACCTGGATATTCTGAAGTGGTAACAGTAGAAATAACAAAGCAGATGACTGAAGCTGTAGAAAAAAATTAAATGAAAAATAATTTCTCAAGTAACTAGTAATTAGAAATAACTAATAGAAATAATTTTTAGCCAGCTGTACCTCAAAGGAATTAGCTGTACTAATACCTAGAAAATATACAGAAGTCAAACAAATCAGCCTTTCCAAATTTAAAAATCCAATCCAAAAATAGACACCTGAAATAAATAGGGACTCCTAAAACAAAGAAGTAGAAATGGCAAATAAATATATTTTTTAAAATGTTGAACATCATTGTCATTTGAGAGATGCGAATTAAAACAATGCTTCTGGGACTGTAGGGGAAAAGGAACCCTTCCCTGCTGTTGGCAAAAGTGTAGATTGGTGCAACCACTGTGGAAATCAGTATGCAGATTCCTCAAAAAACTGGGACTAGAAGTTCCATTCAAGCCAACTGTTTTGCTTATTGGTATTTTCCTAAAAGGATTAAAATCATTACACCACAGTAATATATGTACACATCACAGTTTTAATAGACTAATTTTGGATACAGCATTTAGCCTGATGAATGAATAAAAAAGACATGTTTTTCTATAAAATTGACTACTGCTCTTCCATAAAGAAGGATAAGCTTGAGACATTTATAGCTAAATGGATGGACTTTGAGACCATATTCTCTTATTTATTGTCTCTTTGAGACAGGGTCTTGCTATGTAGAGTTCAGGCTGGACTTGAGCTCACTTTGTAGTCCAGGCTGGTCTCGAACTTGCAACGCTCCTCCTGCCTCAGTCTCCTGAGTGCTGGGATTACAGGAGTGAGCCACCACACCTGCCCAATCTATCTTTCTTTATAGGGTTGCTGTTCCAGTTACTCTTGCTATGTAACAAACCATCCAAAACTTCAGGTGTAAAACAATATTACTAAACCAGTAGATTATGTAATTCTGCCATCCAAACACAGCAAAATGCTCTAGACTGTCTCTTCTCCAACATGTTTGCCACTTCAACTGGAAAGTCTCAAAGGCTGGAGGCAGCTCAAGTCCTAGGAGCTAGGACCACATAGGGGCATCTGCATTCACACGTGTGGCAACTATTACTGTGTTTGCTAGGACATCAGCTGGGTTATGGGATGGCCTCCAAAGGGAGTCAGTTTGGACTTCTTTGTATCAGTAGCTAAGTTTTAAGAAAATCAAAAACACAGGCAGTAGCTCTGCTATCTTTTGTAATTCAGCTTTCCAAGATTCAGAGACCCTAACAGTACTTGCTCAGTCTCACTGTGCTACCATGGTTCAGTATGCCATCCAGGTTCTAGGCAGTAACATAAATCCACACTGTAATTCCAGCACTTGGAAGGCTGAAGCAGGAGAATTGCCATGAGTTTGGGGAAAACCTGGGTTACACATCAAGACCCTGTCATAAAAAATTATTTTTTGTTTAAAGCTCTGCCCTTTGTAAATCTTACAAAATTCATGAGACTTTTCATGGCCCCTTTTAGCAATCCATTTATTAGTTAGTTCTTACTAGAAATTAAAATCCTATGAAAAAAACTGAAGCTCTGATTTTAAAATATGGGTGGATATAAATCACCAATGGGAAAAAGAAAAAAATACTTAATAATCTAAACTATCAACCTAATGTACAAATTAAACCACAAGAACTTTTTGTTAAACTAGTGAACACACTGAAATATGACAATGTTGGCAAGGATTTACTGCAAGCACTGATAAAATTGGGGATTATCTACTGATATATGACAAGCTATTTCTAATAGAGGTCAAATTAGAATAAATGTTTCACCAGGTGTGGTAATACATGCCTATAATTCTAGCACTCAGGAGGCTGAGGCAGGAGGGTCTCGAGTTCAGGGCCAGCCAGAGCTACATAGCGAGAACTTGTCTCAAAAAAAAAAGTAAGTAAGTAAGTAAATAAATAAAATGCTTATTATCTTACAAAGTTTCTGAAGGTCTGGAATCCAGGAATGTTTTACCAGGGTAGTCCTGGCATAAAATGCTCCTTTGTTGGCCAAAAATAAATTGACCAGAGCACCCAGGTCCTTGTGGGTTCTTGGCAGGAGGTTTCAGCTCTTTGTCACAGGGATATTTGTGCAGAGCTGAAGTGTTCAAACTACACAACAGCTGGCTTCTTCCCAAGCAAAGCATCCAGGAAGGGAGAAAACTGACATTTCAGTGCTCCTGAGGTACAACCTTCATTTTCCATGCTATTGCACTGATTTTCACATGCATCCTACATACTATAAAAAGGACTAGATGAAGGCATCAATGCCAATCAGTAGATGTGTTCAGCATAACCACCAGTAAACTGATGTGACAACAACTGATCACAGTTTTACAGTGTATATAAAAAACTTTTAAAATGTTTGATAGAGCTGACCATGGAGAAACATACCATAAGTGTGGCACTCTGTGAGGCTGAGGTCACAATTCAAGCCCATCTAGAGCAACTTAATGACTTAGTAAGATTCGGTTTCTTTTTTTTCTAAATTTTATTTTATAGAGAATAAAACAAAAGAGGACAGAACAACACAGATCAGAACAGAACAATACAAGCAACACAGCACTTCACAACAAGACAATTGGACATCAACATCAGCCACCACAATATCTCTATCTCTGAAATAGTTGAGCATTGCTTCACATTCAATAATATCAAACACAACAAAATAGAATAAAAGCATTCAAGAGAATGAAACTGTTACAATGCATTCTGAACCAAGCAACGGAAGATGAACAATGGCTACTATAATATCTCATTTTCCACGAAAAATATGTCTATACCATCATACACATTAAAATTCAACAAGACACAACATGATAGAACCAAAGGTAATAGAAGAACATAAGCATGGTAGGACTTCAAAGCAAGATGATACCAAATCAGCAATGGCCGCCATAATGTCTCACCTTCCCCAAAGCAGCTGTTCATACCACCACTCACAACAAGGTCAAACTAAACAGAATAAAACCATTCCAACCAATGAATGAAAACATTATAAGACTTCAAAGCAATATAATGGGGATCCACGATTACCATAGAATCTTATGTACTCTTACCTTTTCTTATACTAGGGAGACTATATAGTATTTATACATGTGAGTTTGATTTATTTCACTTATGAGTATGGTCTCAAGTTGCATCCATTTATTTATAAATATCTCAATGTGATCATTCTTTATAGATGAGTAGTACTCCATTTTATAAAAGTACCACAATTTTTTTATCCATTCTTCAGTTGATGGGCACTTAGGTTGTTTCCAAGATCTGGCTATTACAAATTGTGCCAATATAAACATGGGTGCACATATATCACTGTGGTAAGATGTCTTCAGTTCTTCTGGGAATATGCCTAAGAGTGGAATAGCTGGGTCAAATGGGACCTCCAACCCAGCTGTTTGAGGAATCTCCAGATTGACCTCCACAGTGGTTGCACCAGTCTACACTCCCACCAACAGTGCAGAAGAGTTCTTTTTTCCCCACAGCCTCTCCAGCATTTGTTGTTGGTAGTTTTGTTGATCCTGGCCATTCTTTCTGGAGTAAGATGGAATCTCAGTGTGGTTTTAATTTGCATTTCTCTAATGACCAATGATGAACATTTTGTCATGTTTTTATTTGCCATTCATGTTTCTTCATCTGAGAACTGTGAGTTCATCTCAGAAGCCCATTTTTGGATTGGGTCTTTGAATTTTGAGGGTCTGATTTTTTAAAATTCTTTGTAAGTTCTAGACAGAAGTCCTTTGTCTGAGGGACAATTCACTAAGATTTTTTTCCCAGTTTGTGGGTTTTCTTTTCACTCTGCTGGAGATTTCTTTGGACATACAGAAACTCTTTAATAAGACGTGATCCCAGTTATTGATGCTGGAAAGTATTTCCCGTGCAGTTTGGTTCTTGTTCATCAATTCTCTACCTACCTCTATGTCTTCAAGATTTTTACCTACTTTGTCTTCCAACAGATTTAGTGTTTCTGTCTTAATATTTAGATCTTTGATCCATTTAGATTTTAGTTTAGTACATGGTGACACGCATGGGTCTAGTTTTACTTTTCAGCATATACATAGCCAGTTTTTCCAGCACCATTTATTAAAGAGACTATTGTTCTTCCAGTGAACATGTTTGGCCCTTTATCAAAGATAAGGTGGTTGAGTGTGTTCGTAGTTGTGGCTGTATCTTGTGGTCTATTCCATTGATATTCAGGTCTGTTTTTATTCCAATACCATGCTGATTTTATTATAGTAGCTTTGTAGTATAACTTCAAGTCAGGGATTGTGATGCCTCCTGCCTTGGCTTTGCTGCTTACAATTGCCTTTGCTATTCTAGGTCTCTTCTGGTTCCAGATGAATTTTAGGAGTGATTTCTCTAGGTCTATGAGGTATGTTAGTGATATTTTCATTG
The DNA here is from genome assembly GCA_004027455.1 of Hydrochoerus hydrochaeris. Classification (NCBI taxonomy): domain Eukaryota; kingdom Metazoa; phylum Chordata; class Mammalia; order Rodentia; family Hydrochaeridae; genus Hydrochoerus; species Hydrochoerus hydrochaeris. Next base: position 63,005 of record PVLA01003441.1, read on the forward strand.
GGATTGCATTGAATCTGTGTAACAATTTTGGGAGAATGGCCATTTTCATAATATTTATTCTTCCTATCCATGAACAAGGGATGTTGTTCCATTTTCTGAGGTCCTCTTTGATTTCTTTTTTCAGGGTATTATAATTTTCCCTGTATAGCTCTTTTACTTCTTTTGTTAGATTAATTCCTAAGTATTTCATTTTTTTGGATGCTAGTGTGAAGGGTGTGGCTTCTCTTAATTTCTGTCTTGGTGATTTTTTTGTTAGTGTATAGGAATGCTATTGATTTTTGAGTATTGACTTTGTATCCAGCTACATTGCTGAATTTATTTATTATATCTAGGAGTCTTTCAAGGGAGTTTTGGGGTCTTCTATGTAGAGTATCATGTCATCTGCAAATAATGATAATTTAACTTCTTCTTTTCCTATCTTTACTCCTTTTATTTCTCTCTCTTGTCTAATTGCTCTGGCTAGTATTTCCAATACTATGTTGAATAGGAGCAGTGATAAGGGACATCCTTGTCTTTTGCCTGATTTTAAGGTAAAGGCTTTCAGTTTTTGGACATTTATTATGACACTGGCTGTTGGTTTGTCATAGATGGCCTTTATCATATTGAGGTAGAGACCATCTATTCTAATTTTCTGTAAGGTTCTTATCATGAATGGGTGTTGGACCTTATCAAAAGCTTTTTCTGCATCTATAGAAATGATCATGTGATTCTTACTTTTGGCTCTATTGATATGGTGGATTACATTTATTGATTTAGGTATGTTGAACCATTCCTGCATGCCTGGGTTGAATCCCACTTGGTCATGGTGTATAATCTTCTTGATGATTTGCTGCATCCTGTTTGCCAGTATTTTATTGAGAATTTTTGCATCTATGTTCGTTAGGGAGATTGGCCTGTAGTTCTGTTTTTTAGTTGGGTCTTTCTCAGGTTTTGGTACTAGAGTAATATTTGCTTCCAGGAATGACTTAGGGAGAATTGCTTCCCTTTCAATTTCATTGAACAGTTTGAGGAGTGTTGGCATTAAGTCTTCTTTGTATTTCTTATAGAATTCCTCAGAGAATCTGTCTGGGCCTGGACTCTTCCTTGTTGGTAAGGACTTCATTACATTTTCAATTTCATTCATAGAAATTGGGTTATTCATCAGTTTTACATCTTCTTTACCCAACTTTGGTGGTTCATATGTTTCTAGGAATCTGTCCATTTCTTCTGTGTTATCAAACCTATGAGAGTGAGGTTTTTGAAAAAGGTGTTTATGATCTTCTGTATTTCCACAGCTTCGGTAGTGGTTTCATCCTTTTCATTCCATATTGCATGAATTTGAGTCTTTTCTTTCCTTTTTAAAATTAGGTTGGCTAGGGGCTTGTCAATTTTGTTTATTCTTTCAAAGAACCAACTCTTTGATTAATTGGTTCTTTGTATTGTTTTCTTAGTATCTATTGCACTAATTTCTGCTCTGATCCTTAATTTCCTCCCTTCTTTTGGCTTTGGGCTTGGCTTGCTCTTCTTTTTCTAACTGTTTGAGGTGTAGTATCAGGTTGTTTATTTGTGTTCATTTTGTTTTCCTAATGTGGGAACTCAATGCAATAAATTTTCCTCTGTGAACTGCTTTCATTGCATCTCATAGGTTCTGGTAAGTTGTATTTGTATTTTTGTTTGCTTGTAGATATTGTTTAATTTCTTGTTTAATTTTCTCTGTGACCCATTGATTGCTCAAAAGTGTGCTATTAAATTTGCATGTGTTTGTGGGGGTTTTGCAGTTTTTTAATCATTAATTACCAGTTGCATGGTGCTATAATCCAATAACATACATGGGATAATTTCATTTCTTTTGCATTTACTTAAATATGTTCTTTGGGCTAGTATATGGTCTATTTTAGTGAATGTCCCATGTACTACTGAGAAGAATGTATATTCTGATGCTGTTGGATGGAACACTCTGTATACATCTGTCAAGTCTATTTATTCACAGGTGTGATTCAGTTCTGCTATTTCTTTACTGATTTTCTGTCTAGTTGATCTGTCCCTCTGTTTCAATGGCATGTTAACATCTCCTGTTATAATTGTGTTATTACTTTTTTGATTTTTCATTTCTGTTAATACTTGCTTTGTATAGCTGGGTGCTCTGAAATTTGGTACATATATATTTAAGATTGTTATCTCTTCCTATTGAAATTTTCCCCTAACTAGTATGTAGTGACCTTCTTTGTCTCTTTGGACCTTTCTTGGTTTGAAGTTCACATTGTCTGCAAACAGAATAGCTAGTTACCCCTCCTTTTTTTTTTTAGTTCCTGTTGCATGAAGTATTGTTTTCCATCCTTGGACTTTCAGTCTATGAATTTCCTTTTGGATTAGATGGGTTTCTTGTAGACAGCAGATGGTTGGCCATTGTTTCTTGATACATTCTGCCAGTCTGTTTCTTTTAATTGGTGAATTGAGGTCATTTACATTAATGGCTATAACTATTATATATTGGTTTATTGTTGACATGTTATCTTTCTGCTGTTGTATCTTTATCTTTCCCTTCTGTTTAATTGTCTGTCTTGCTTAGTGGTTTTTTCCTATGTGTGTCTAGAATGTCTTTGAGTATTCTTTGCAGGGTTAGTTTGGTGATCATGAAGTTCTGCTGTTCTTTGTCATGGAAGTATCTTATTTCTCCATCCAGTTTGAAGGACAGTTTGGCAGGGTAAAACAGTCTGCATTGGAAGTCATTTTCCTTTAGGATCTGAAATATTTCACTCCATGCTCTTCTTGACTTCATTGTTTGTGTTGAGAAGTCTACTGTGATTCTGATAGGTTTTCCTTTATAGATGATCTGTCTTTTCTCTCTAACAGCTTTTAGTATTCTGTTCTTATGTTGGATTTCTGGAATGGTGATTATTATATGTCTGGGTGTAGTTTTATTTTGGTTATGGCTGTTTGGAATTCTATATGCTTCACTAATCTGAATGTCAGTTTCCATTTTTGTGTTTTGGAAATTTTCAGCTATTACTTCTGTAAATAGCCTCTTGATGTCATTTGTATTGTTCCCTTCTTTTTCATTTATCCCTATTTATCTTATGCTGTTTTTCTTTGCATTGTCTTGCAACTGTGGAATTGTTATGTCCTGATTCCATATTATTTTTAAAAGATCTTTCTTTTCCTGTTCACTAGCTGAAATCTTATGTTCGAGGTCTGAGATTCTATCTTCACTTTCGTTGAGCCAGTTTTGGCAACTTACAATAGAATTTTTGATTTCCTGTATATCTCTTTGAATCTGTTTCATGTATTCTGTTTGTTTCTTATATTGTTCATTCAGGGATTCTATCTGTTTGCTTTGCTCCTCTAATATTTTAGCTGTGTCTTCTTTAGATGCATTCACTATTTCTTTCACTACTTTTATCATTTCTTTTTTTACCTGGGAGATTATATCTAATTTGAGTTCCTTCATAGTTTCCCATACTTGCTTCTTTATTTCAGTTGATATCATTTCAGGTATTTCAGGGGTATGACTAGTATTTTTTTGTGTGTGTATGTGGTTCCCAGGCTTTCTTGGGATGGGCTGGAGGTTTGAGATTGCATTTTGGTCTTTTGTTTTGTCATTTTCCTATATTTCCATGTTTCGAGTGATGTTCCAAAACTTTCCTTGAGTGTGTTGGAAATCACCTCCTGTGCCCTCAGGTCCTGGGACTCACGTGCCTTGGCTTCCCTGGTTGAATGAAGGTCGCTGGGCATGGTTCACTCAAGCCCATGAATCCATTCAAGGCTAGTGCATTGTTCTAGGGGGGTGGGCGGGCACCTGGGCACCCAAGCACCCAGGAGCGATGTCCCAGACTCTGCTGGGCCAGAGCCAGGGAGCTGGAACTCACGTTGCCACTGTGTGGGCCTAACTCTCCTCTTGGCACTGGCCTGGTCCCCTGGTTGAATAAAAGTCACTGGGCATGGTCCACTCAAGCCCGTAAAAACCTCTCCAGGCTAGTCTAGTGTCATAGGGGGCTGGGCGGGCACCCAAGCACTGGGAGTGATGTCCCAAACTCCCCAGAACCAACGCCAGCAAGCTGGAACTTCCCTTGCCACCGTGCAAGCTGGAACTCCACTTGATGCCACATGGGCCTACCTTGTAAGATTCATTTTCAAAAATAAAAATTACAAACATCTGGATATGTAGCTCAGTACAAAGGTCTTGGGCTCAATCTTCAGGATCTGAAAAAAATTAAAAAACGTTTCACATAACCTTAGAATTGAAAAAAATAATTAAATAAATACATAATCCAGTGTTTCCAATTCTAGGAATCAATTCTGTCTTAGTAACATTATTTTTCTCATTTCTGAGACAGAATAGCTGGCACCCACAGGTTAAGGGAGGAACACTGTATTTTGGTTCACAGTTTGTAGAGGTTTCAGCCCATAGTTGGCTGGTTCCAAGGCAGAGCAGCAAGACAGAGGGGCGTTGCAGAGAAGAAACAGTCCATGGCAAGGTAGACAGTAGCTAGCAAGTAGTAAACCTCACTTTCTCTTTTACTCTTTCCAGGCTACAAGCCTATTGGTCAGTGCCACCCATACCCAGGGTCACCCTTCTCTTCATCCATATCCAGAACTATGCTAAAGCAATCAGTGGAATAATTTAGTTATTTCACCCTTAATCTATATTCATGCACCCTAGTGTCAGCTACTTCCAAAAATCTCCATCTGTAAACTATTGAGGCTTTAGTTAAATATGACCACAATCATTTAAATTCATAGGTGAAATAAAGAATACTATCAAAAATACAACAAAGAGTTAACAATAGTATTCCCATACTGTGTTATAGATTTTTTTTTCTGACTCTTTGAACATTTTTATTACAATATCTATATTATAAATGTACTATTTTATCCTCAGAAACATTTAAATATTATTTTATTATTCTTTCTCCTTATGTACTTCCTTATCAAATTATTTAGCCCTACATAACTTTGGCAATACAGTTATAACCAAACTTTTGAACTTTTCTCATGTTCCAACTTCAATACAGTATTAGACACACAGAAAACCTATATTTCTGGGCTGGGGATTTAGCTCAGTGGCCTAAGTGCCTGCCTAGCAAGCATGAGGTCATCAGTTCAATCCCCGGTACCAAAAAAAAAAAAAGAAAGAAAGAAACTACATTTCTTAAGATCTATAGTAACTACAAATCTGCAATATGCACAGCAACTTTTAAAACTACAGTTTGGCCTCATAAATCTGAGCTTTCATTTGCATGGCATAAAACTCTTACTTACTCAGGAAAATCTTGCAACTTCAATCTTACAAATCACTGCTTTGAGTAAATATACATTGAATAGCATTCATGGACAAATAAGTCTTCACTTTGATTTCTTTTCTTTTTATTGTCCATTCTCCCAAATAAGTCTAGTGAGTGTGAACTTCACAAAAATATGCTTGGAATTTTTTCTCCTAGGAATTATCAAATTCTCTTTGCCTGTTCTGTCTACATTAATGTCTTTCATTCAGAAATTCTAAGTTGTTGTATAAATGAGATGATTAAATCATATATTCTTACATGAAAATAAACTAATTCAATTACATACATAAGGTAACACAACAAGAGTTAAATGCCCAACAGTTTCCAAGGCAAACTCTGAAAAGTCCTAGAAAAATGAAGCTTTCTCCTAAAATACAGGCCTCTTTCATCAAGAGTCTTTAATATTCTTGTCTTCTTTTATGAACAACTGCAAATGTGAGAAAGAACATGAATCTTTGTACTAGAGAAGCCAACATGTCCAAAGTATCTCAATATAAGAAAAAAAATTTAGTTTTTTAAAAAATAAATGTTATTATGCTCTATTATGCATTAATTTAAAACTATTTTGTTATAAATATTAGTAGTTGCGCATTAAATCTTGTTTAAAATAGAATGTGCTGAACGAAAACAAAGTTAGAAGAAGTTATAATCTGGACTAAACCAATAAAAATTTTCACACATTCATTTTGAGGTTTTAGTATTTTATTTCTCCAACTGAGCTCATAACCACCAATCCAGTAAATTATTTTAACTAAAATGCCCTATCAGTGTTGATTATAAATCTATTAAAATTTTTATGACACAACTTTAAAATTCCTCCTCAAAAAAGATGGAAAATACATATTTAATAAGAGATGACAAATGCAAGATGGTCCTATTTTTAGGAGTATAAATCTCCACTTAAATAGAGTAAGAACTAAAGTGATAGAGATCGTTTTCTCTAAGTGTCTCTGTCTTCAGTCACAAGGACTGAGTTTTCTTACTATAATGAATCTGAAAACCAGCTATTTAATTGCATATGAGTAAATTACTCAAGAACTTTTCACAACTTGCCACCTCAGAAAAAGGTTTTTCTTTTCCTGAGGGTTTTGCTGCAAAACCTACAATCTTTTAATTGGATGTGTGCAAAAGGCCTTGTTATGACTTATGTCTAGATGCTCCCCCAAAGCTTCATGCAGTCGTAAGTGGCACTTTTCCAGAGCTGGTTGAATCTGGAGTATGATTGATTCATGGTACAATGCTAGGATTAAGCATGGGTGATTGCTAAATCAGCCTACTGATTGGTTTGGCACTGTCTTAATCCCAGTAGATGGGATACAATATAAGAGTCTCTTGTTTGCCTTGCTACTTTCTGCCAGTCATGGACTGTTTCTCCTTTCTAATGCTTGTCTGCCATTCACCCTGCCTTGGAGCCAGCAAATTATGGACTGAAATCTTTACCAAGCTGTGAGCTAAATAAACCTTTCCCCTTTAAGTTTTGGTTTCAAGTATTTTGTCCCAGCAATATGACAAAAGTAACTTAAGACAAGCCTCATTGGAACACCCTGCTATGAATCAACCATTTATATTTACAATTCCAAATTGCATTTCTCATGAACCAATAGATCAAAATGCAAATTGTGTTTCTACAAAATAAAAATGTCTATTATTTTAGAGGTATTTCAATAAATTTAAATTAGCTCTACAGTCTCAGGTGAAGACCATGAACTTTCTTAAGTGCCCTAACTCCCAACTGACTACCAAATTCTAACATGAGTTTTGGCAGGGACAAGTCATGCCCAAAACATAACATGTGACATCCCCAACATGGTGGTTCCCTGTTTGCTCAGAGATGATATAACCAGTCTGTCTCTTCAACACCACACTCACTCTGCCTCCAAAGATTGCTGTGCTACTCCTTCTTTTGGATAATCCTTCCAAAACTGTTCTGTCTACCCAAATCCTATACCTTCCTCACAACCAAGTGAAGTCCCAACATATACACAAAAGCTTCCTGTACTCCCTCAATCCCACCATGATCTGTCTTCACCTACCCCCATGCACATGTGAGAAGGGGGCTGGAACCTCCACTGTACACCAGTGTGGAGGAGGCCAGGACCATGACAGGAGACAGAGGCAAGAGGAGGCCACCAGCCCAGAACCCTGAGAGCACTGATCCAGGAGAGGGAAAAACAAGGGAGACTGAGGGCAGCAAACATGCAACATCAGATATGGCTTCAATGGACATTAAAAGATATCTTTGGGACCTTGTAGATGAGCTCAAAACTGAAATATTAAATCAGGTAAAGCAAGATATGAGTAGAGTAATAAAAGAAATGCTAAGCATCTCTCAGGAAGATACAGATGGAAGAAGGGAGGAACACAAAAAAAGGAGAGAAACATTCAATAAAGAATATAAAGAAAATATAGAATACATGAAGTAGATTCAAAGAGACTACCAGGAAATTAAAAACTCCATTGAAAGCTGGCAAAACACCTTAAAAGAAACTAAGGATAGACTATCAAAACTTGAAGACAAGTTGGCAATGTGTGATCATGAAAGGAAAGATCTCTTAAAAATAACAAGGAAACAGGCAGTAACTATACAAAGGCTAGAAGATGACAAGAGAATCCATAATTTAAGAATAAGAAATGTAAACTAAGAAGCAGGAATACAAACAGGTGAATTACAAAGGCTATTCATGGAAATAATTAAGGAAAACTTCCCAAGCATAAAAGAAAATGACATTCGGTTATGTGAGGCATACAGAACTCCAGCCACCTACAACCAAAACAGATCTACACCCAGACATATAATAATCGAGATACCAGAAATTCAATATAAAAACAATATTAAAAGCCATCAGAGAAAAGAAACAGATTACCTATAAAGGTAAGTCCTTCAAAATCACGGCTGACTTCTCGACACAGACCATCAGATCAAGAAGAGCTTGGAGTGAAGTCTTCCAAGTCCTGAAGGAAGGTGGCCTGCAGCCCAGATTGATGTACCCTGCAAAACTGCCACTAAAGATTAATGGAGAAACAAGATACTTCCATGACAAAGAGGAACTGGGCGAGTTTGTGACCACCAATTCAACCCTACAGAGAATACTGAAGTACATTCGAGAGAGAGAGAAAAAAAACACCCGCATTTCAGGAACAGTGGCAGAAAGGCCTCAATGAGTGGGGCAGGCAGTAGAATGAAGGAGAAAACTAGACAAAGGCAGAAAAATAGCATAGCAGAAATGAGGCAGAGAAGGATGGCAAGAATCTCTAATAGATGGCCTTGATACGCTATATTGTTAATAGTGCACCAGGATTTAAAACCCACATTACTCACACCACTCTGCTTAGATGTATTATATTCTACCTGTACTAGATTTGAGGGCACAGACAGTTATCCCAAAAATAGCAGGATATAGTATGGTAATCATCCTTAATTTCTATTAACTTAATCTGAAGCTCTGTATAACTTACACTGTTTTACCATGACTGATCTTAATTGAATTTGGTTTATTAGATTGCTCTTTTGTATTGACATATTTTATTCAAAGCTGTTATTATTGATAGTATCAAGTCTGAGAGTATAGGCAACTGTACTGAAGATGACAAGATCCACTAGAATATCCACTCTGGTTTGATTATTACCTGCCTTTGAAGTTTTATACTGTCTACAATGTTTTATTTTTACTAATATTGTTATGTACTGCTATATTCAACTATACTGCTGTATTCAATTATGCCTGATGATATAGACATTCAATTGAAGATAATAAGAAACCACACAGTAATCATTGTAGATCACCTTGTACTGTGGTTTTATACAACTTTTTGGTTTCATGTTTTTATAGGAATTTGTTTTGTTTTGTCTTGATATGTTTTGTTTTTCCCTCTAATACAGAAAGGATAAAAATACATGTAGAGACTCATGCATGCATAGCTGTTTACACTCTCACTGTTTGACTATCTACTTTGTATGCTTTAATTTTGTAACTTGCACAACTATTTCTAGGGGACAATATGTAATTTATCAACTAGTGATTTCTTATTGTCTTTTGTTTTTGAAATTCTGTATTATCTCTACCCTTTACATGTTTTTTTCTTCTTTAAATAAAAAAAGTGTTTGTGACACACACACACACACACACTCCCATCATTCCTAGCTTTTAGAATTCTCCCCAAATAATTAGTAATAATTAATCCTCTGCCTTTCTGGAGATCAGAGCTGTGGGTTTTTTTACTTCAACTAGAGCTACAGTGAGCACATATGGAACTGATTTGTATATAATTGCATATAACATGGGACTGATCTGCATATTTATATCCCCTGTCCAGGCAAACATCACCTTATTAGCATTTTCAAATAATACAGTGTCTTTTCTCTGAGAAAACAAGAATGATTCTTAGCTGCAAAAGCTCATGGAAAGATGCACAAAGTTAACTTGTGGATCACCTTAGGTTTGTATTTGAGACAAGAAGAACATACTAGAACCAGTACAGGAACTATGAGCTCAGATAGTTGTCCTAGCATCCTGTGGGGAATTCCTAATAGAAGGGCTTTTGCCTATTGCTGCTACATTGACCACTACCTTGGGCATAAGTCTGTGACTCCGATGGTGGCATCTTAGTGACTATTTTATTTCTTTCAAAAGACTAGAAAATCTGATTTTTCTTTCTAATATTGGAGTGGTTTTGTGCTTTGTTTTGTTGGTGGGAAATAAACCCAGGGCCATCATCCTGAGCTACATCCTCCAGACATTTCCTTTTAAATTTTGAGATAGTGTCTAAGTTGCCCATTCAAACTTGTGATCCTCCACCCTCAGCCTCCCAGCGTGCTGGCTTTACAGGCATGCACCACCATGAATGACTGTGTTTGGATGGGTAGCTTCATTGCTTTATTCTTGTGAAACTGGCTCCTTTGGCTCCAGGTTCCACAGAACAGCACCAGAAAGTTCTTCCTCCATCACTTCCTGCTCTGCCCACAAAACTGCAAGTGCTCTCCTTAGTCTTCAGCCCCAGGGAGGAAGATGTCTCCCCTCCTCCCAGAAAGCCCATCTCCACTCTCCTCCCAAGCCAATGCCCACCTCAACTTTTTTTCCAAGAAAGCCCAACATGGTAGGGTGCACACAATGCACTTGAAAAATAAATGGCAGGTATAGCCAAGGCTATTTTTCCAATTGACATATCTTATCATAAAGGGTTTGTGTAAAGGATTAATAAATGTATATGTATGAGAACAGCATATTTCAACCATGCATACAATATGTAATGATCAGAGGAGTAGGCTCATTAGCATAGCTGTCACCATAAACAGTCATCATTTCCTTGTGTTGAGAACTTTTGCAATCCTCTCCGATAGCTATTTTGACAAACACAATGAATTTTTTATTTATTTATTTTTTTTGTGGTACCGGGGATCAAACTCACAACCTTGCACTTGCTGGCCCAACACAATTAATTCTTTTCAACCACAGTTATCCCCTGCAAAACTGGGAGTTATGACTGAAATTCAACTGCATATTCACCTGCATCCAAGTTTTCAAAAACCTCTGACTCCATCCCATCTGGGGAATAGCACAGCTTCTGATAACTATAAATATACTCTGCTTCAATGAGATCAACTTTTGAGCTTCTATATTTCAGTGAGAACATCCAGTAGTTTTGATGTGGGACTTCTTTAAATTATTACTGTAAAATAAACATTGAGTCTTAGACACAATATGTTTTACCATACAAACCAATTTATCTACATGCCTTCCCAAAAGGCTTTGGAGCCACTGTTTCAATTATATGTTCTTCAGCTGTATATACCAAGACTGACATTTTACTACTGCACTTTCAGTATTTTTTTTTCTATTTTAAAATAGTTTTCTGTTTTATTTTCCTACTGGCCAGCCATATCCATGGCTTCCCTTAAAGTCTTTAACTATAATTCACTTCTGACACAGTGTCTTCTACATAAATGAGGACCTAAACACAATTTGAAAGACTGAACTGAGTCCACCAACTGGCCATCATGTGGGAACAAGAAGGAAACTCAATTTAACATGAGGCAAAAGGAGGCCTGTTGGGAGCTGGAAGTCTTGGAGAAAATGTTGGCAATTCATGCCAGGTAGGAAGATTTCATCTCAGCAAGATGTGAAAAAAATCTAAGAGGAGACAGAGCCGTCTGATGATACAGAGGCCAACAACATAATCCTATTAAGCCATATCATCCCAGAAGATTCATATAAATTGATAAAGGGTAGAGTAATAGCTACTTGCTGAGAGTGCAGCCATATAGGAACCACCCAATCCTAACACCCTCTCAAGACATCGAGCTCAATTCCTAACTGAATGCTGGTCCCTGGAAGGGGGAAAGGGAGCATGTGATCTAACAGACTGGGAGGAAGTAGCAGCCTGGCCACACAACACAGATGAACTACTTCCGTCCAGGTCATTCTCAAGGATTACATTGTGCCTTTGCCTCATGCTTCTGGTTACACTGTTCCCCAGGCCTGCGATTAAATCTCTACTTCCTAAATTAGGAAAATTGCACTTATCTTTTAATCTCAAGTATAAACCACTCCTCTCACCTCATGGATGAGGTTTCTTGCCTCTGTATGCTGCAAATATTTACATTGAAGTAGAGTTGCATATTTATCACTATTTGATATGCTGGGTGGCATCTGTATATCCTCAGAAATGTCTTACACATAGTATTCCATATATACATGTTGGTTATGCTAGCCAGTTTTCAGTTGCTATGGCAAAATACCTGAGGTAAGTAACTGAAAAGGAGAATAGGTATACTTGGGCTTACAGTTTCAGAGGTTTCAGTCCCTGGTTGGTTTGCCCCATCACTTTGGGTCTGTGGTGAGGCAGCACATTGTGGTTGACAGTGGGTGGTGCAGCAAAGCTGCCCACTTCATGGAAGACAGGAAGCAAAGAGAGAGATGAAGGGGCCAGGGTCCCACTCTGCCTCTTGAGGGCACACTTCAGTCACCTACTTTCTCCAACTATGGTCCAACTCCTGAAGTTTCCACTAGCCCATAATAACAACATCAGGTGGAGACCAAACTGTCAACACATGAGCTTTTAGGGAACATTTATGACCTAAAGCATAACCCTGAAAAACAAATGAATGTTTGTGTATCTTTTGACATTTGTTACCTTCTACAAGAAGACTCCCATTGTTTTTGAACCCTGCTGGTACTCAGGGCCTGGGCAGGTGGGGTGACCTGATGAAAATGAATGAGGCCTTCTTATTGGCCCTGAGCAGAGCTGCCTGAAAACTCCAGTCCATGCATTCAGAAAAACAGAAATGGCACTGAGACATGTGCAGCGCTTGACACCTCTACTACTCATAAGGCTTCTCAAGGAACTAAGACTTTCCTTTCCTTGCTGCCTCCGAACAGAGTTAAGGAAAAAGCAACCATGCACTGCTGATGTTTCTCATTTAAACAATTCCCCACTGGACTGGACTTTCCTGCTGAGGCATTTGGGAAATGATTGTGACTTTATTCTGTACGGCAGAAAGCACATTATCACTGCAGAGATAATAGCAATGCCACCTCTAGGTACAATGATAAGAAGTTAGTTATACTTCTGAAAGAACTGAGATTAAAGAGAATAATAATTACCATCTTTAGAGGCAAATCCTCAAAGAAGAATAAAAGATTACAAGCCCTCTCTCAACAGTTTACAAGGCTCTGCAGTGGGTGATCTGAAATGCAGTAATAGTGTTTTATTTTTTATCAACGAGTGCATTTTTAACAGTATGACATGGTTGTGTTTTATAATGAGAAGAAAAGATTGCTACCCATCAAGGATCTAATACTTTGTCACTTAGTCTGATCAGTGTTAGAAATCCTGGCTAGGAGCGTCTCATTGGCTGCTTCCACCCCAGAAAGAACTTTGTTCTCACTCTTGTGCTTTCAAATGACTAACAGAAGTGAATTAATCTAGCATTACTATCAGATTACAACCATAGAAATAAATTAATGTCATCATTAATCCTTGTCATTTGCACCAATGTCTTCTCTTTCTCATGAATGAAGAAACAAAATTTTTAAAAGTTTAATATTCTACTGAAAATTGTGGCACAGCTATAATCCCAGCCTTTTGGAAGCAGAGGCAAAAAAAGACTGCAAGTTCAAGCCCAGCCTAGGTAATTTAGTGATTTAATAAAACTGTCTTAAAACAAAAAATAGCAAAAGGAGCAAGGATATGGCTCAGCACAAAGACCCTAGGTTCAATCCCCAGCACCACACAAAAATTAAAAAGATGAATATTTTAACTTAAAAAATAAAAAGCTAATAGCAAACTTCAAATACAATCTATATTTTTGCTTCATAATCTATAGTATTCCTTAAAAAGAAATATCTATATTTATATACATTTACCTATATATTACCATATGTGAGTATATAGATAGAGACATAGTTGTAAATACACATACATATTCTTTGATTACAACAAAAATAAGACTAGCATTGTCTCTGTGTCTTACATTACATTATGAAGGTTACAAATCTTACATTCAGAATCATTCAGCAGGGTGTCCAAATTTATATGGTTCACATGATGTAGAATTTACATTTGCCCTTTAAGTTACTGGAATACAAGTATAAATAGAAAGTTCCAGCAGATGGATACATCAAATTTCATTTAACTATATTATTAAAATTTTCCAGGTTCCCCTAAAAATAAATAAAAATATGGTTCACCATAAATGTTAAAATGGACATAAACAAATCTTTCCAAATTATATGAAAAAGCAAACAAGTTCATACAAGTATTTTACAACAATAATGATGAATATATTCCTTTTCCAAACTGTGTTCTTTACAATACTAGCTGTACAGAATGGTAAGAGATAGTATAGGAATAAAAAAAGATTCAACAAAACCAGTGCATACACTAACAATAGCAATCAAAAATTATAAAAGCAAATCCATTTACAAGTAGTATAAAAAATTATGGTAATAGCAGCAGGGCATGATGACACACATCTAAAATTCCAGCACTTGGGAGGCTGAAGCAAGAGGATCAATGAGTTTGAGGCCAGCTTGGGCCACATAGTGAGTTCAAGGCCTGCCTCAACTGCATGTTAAGACCCTGTATAAAAAAAAAATCAAAAACAAACAAAAATTATAACAATAAAATTAACCAAGCAGGCTAAAACTTGTATACTGAAAACTAGGAAGTATTATTGAAAAAATTTTTAAATAACCAGTAAATGGAAAGATATCCTGTGAGTATGGATTGGAAGAATTAATATTTGAAGATGTTAGTACTATCTGAAGTGATTAATAAATTTAAAATAGCTCTATTAAAAGCTGAACAAGATTTTTTACAAAAATAGGAAAAACATATTCCAAAATTTTATGGAATCTCATGGAATCTGAAAAACCAAAACAATTATGACAAAGAGCAAATTAGAGGTCTCATGATCCTGATTTAAAAATGTTACAATGCTAAAGTAATCAAATAGGGTAGCACCAGTATAAAAATAACCATAGAGACCATTGGAATAGCCTAGCCCAGAAATAAAACTACACATATATAGGTAGCCAAGCAATTTTCACAAGGGTGTCAAAACATTCAATGGGTGGGGAAGCATTATTTTTAACAAATGATGCTAGGAAAACTAGGTGCAAAACAAACAAGTTGAATCCATATATTACATCATAAATAATTCAAGATGGATTCAAAACCTAAACACTAAAACTTTTAAAAGATAACATATTGGTTCATGACATTGGAGTTGTCAGTGACTTCCTGGATATGAGACCAGAAGCAAAAACAACAAAAGAAAAATTAGATAGACTATATCAAAATTTAAAACTTCAATGTGTGGAAAAGAAGAAAAACAACTGAGTGACAAGGTATCCCCAGGAATGGGAAAAAATATTTGTGAGTCATATATTTGATAAGGAGAAAGCATCTAGAATATAAAAGGGACTTCCATAATTCAATAAAAACAAAACAGTCTCTTTTTTGTTTTTAAAAAATCAAAACAAAAAAATAGAAATCATACAGAATTTCAAAAAAAGTAGAAAATTAATGTTAATTAATATATAATGCTTTTTGATATTAAATAGTACGGAATTAATATCTTCTTAGTGTTTAGTAGATAACAAAACAATTTTTTAAATTGACAAAGAACTTGAAAAAAAACATTTCTCCAAAGAGGTTGTACATGTGGCCAGCAAACACTAAGAAGATATTCAATTTATTCAGTAACGTTTAGCAATCAAAAAGCATTAAGTGGCAAGTCAAAACCCTTCCCCAAATAATACCTTGTACCCAATGGCATGGCTACCATTAAATAAATAAATAAATGGAGATAACAAATTTCGTGCTTAAGTGTTTTATCCGTCTGGACATGAATAATGATGATTGCACAATATTGTGGATGTTCCTGCTGTCACTGAATGGTACACTCAGAAATGTTAAAATGCTAAACTTCATGCTACGTGTATTTTGCCACAATTAAAATATATACAACATTCGATGTTTTTAAAGGTCAATTATCAAGACTTTGAGAAATACTAGTTTAAACAAAGATGAACTGATTATCATAGGAATTCTTGTTATGCTTTGTGACTAAGCAAAAGTGAAGTATTATTAACTTTCATGACTCAGGAAAGGGAGTCACAATGTGTAGGGTTTTGCAGTCTTCACTGATCACACATTATTTAATTGGCAATTTTCATCTGTGTCATTGTTTCAAAAACATTCCCAAGGGAGGTGCTGGGGAAACAGAATGCAATCAAAAAGAGAATTTTAATATCTAGAAAATAGATTTATTTATTAATAATAGAATTTGTACAAAGTAGGTGAGTAGTGATAGAAATAAAACTAATGAATGACAGAATCATGCATTGTATCAAAATATCCTTAAAATGCTTAAGAGTAAGCTTTAGAGGACAAGTTCATAAGTTTGTCTCCTTTGTGATCCAATTAATTTTTATCTTTCTATATCACTGTATCACTTTCTACATGCCTTCCATGTGTACTCAACTATCTTTTTTTACTATCTTAGTACATTGCCTGTATCACCTAATTTAACTGATTCCTCCTAATAGCACCATGAAATTTATTTTATGATCACCATTTTCTGGATGAAGAAACTAATGCTGGAAGAATTTAGCCTGAATGACAAAAGACATTATGCTAAATGAAATAAGACAGTCACTAAAACACAAATGCTGTATGACCCTTTTTGTATAGGTTACCTCAAGTAATCAGATTCATAGAGAAAGAAATCTACTTCCACTTAGTGAGTTACTAACCTGGCCAAGCTGGACAGGTCATCCTACTGTTTCCTGCCTAAATCCTACTACAGATCAAAAAAGAACTAATTAAAAAATAAGTGCACTCAGTCACCTGCAAATCCAAAACACACCAGATGCAATGGGTCAGTGTACCTAAGGGATTGTCCCGTGTGATCTGTTGGCTTTTCCTTCAGGGCACCAGGGAGACATAAACTACTGTTAGCCCTGGGTGTTCCTTATTCAAAAGCCCTGATCACTCAGATGTGATCCTTGCTGTGCTCTTGCTCTGTGTTTACATTTCTAGAGTGAACCCCTGAGCCTGGGGTTTATTTTTTAAATCTGCATCTGCATTGCAATGGCTAACAAGCTCACTGAATTCACCTGTCCAAAACATCCTCCTGGTCACAAGCCCTCTCGCTCACTCTCTTTCCTCCGTCCCTCCAAGCTGATTTTTCCACACACTTTTCTAACTCAGCATATTGCAAATTAATCCTACCAGTCCCCTCATCAGGTATTTCAAACGTCCTGTCTTCTCACATAACGTCACCTTCCACATTCAAATCGGACTTGTTTTGGGGGTGTTTTGTTTTGTTTTCATTTGGCTTTTTGAGACAGTCTCTTAGGTAGTTCAGGCTGGCCTTGAACTCACTATGTCATCCAGACTGGCCTCAAACTCCCAGTGATCCTCCTGCCTTGGCCTCCCAAGTGCTGGGATTATAGGCATGTGCCACCACGCCCAGCTCAGTCTCACTTTAGAAGACTGATTAGTTCATCCTCCTACATTTACCCCAACGAGCCACTTCCGCCAGTTACTGCGGCTCTGTACAGCACTTGCTGCTTTCTTCTTTTCACTTCTCATTTTTATTCATCTTGCTTCCCATACCACAGAATCATGGCTTTAAAACAAACCAGAAGTGTTTCTCCTTGAATTAAAACTCTTACGATGAATTCTGTTTTGTATGTAAGAATTTTAACTTGTACCTCATTAGAAAATGTGTGCAATACATGGTTTGCATTCATCTTAGGAAGTGTGTACACAGCACATTTCAGTCCGCTCTCCTGCTCCGCCCACCTCTCTTTCTCCGTCTCTCAGTCCCCTTTCCCCATTTTCATTATTATTGATACTATTATTGTGGGTAGTTCATGTTTATGATATATATTGTTTCTACTCCTAGTGGGTATTTGGCACACATATGTACATGATGCCCCTTAAATCTTTTTCTGTCCCTTCTTCATGCGCCCTCTCCTCACCCTTGGTCTCTTGGACCCTTTCCCATTCACAAAAGACTTCTCCCTGTTTCCTTCTATCTGTCTTTTATTGCACCCTTCATCTTACTCAAGTGGAAGACGCCATGCACCATTTAAACTTCTGAGTCTGATTTATCTCACTTGGCATTATATTTTTCAAGTGTACCCATTTTCTACAAATGTGTCCAATTTATCCTTCTTAATACTCAAGTAATATTCCATTGCATGTAATGGATTCTTATCTCACCCAAAATTCTAGAAAACCAAAGGCATAAATGTGGTCCAAAGTCCTTCACCATCCGTACCAGCAGCTACGGACCTTCCTGCGTCACTGTAGGCTGTTTCCAAACTTACACACGGCGCTGCAGCAACAGCTGCTTCATGGATTTCGCCTGAGGACACTGAAAATGCTTCCACTGCACATGCATTCACCCACAAGTCCCTTTCCTACCAAACTTCAGACTTGCTCCATCTCTTCCACTCATTTGTGTCTTGATGCAAATATGTACCTTGGACCTTCTAGACCACCTTATGTACAACAGACCTTTTACAGTGCTTTTCAGTTTGTTTTGTGTTCTTTTGTTTTGTATGTACAAAATTTGAAGTTGTGTCTATGTACTTGTTAATTGTTTAACATCTCTCACCCTACCAAGAATATTAGCACCAGAGAGTATAGACTTTGTTCTATTTACTGTGTCCCCCAAAGCATGACTTGACACACACCGAAAGCCACAAAAAGTTGTTACATGTGTGAATGAATTACCACTATATTAACACACATGATTTACAATTTGTGTAATTTATAATCGACTTCATTGCTCCAATTAAACCCATAAAATTGATTATTACCATTTTGGTCATAAGTGGCCACAGCTGGACATACATGAAAAAAATAAGCATTTCAATTACAAAGTAGCCTCTAATGGAAAAAAATAAAATAATTGTTCCTTGCACACTGCCTTTTCAGTTGCAGGAACCCTGTTCCAGTGATGTCTTGGTGATTTGGGATGCAAACAGATATTAAGAAAATAGATGAGTATGGAAAGTCTTGCTAGTCACCAGTGATTTTTCTTCAGGACTGAACGGCAACAGAACTGACTAAAGAGCTCCCAATTTTATTGACTTGAACTACTGTTAGCACAGTCATGCTCATGTGCCACAGCAAATTTCTGATTAACTAAATTTATTATTTTTTATCTACACTGCAATATATGTTTTAATATGTAACATCTCCTTAAACTTCCTTCACACAAAGAAAAAACTTATAGCTGTTTTTTATATGTATAATCTTTCCACATCTGTATAAAACCAAACTCCATGCAAACCATACAGTTTTTATACAGCACCTGTTAGATTTTACACAGCAAATTATGTGTCTCCTGTGACCCTTTGGGAGATCCATTGTCATATGAAAGCTTTTCTCAGTGTCAGTCCACCAGATCTGGTCTCTCAGGTTTCAAGAAATATCTTCATGTTATTCTTCTTCAAAATATATTTCTCATATTTTTGGGTAGCATAATATGATAACCGATTCAGCCCAAGGCATGATAAAGAATAATAACTTCACATTAAATTTTTGAAATGTGATATCTCTTTCATTACTACTTCGATCAGACCACATAGGGAGCTATTTATTATAAGTAAACAGTGTAAGTTCCAACTCAGAAAGCAAACAGATTGTGACTAAGTCCATCATTAGAAAAAGAATTCAGGGCTAAGGGTGTAGTTCATGGCAGAAAATGTGTTTAGCATGTACAAGGCCCCATATTGAATCCATATCCATACACACACACACACACACACACACTGGAAATGTTATAGTAGTCCACTGAATGCAGTATTAAGTGATCATTAAAAGTGATATTCATAAAGATTTGTTTGGCTAGGTATAAAAATATATGTGATTTTAAATGTGCATGCCTAATAAGCTTGCCTATGAAAAATATGCATACATTTAAGTAAGAATTGGGAAAAAAGTATAGAAAATATATTCAATTTATGGATACAAAGGCTCAGACTTTTCTTTAAAATTGTTACGTTAATGGCACAACTATTTCAGATTAAAGTAACATAACTGTGTGTTCTATTTTTGAACAATTTTAAGGTAGTATGTTCTATCTTCATTTTCATTTTAACTACCATATATTTTTCCAAAAATAGTCTCATATGAAGATATTTTGACTTTTCTAATGGAATATATCTTAAAACAGTTTACAAAATCTAACAAGAACCTTGCCTATTAAACATGGAACATTTTTAATGAATAAAATAACCTATAACATTAATATTTATGTTTATAATTTATTGTGTTTCTTCATTGAATTGTAATCAACCATAGGTACTATTTATTCCACTATGACTTTTCATTCATTAGATTTAATAATAGCTTTCACTGAAAGCAATTCTTATCTCAAACTTCAAATTACTTATTTACTTTGACCATGACATTCACTGCTAGAGAACATATCTTTATCAAATATTAAAAATTATCTATAATTTTTCCATCCTTAGGATTCATTTTAAGTGGCAGGTTTAATTTAATTTCTGTCAAGCTGTAACTTGAAGAGATATATATCACAAAAATCCCATAAAATCTTGAATTTCTACCAGCAAAATATATTCCTCTGATTGACATTTTATTTTGGCTGCAAGCATTTTGATAAGCATTAAATAGTCAATAAAAACATTGACTCCAACATTAAATTTGAAACAAATCCTTCTCAGAGGAAAGACTCCCAATATATACTTGCTTTAGAGTAGTTTTAAATTCCTTCCCCTAATATTTCCCTCCAAAAAATAACAGCATAATGATTCTACAAAACTAAGTTCCAGAAAAATAGATGGAGCTGAAAATAATCCTTGCTACTGTGAAGAAATGACCAAAGAATATTGCCCTTATTAATCCCTGATGCATTATTGCTGAAGTAGAACAGATCTTCAGTATTATTGCTGTGGAAACTGCATAGAAGTCCTGTTTCCCAACAGTAGTGGACTAGTTTCCCAGAACTCCAAGCACAAAGTGACGTTCTAGGCAAGAAGCATTTAAAATGGCACTCACAATACCACTGCTCATGAGTCTGCTACCTATAGTTCAGGCACTGTTCAAAACAAAGCACATAGCAGTCAAAAACAAAAGCATGAAGCCTATTTGGGAGACTTCATTTTACTGAAGAAAGGTGGTTTATCCAACTGAATCAATAAATAATAATTGACATGTGCTTTAATGAAAATGGCAGTGAGGAAAAGGGTGAAGAGTAGGTAAAACCTGGCAGGTCAATTTTTTTTTTTTTTTGATGGAGGATCAAGAATATATTTTCTGACTAAGTGTGTTAATCTTACCTGTCAATTTGACTGGATTAAGAGACCGCTGGAGAGGTGATTGATGATGAACAGCCTATGCTCATGAGTGGGTTAACCCACTGATGTTCACAGTTGAATGTGCTTTTAGGTGAGGTTCAGTTAGAGAAAGTGACCCCTGAGGGAATGCTTTTGGTGGATTGTCTCTCACTGGAACTCTTCCCCTGTGCTCTGATCCCCAGCTGCCATGAACTGAGTAGCTTTGCTTCAGCATGTCCTTCCACCATGTTTTTGCCTTGGAGCCAGCTGATTCTGGCTAAAACTTCTGAAACCAAAGTTAAACTGACTAATGCATTGGGTGATATGGAGTAAAACTGACTAATGCATTGGGTGATATGGAGTAGAGGAAGATGTGCAAATAACGTGAGAGTAAGATATGAAGTTACCTGATAATACACATCTGGAGTTATCTGAATAAACAGCATAAGCTTAAGCCCTAGTATACTTAGCATGATTGAAGGTGCTCAAGGAGGCAAGTGTGGCTGAAGTATGTGAATAAAGTCAAGACTAAGTCAACTTCCTATCCCTAGCACAATCCCCACAATTTAGAGGAGTAAAGATTTATTTTGGCTCATGGTTTCAGAGGTTTCAGTCCATGGTTAGTTGGTTCCAACAAAGAAACTGCCTGGCAGAGAGGCAAGGTGGTAGAAAATTTCTCACTCAATGGCTAGGAAGCAGAGAAGGAAAGAACCAACTTCAGCCAAGAATATACCCTTCCAGGTCACACCCGCAGTGACCCACCCCCTCTAATCAGCACCCCCACTGCCAAACAGCACATTCAGCTCTGAACTCAACAATGAATTGATCCACTGATGAATATAGCTCTCCTTTGTTCCAGTCACCCTCCAAAACTCCCACCTGTGAACACATGAGAATTTCTAAGGATATTTGAGACCTGAGTCATAACAATTGCTAAGTGATGCAGATAAAGAAAAAGATAAAGGTCATGTCATAGAGAATATTCTATGTCTCTATGATGAGAATGTGGTTTTCATTCTGAGTGAAACTGCAAGCCACCACTGGGAGTAGGTGGGGAACAATAAGAGGGAGTCTGAGAAACACAATAGAAACTGATTGCAGCTGACCAAGGGAGAGATGATAGTGTCTTGAACTAAAATATTTAATTGATACTAAAAATTAGCACATATTTTGATTTTTTGATAATTTTAAGTATGAGATTACAGGGAAATGTAGACAACTTTTGAGAGTCAAATCTCTAGGTTAAGACGAGATAAACAAGTAAGAAAAGCAAGATATAGTGAAAAGATCTAAAGTCTTTATGTTGGAAGATTCCAGTATTTGAATTCAGAGAGCAGATTGGGATCTTGCAAAGAAAACATGGAAACAGCAGTCTAATGAGGCAAATTAGAAACAAAAAGGGAACAATAGTCTAGTGACTGAAGACAGACACTGCTACCAATGACATCAATGATGTGGCTCAGTCAATCAAGATGAGGACTGAGACCAGACCCCTGCCTTTAGTACTGTAAAGAACATAAATAACCAACAGCCCATAGGAGGGGGTTCTGCAGAGAACTGGGAAGAAGACAGAAAGTGTTAACTATTTCAGAGTAGTTAATAAAGAGCAATTAGTCTAATGCTGATAGGACATGTGAGGGTCCAGAGAAAACTCTTGCGGTAGAAAATATATTACAGGGCTTTTATATTTTCCATGATTCATCCTTGAATTACCCCATGGGAAATTGAAGTTATGCAATTCTGTTATATAATCACCTCAAAGTCAAAGGGGGGAAAAAAGTAAACAAGAATTTTTCTCAATCCCATATTTTCCATGGTAATCTTTAAAACACACTTTTTAAAAGAAATCTTTAAGATGTATTTCCTTTATTTAAAAGTCAGTCTTTTAAAAAAATATATATACATATATACACATGTGTGTTGCTCATTTGTTCTCTATATTTTTGTAGTACTGGAGGTTGAAAAAAGGGCCTTTGTACTAAGCTGTGTCCATAGTTCCTTTTTTATTTTTTTATTTTGAGACAATGCCTTATTAAGTTGCTAAATTGCCCAGGCTGGACTCAGACTTGCAGTTCTTCTGCCTCAGAAGAAGACAGAGTGCTGGGATTACAGCTGTGCACCAGCATTCCTGCTGCATTTAATTCTTTATATAAGATCAATTAAAGATAAAATTTGGATTTCCACAAAAACTACAAAATTATCCCTTAACTGAAAAGTAAATAATCTTTATTTCTCAACATTGGCTATAAACATGTTCCCAACATTGGATATTGAAATATTATTTAGTTGAACAGACTATAGTCACTTCCTTTAAGAGGCTTCTTCACCTTTATTAGCGGCAATTCTCTTCACTCTGCACAGTCTGATTCTTGGGACAATCCCTGTGGATATTTATTACACAAATACACAAATCATTGTTCTTTATGCTTTTACTTTTTTCTCTGGACACATGGAAAACTCCTCTCAAAACGAAATATGAAGCTATAGCAATTTTTCCCAAAGTAGCAACTATTAAGTAATAATTCTCTCCTGTAGAGAGAATTTGGTATTTGTTTAGGCTTTTACGTTAGACAAACATGCTTCTTGTCTTGTCTGGTTTCATCAAAAACTTAGAACAATGGGGAAAAATCCTTTACTTAACTTTAAAAACCATACATTTTCTCCAAAGTACAAGCAAAACTAAGTAACAAATAGGATACTAAGCCTCTTTAACACAATGATTATACAAAAATAAATTGGAAAGAGAAAGTCCTTTAGAAGTTTGCAACTGCTGGTAAATATTGCTAAGGTCGAGATTCCAAAAGAAGTTTCTCATTTCAGAGGCC
This sequence comes from Hydrochoerus hydrochaeris, assembly GCA_004027455.1. Lineage (NCBI taxonomy): Eukaryota > Metazoa > Chordata > Mammalia > Rodentia > Hydrochaeridae > Hydrochoerus > Hydrochoerus hydrochaeris. Next base: position 86,915 of record PVLA01003441.1, read on the forward strand.
ATGTCTTGTGCTGGGAACTAGAGAAAAAATAAAAACACTCACAGAAGTAGAGAAGGGATAAAGAAAGCCGAGAAGACTGCTATTTACACTCCTACAACAAGCCTATTTCTAAGCCCAGTGAACCTAAGAACACCCACAAAAATGATATACCAGCAATGTCCAGAATTAGTCAAGTGTATATTTTCCAAGCTCCATGGCTCAGTGCAAAATGAATTCATTCAGGGATAATAACCCAAGTTTGGAAGCTTTAGATCACCGATTCCCCCAATGTTAAGAAAAGGCACAATATTCACGATGTCTCACTGTACAGGATTTTTCAAATGTGCAGTTCCTGATGAATATGGGCTTATATATGTCTTAACCATTAATGTATACCTATGTGTACTAGAGCAAGTTATAAACACTTTTGTCATTGAAGAAAAAAAAGGAAGGATTTCCATGGAGCATATAATGCCTAGAAGGACAAACACATTATGTCAGTTAAAAACTGATGGATAACCTTGAGTCCTTAATACTTTCTTGATCAAAGGTGAGTTACTCATCAGCCCTGTAGCTTAACCAGAGCATAAGTGTGTGCATAGACACACATGCACACACACACACACACTCAGATACACACCATGCAATTTAACATACTCAGTATCACATAATTTTAAGAATGCAAAGCATTCAGGAACAACAAAAACAAAGTGCATCTTGCAAAAATGATTTGATTCAATTTTAGAAGATGAATATAATCATGAATCTCTGCTGCCACAGAAACAATCCCATTACATGTGTTATGGTTGACAGGCCCACAAAATTTATTACTACTTGATTATGCAGATGCTTTTAATGGACCAAGGAAATGATAGATAAACATCGTGAGTTGAATAATAGTTTCTGTGTATTGGTCATATTTGTGTGCTTTTAGTACCATTAATTGAGAATACCAAAAATATTCAATAAATACTTAAAATTGCATAGAATAAAGTCAATGATATAAACCATTTACAAATCACACAGTTCATTTGGGAAAGGCTAGTTAGACCTGAAAAATCAAGGTTCAAATTCAAAACCAATTTCTTGACATTTAATAATATAAAATGACTATTTTCCTTCTGTCCTTCCTTCCTTCGTTACTTCCTTCTTTCCTTCCTTCCTTCTTCTCTTTCTTTTTTTCTTTCTTTCTGGTTGGTTTTTTGAGACAGGGTCTTGCTATATAGTACAGGCTGGCCTTGAACTCACTATATAGCTCAGGCTGGCTTCAAACCTATGATGATCCTCCTCAGGCATGCAAGAGCATGCCTATCTAACTCAGTCTTTTCTTGCTTACAAAATAATTCTTCACAAGAAGGTGCTGGAGATTCAGTTTTTAAGGACATAGTACTGTTGACCATAGAAAATATTAGAAATACTTTCCACATAGAGAAGTCTAAATTTTAGCCTTAGCCAAACCCAATAATGCTTATAATCTCTAAGTTCCAAAAAGCTATCTGCATTTGGACAAAATTCTCTTCCTCACTATTTAAAGACAAGTAAACAATCTAGATAGTATCTTCATGGCTGACTAGAGATTCATGATAAACTTTGTTAGTCAATTTTTCCCCATTATAAAAAATACCCCAGGCAATTAACTTAGAAAAAAAAAACATCTTTGGCTCATATTTTTGGAGATGTCTGTCCATGACAGACCAGCCCCAGTGTTTGGGCTTGTGGTGAGTTGGGACATCATGGAAGAAAGATGTGGTTGAGTAAAACTGTAGATGGAATGGGGGGGATACCCCCAAAGACCTAAGGACTGCTCAGGAGACCCCCACCTCACACAGTCTCCATCTCTCAGCTGTGCTCCAACTCGTGGGCCTTTCGGGATATTCTAACCCCAAGCTACCTCACAACCCTTGTTGAATATCCTAGGTCAGATGTTTTCCTTCGCCAACTTAGTTTGCGGCCTTATCAAATTTGCTTTCCATACACACACCTGGACTCATCAGAATACTTCTAATGACTGAAAAGTTTCTTTACAGTCAACAAAGTAAAGTTCAATTTTTTAAATGCTTGACACTTTGAACTATCCTAATATTGTAGCCTAGTTTCCCTGGTGTTAAATATAAACACACATCTATATTTCTAGACCTTTAAATTCTTCCATTTTTTCCTAAATATCCCAGTACTCTTGATTGCAATCATTGGTGCTATTGCTCTTCCTAAATTACCATTCCTCCCAAGTCCAGAAAACTCCTACTCATTCTCTAATGACTGAACTGAGCATTATCCCCTGTGTTAGCTTGGATCTTGAATGTCTCCCAGAGGTCTGTGTATTATAGGATTAGTCTGTAACTGGTATTATTGGGAGATGACAATAAAATTTAAAAATTTAGGCTTCCCATAAGTCACTGGGAAGTGTTCTTGAGGGCAATAAAGAGAACTCACCAATCTCATCCTCTCTTTTGTTCACCTCAGCACCGTAAGGTGAACAGGTTTGTTCCACCAAGTGCTGCTGCCCAACCAGAAGCCTGGAAGCAAAAGGTCCAATTGACTCTGGAATGATATCTCCAAAACTGTGAGCCAAAATAAACCTTTTCTCTTTGTAAGTTGAGTATGTTGCATATTATGTTGTAACTAAAAATCAACACATCCTCTATGTGATGTCTCAAGGATTTGAGGCAGAACAAATCAGTCTTTGTTTCTATAACTTTTGACATCTTTCTTCTGTAATAAGATATTACAGTTGAGTGCATGCATTTCTTTATTTTGATAGTTTGATTTTAAAATCCTTGGGAATAGATAATTCATTAGGTAAATTATTATTATAATTATATTAATATAAAGTCATATTGTTATTATTCATTAACTCCTAAATGCAAACCACCTCTTCTTGAACTAAGAAAAAAGTAGTGGTGAAACAAACAAAATCTCTACCCTGTTGGAACTGACTTTTAGTTTGAAGAGAAAGTCAATAAGCAAAATATATAAATAAACAGCATGATGGAAAGTGATAAGAGCTTTGAAAAAATAGTGAAACCAAGAAGCAGGAGAAGGATATGTGGACTGGTGTTACAAGTTTAATTTGGGTGAAAAAGAAAAGAACTACTGGAAAATGATATTTAGCTAAGATACAAATCCAGTGAGACAAAAAGCTATGAAATTATCTGACAGAAACACACTACAGTCAGAGAAATAGCAAATACAAAGACCCTAAAGTAGGAGCATGCCTGCATGTTTATGTCCCACCAAAGCAACCAGTACAGCTGAAGAATAAAGGAGGAAACAGAATCAAAGAAGCAACAGCATGAGATCACATAGGGCATTATAGTCTGATGCAGTTTCAGATGTTTTTCTGACTGAGAAGAGAAACCATAATAAAGCTTCAAGCGACAAAATTATTTGATGCTGACATATAACCATGGCTACTGTGTTCATTAAATAATTGTGTTTCCTCCCTGAGTACAGCCAAAGTTATCTCTGAATTTCCCTTGCTAGAGAGGACCAGGTACCTGGCTTATTCTGGTCAAAACAAAGCAGTCAGAAGTGATATATGTTGCTTCTAGTCCTAGGTGCTAACCAAACCCATGCATACAGATACAGAAAAATCAGTAGATTATTCATTACATGTCACAGAGAAAAGTGGACCACATATAGAAGAATGTGTGGTTTTTGAATGATCTTATAGATCAGAGTTCCTTGACTCATTTGCTGTCAGGAAAGCAAATAGTAAACATTCATTTCACTAAACTACTGACATTTTAGAGTTTGGTTACAGTGATTAATGTCATGATTAACATAGGAAGCTATTGCAATGACCCAGGCATAATATGATGGAAGTTTGGATCTGAGTGACCACAGTGGTAGAAGCTGTCAGAATTCTGACATATCTTAAACATAAACCAGTAGAGCAGAGACTTGGGGGAGAGTTTGTTTGTGATGTCAGTATTTAGGAGACTGAGGCAATAGGACTTCAAGGTTGAGGTTACTCAGGGCTAAGTAGCAACATACAAACAAACAAACAAATAAATGACAACAAAACAGGATTTAGATCTCACTGGGGATGTGAAATTAGAAAAGGAGTCAAATATTACTCCTAAATTAACTCCTAGATTGTTGGCCTCAGCAACTCAAAAGATGAAACTGCTTTTCCTGAGTTGGGAAAAAGTCTGAGAGGATCACACTTTAGGGACAATACAAAACTAAGCTTAAAGTCCAAGTGTAAATGTCACATAAGCAGTTGATATATACGCCTGCCATTTCAGGGCAAGATCTTGGCTGGAGTTATAAATTTTAAAGCTGTCAGCATAGTATTCCAAAACAAGACCTTTCACAATCTGTAAGACACTAGTGTAGATGGAAAAAAGGGCCAAGCCTGACCCAAGGGCATTGCAGTTTTCAAAGGTTGGAGGGATTTTTTTTAAAAAAATACAGATAGTTAAATAGCAAAGGAATACCAGAGAGGTAAGAGGAAACCAAGACAGTGTGGAAACCAAATGAAGGGGTTCAAGGAGGAAAAATAATTAACTGTCTCAAGCAAAGATAGTAGTAGATTCTTTGAGAACACTGTTATTGTTCTACTTTGTAGTACAGTACCTGAAGATAAAAATGAATACTGATGAATATTGGATGACTTTAAACAGTAACTATAAATTTTCTTCAAGCACTGAGATTGCTGAAAGATCTTCTCAAAGAACACAACAGTTAAAAACTATGTTAAATGGAAGTGAACACATGAAATTTACTTTATTTTTTTATTTTTATTTAAAGAGAAAAAAACAGAAAAAGGGTAGAAATATTACAAAATTTCAAAGAAAAAGATAAACAGTAAGAAATCACTAGTTGATAAGTTACATATTGTCCTTTTAGAAATAGTTGTTCAAGTTACAAAATTAAAGCATACAAAGTAGGCATTCAAGCAGTGAGACTGCAAACAGATCTGTTCAACAATCCAACAAAAACTTAGAAATATGGTTATCAATCCTACACATTTAAATATACATGCAGTTATATCTTTTATAGCACTTCCTATTTCCTCTCTTTTTTACAATAGCAATTACACATTTTTTAAATTTTAAAGAGAAAAAAAAGCAAAACAAAAAATGGTAGCAACGATACAGAATTCTAAAAGAAAAAAAGAGAAAAAAACACTAAGAAATCACTAGTTGATAAATTACAAATTGTCATCTTGGATATAGTTGTTCAAGTTACTAAATCGAAGGATATATAGTAGATATTCAAGCAGTGAGACTGCAAACAGTTCTGCTCAAAGATCCAACAAAGATTCAGCAATATGGTCATCTATTTTACACACTTAAACATACATACAGTTATATCCCTTAGAGCACTTTCTTTTCCTTTTTTTTTTTACAATAGCAATTACACATTTTGGGTTTTATTACTCTTATAGTTATTACTTTTTACACTAGAGGCACAATGTGATATTTATAAATATGATTCTTATTTATTTCACTAGTGAGAATAGTCTCAAGTTGTCTCCATTTACCTATGATGGCCTCAAGATCATCCTTTTTTATAGCTGAATAATATTCCATTGTATAAAAATGTCACATCTTTTTCATCCACTCTGCAGTTGATGGGCATCTTGGTTGTTTCCAGGATTTAGCTGTCACAAATTGTGCTGCTATGAACGTGGGTGCACATATGTCACCATGTTATGAACTTTTCAGTTCTTCTGGGAAAATACCCAGGAGGGAAATAGCTGGATTGAATGGAGCTTCCAATCCTAGTCTTCTGAGAATTCTCCATATGGATTTCCATAGTGGTTGCATCAGTCTACATTCCCACCAGCAGTGGAGCAGTGTTCCTTTTTCCCCACAGCCTCACCAACATTTGTTACCAGTTGATTTCTTGATGGCAGCCATTCTTTCTGGAGTGAGGTAAATCTCAATGTTGTTTTAATTTGCATTTCTCAAATGACCCATGATGGTGAACAACTCTTCATGTATTTATTTGCCATTTGTATATCTTTCTCTGAGAACTGTGTGTTCATCTCAGATGCCCATTTTTGGAGATGGTCTTTACATTTGAGAGGCTTGATGTTTTTCAATTCTTTATATGTTCTGGATATAAGTCCTTTGTCTGAGGTGTTGCTGGCTAAAATTCTTTCCCACTCTGTGGGTTTTCTTTTCACTTTGTTGGTGATTTCTTTTGAAGTGCAGAAACTTTTCAGTAATATGAGAGTGATTCTTTGAAGGGTTTCCCGTGTGGTTTGCTTTTTGTTCATGAATTCTCTGCCTATCCCTATGTGTCCAAGACTTCTCTACCTTGTCTTCCTGTATATTTAGTGTTTCTGTATTAATATTTAGGTTATTGATCCATTTAGACTTTAGTTTTGTGCATGGTGAGAGGCATGGAGAGCCAATTTTTCCAACACCATTTATTAAAGAGGCTGTCCTTCTTCCAGTGGACATATTTAGCCCCTTTGTCAAATATCAGGTGGTTGAGTGTCTTTGTAGTTGTGCTTGCATCTTCTAATCTGTTCCATTGGTCCTCAGGTCTATTTCTTTGTCAGTACCATGCTGATTTTATCATTGTGGCTTTATAGTACTGTTTCAAGTCAGGAATTGAGATGCTTCCTGCCTTGCCTTTGTTGCCCAGAATTCCTTTGCTATTCTAGATTCCTTCTGTTTCCAAATAAATTTTAATAGTGTTTTCTCTAGATCTGTGTGGTATGTCAATGGTATTTTGATTGAGATTGCATTAAATCTGCATAATAGTATTGAGAGTATGGCCATTTTCACAATGTTGATTTTTTCTAGCCAAGAGCAAGGAATATCCTTCCATTTTCTAATATCCTCTTCAATCTCCTTTTTCAGCATAGTATAATTTTCAGCATATAAGTCTTTTACATTTTTAGTTAGGTTGATTCCTAAGTATTTCACTTTTTTAGATGTCATTGTAAAGGGTGATATTTCCATAATTTCTCTCTCAGTGAGTTTTGTGTTTGTGTACAAGAATGCTATTGATTTTTTAAAATTTTTTTTTATTTAAGGAGAAACATGTAAAGGATAGAGATAATACAGAATTTCAAAAAAAAAGATAAACAATAAGAAATCACTAGTTGATAAATTACATATTGTCCTTTTAGAAATAGTTGTTCAAGTTACAAAATTAAAGCATACAAAGTAGATAGTCAAACAATGAGAGTGTAAACAGCTGCACATGCATGAATCTCTACATGTATTTATATCCTTTCTGTATTAGAGGGAAAAACAAAACTTAGCTAGATAAAACAAATTCCGATAAAAACATGAAACCAAAAAGTAGTATAAAACCACAGTACAAGGTGATGTACAATGATTGCTGTGTTGTTTCTTATTATCTTCAATAGAATTGTCTATATCATCAAGCATAAATGAATATAGCAGTATAATTGAATATAGCAGTACATAACAATATTAGTAAAGATAAAAAACTGTAGACAGTATAAAACTTCAAAGGCAGGTAATAATCAAACCAAAGTGGATATTCTAGTGAATCTTGTCATCTTAAGTGCAGTTGCCTATACTCTCAGACTTGATACTATCAATGATAACATCTTTGAATAAAATCTATCAATACAAAACAGCGATCTAACAAACCAGATTCGATTATGATCAGTCATGGTAAAACAGTGTAGGTTTTACAGAGTTTTAGATTAACTTAATAGGAAATTAAGGATGATTGTCATACTATATCCTGTTATTTTTGGGATAACTGTCTGTGCCCTCAAATCTAGTACAGGTAGAATGACTGGAACAGAATATAATACATCTAAGCAGAGTAGTGTGAGTAATGTGGGTTTTAAATCCTGGTGCACTATTAACAATATAGCATATCAAGGCCATCTATGTTAGAGATACTAGTTATCTTTCTCTGTCTCATTTCTGCTATGCTATTTTTCTGCCTTTGTTTGTCTAGTTTTCTCCTTCATTCTACTGCCTGCCCACTCATTGAGGCCTTTCTTCCACTGTTCCTAAAATCCTGGTATTTTTTTTCTCTCTCTCTAGAATGTCCTTCAGTATTCTTTGTAGGGTTGGATTGGTGGTCACAAACTCCCCCCAGATCCTCTTTGTCATGGAAGCATCTTGTTTCTCCATTAATTTCTAGTGAAAGTTTTGCAGGGTACATCAATCTGGGCTGGAGGCCACCTTCCTTCGGGACATGGAAGACTTCACTCCAAGCTCTTCTTGATCTGATGGTCTGTGTTGACAAGTCCACTGTGATCTTGATGGGCTTTCCGTTATAGGTAATCTGTTTCTTTTCTCTGCCAGCTTTTAATATTCTGTTTTTATATCGAATTTCTGGTACCTTGATTATTATATGTCTGGGTGTAGCTCTGTTTTGGTTGTGGGGAGTTCTGTTTACCTCACATAACCGAATGTCATTTTCTTATCCCATGCTTGGGAAGTTTTCCTTAATTATTTCCATGAATAGCCTTTGTAATTCGCCTGTATGTATTCCTGTTTCTTTGTTCATGCTTCTTATTCTTAAATTGTGGATTCTCTTCTCATCTTCTAGCCTTTGTATTGTTACTGCCTGTTTCCTTGTTGCTTTTAAGAGATCGTTCCTTTTATGATCACACAATGCCAACTTGTCTTCAAGTTTTGCTAGTCTATCCTTAGTTTCTTTTAAGCAGTTTTGCTAGGTTTCAATGGAGTTTTTAATTTCCTGGTAGTCTCTTTGAATCTGCTTCATATATTCTAGATTTTCTTTAGATTTTCTTTATTGAATGTTTCTCTCCTTTTTTTGTGTTCCTCCCTTCTTCCATCTGTATCATCCTGAGAGATGCTTCCTGAGAGCATTTCTCTTATTATTCTACTCATATCTTGCTTCACCTGATTTAATATTTCAGTTTTGAGCTCGTCTACAAGGTCCTGAAGATATCTCTTAATCTCTATTGAAGCCATGTCTGAGCGAGTTTGCCGCCCACAGTCTCCCTTATTTTTCCTTCTCCTGGATCAGTGCTCTCAGGGTTTTGGGCTGTGGACCTCCTCCTGCCTCTCTCTCCTGTCATGGCCCTGGCTTTCTCCACACAGGTTACAGTGCAGGTCCCAGCCCCCTTGTCTGTTGGCCACATTTCTTTGAAGCACGCTGGTGAGAGACCTCCACCCTCTGCTGCCTGCTCTTGTCACTGAGGTATAAGCAGCAGCTGTGCATGCCTGCTGCTCCCCACCAGGCCAGCCAAACTTTAGGGGCCTTCACCCAGTCAGTACTTGCTAGATGCAGGGAATCGATTTGGGACAGCTCATTGGGTCCCGGCCAAGGGTGTGGCCCAGTCCAAGCAAATCCCATGAATCTGCTCTGGGAAGGGAGCAACCAACTGATGTCAGTGTCACTCCCAGTTCAGGCTCCTCCTGCCCAATTCCAACATGTTGCTCATTTGGTCGTGCCCTTCCCATGGAGGGAGGTCTCATTCCCAGCACTGACTGTGGATTAATGAAGGTCCCTTTGCTGGCTCTGCTCTCTGTTGGGCTCACCAACACCTGACTTCAGCGCTGCTGTGGTTCCTGTGAGTGGTGGTGGGAATGAGTTTGGGCTGCTCTGCCAAATGGCATGAATTCAATCTGGCACAAATTCAGGCCAGCGCAAACTTGGTGGGTTGCTGCAAAAATGCTGTGTCCTGTAATTTTTAGCTGTTTCAGTTGTAGTCCTGACGTATTTGACAAGCTTATTTATGTTTTAATTTCTTCCTGTGTCAAGAGGATCCATCTCCCTCTGTCTGGGTCTCTCCAGGGTGTATTATTCTGGCAAATGAGTTGTTTCTCCCAGGACACTTTGTATTTTGTTGCTCACTGATGGGCCATCTTGACTTCTCCTCCAATGCTATTGATTTTTGAGCATTGACTTTGTATCCAGCTACACTGCTGAACTTATTTATTACCTCTAGTAGTCTTTTAATGGAGTTTTTTGGGTATTCTGTATAGAGTATCATGTCATCTTCAAATAGTGATAATATAACTTCTTCCTTTCCTATCTTTATTCCTTTTATTTCTCTCTTGTCTGATTGCCCTGGCTATATAGTCTGATTTCCAGAACTATATTGAAAAGGAGTGGTGATAGTGGATATCCTTGTCTTTTTCCTGATTTTAAAGGGAAACCTTTTAGTTTTTGTCCATTTAGTATAATGCTGGCTGTTGGTTTGTCATAGATGGCCTTTATAAGGTTGAGGTAGATACTGTGTGTTGGACTTTATCGAAAGCTTTTTCTGCATCTATTGAGATGACCATGTGGTTTTTGTTTTTGGCTCTGTTGATGTGTTGTATTACATTTATTGATTTGTGTATGTTAAACCATCCCTGCATTCCTGGAATGAACCCAACTTGGTCATGATGTATAATCTTCTTGATGACTTGCTGCATCCTATGTGCCAGTATTTTATTGAGAATCTTTGCATCAATGTTCATTACTAAGACTGGCCTACAGTTCTTCTTTTTGGTTGGATCTTTCTCTGATTTTGGTATCAGAGTAATACTTGCCTCCAGAAATGATTTAGGGAGGACTTCTTTCTTCTCAATTTCATTGAAGAGTTTAAAAAGTATTGGCATCAAATATTCTCTAAATTTCTTGTAGAACTGAGCTGTGAATCCATCAGGACCTGGGCTTTTCTTTGTTGGTAAGTTTTTAATTACATTTTCAATTTCAATAGCTGATATTGGGTTGTTCAAAATTGCTTGAACAAAATTGCTTCTTGGTTGAGCTTTGGTAGTTCATATGTTTCTAGAAATCTGTACATCTCCTCTGTGTTTTGCACTCTACATAAATGGAGATTTTCAAAGTAGGTATTCATGATCTTTTGAATTTCCATGAGAGCTGTAGTAATTTCCCCCTTTTCAGTTCTTTTTACATGAATTTGGCTTTTTTTCTTTCTTTTTCTTGATAAGGTTAACTAGGGGTTTGTTGACTTTGTTTATTCTCTCAAAAAACAGCTTTTTGATTCATTAATTCTTTGTATTTTTTTTTTAGTTTCAATTGCATTGATTTCTGCTCTAATCTTTACAATTTCCTCTCTTCTATGAGCTTTGGGTTTAGCTTGCTTTTCTTTTTCTAGAAGCTTGAGATGGAGCATTAGGTTGTTTATTTGTGTTCACTCTGTTTTCTTGATATGACAATTTATTGCTATATATTTTCCTCTTAAGACTGCTTTCATTGCATCCCACAGATTACAGTATATTGTTTCTGTATTTTCATTGAATTGTAGGTGTTGCTTTATTTCTTCTTTAATTTCATCTGTGGCCCACTGGTTGTTCAAAAGATTGTTATTTAATTTCCATGTATTTATGCAGGTTTTGCAATTTCTTTTGGCATTACTTTCCAATTTTAGTACACTATGGTCATATATTATACATGGGATGATTTCAATACCTTTGCATTTACTTAATGTTTTATGGGATAATCTATGGTCTATTTTGGAGAATGTCCCATGTACAGCTGAGAAGAATGTGTATTCTGATGTGGTTGGGTGGAACACTCTGTAAACATCTACTAAGTCCAATTGCTCACAGATATGATTCAGTTCTGTTATTTCTTTGTTGACTTTTTGTCTAGTTGATCTATCTCTTTTTGACAATGGGCTGTTAAGATCCCCTATTATAATTGTGTTCTTGTGTATTTGGTTTTTCATGTCCATTAATATCTGCCTTATATAGTTGAGTGCTCCTGTATTTGGTGCATAGATATTTACAATTATTAGTTCTTCCTCTTGAATTTTTCCACTAATGAGTATGTAGTGACCTTCTTTATCTCTTTTAATCATTTTAGGTTTGAAGTTCACATTGTCTGAAAATAGAATAGTTACCCCTGCTTTTTTCTGGGTTCCTGTTGCATGGAATACTGTTTTCCATCCTTTGACTTTTAATCTATGAGTTTCCTTTTGGGTCCGATATGTTTGTTGTATACTGCATATTGTGGGATCATGTTTCTTGATCCTGTCAATTTATTTCTTTTTATAGGTGAATTGAGGCCATTTACATTTATGGATATCACTAATATGTACTGGCTCTCAACTTTGCCATGGTATGTTCCAGTTGTTTGCTTTCTGCTGTTCCCCTTATTTAATTGCTTATCCTACATGGTGATTTCTTTCTGTTGTTGTTTTGGGATTGTGGTCATTTTTATCTCTGTCTAGTATGTCTTTCAGGACTCTTTCTAGGGTTGGTTTGGTGGATGTGAATTTCTTTAGTTGTTCTTTGCCATGGAAGTATCTTGTTTCTCCATTAAATTTGAATGAAAGTTTTGCTGGGTACATCAGTCTGGGTTGAAAGTTGTTTTCTTTCAGGGTCTAAAATACCTTACTCCAAGCTTTTCTTGAGTTGAGGGTTTGTGCTGAAAAGTCTGCTGTGATTCTAGTGGGCTTTCCTTGATAGATGAGTTGTGTATTTTCTCTAACAGCTTTTAGTATTCTGTTTTTATGCTGTATGTCTGAGATCTTAATTATTATGTGTCTGGGTGTGGATTTATGTTGATTGTGACTGTTTGACATTCTATGTGCCTCACTTATCTGCATATCAGATTCTTTCCCCATGTTTGGAAAATTTTCTGCTATTACTTCTGTGAATACTTTACATATGTCATTTGCATTGACTCCTGCATCTTTGCTAATGCCCATTAATCTTATATTGTTGCTCTTGGCATCATCATAAAGCTTCTGGGTTGTCATTTCATGCTGCTTTGTTATTTTTAAAAGTTCTATCCTTTCCTGATCCCTAATTGTGATCCTGTCCTCAAGGTCTGAAATCCTATCCTTGGCTTCATTTAGGAAGTTTTGCACACTTTCAATAGAATTTTTTGTTTCGTGGATGTCTCTTTGAGTTTGTTTCATAAATTCTGCTTGTTTTCTATATTGTTCATTCAAGGTTTCAATCAGTTTCCATGTTCCTGTACTTTTTTTCTATTTCTTCTTTAGCTGCATTCAACAACTCCTTTACTAAGGTTGTTATTTCTGTCTTTACATGGGAAAGTACTTCTAATTTGATTTCCTCTATAGCCTCATGGAGTTGTTTTTTTTTATTTCACTCACTATCTTTTCAGAGATTCCCAGTGTGTTACTTTTGGGATCCTCTATTTCAATATTTCCTGTACTTGCTTCTGGTGGACTAGATGTTTCAGACTGCATTTTGCTTTTTCATTTTGCCATTTTCACTCTGCCTGATGTTTTCTGTGTGTGGAAAGGGGTCACCCACACGCTTTTCAGACTCACTGAGGTCTTACTGTTAGTTGGAGGGGGCTATACTACTGGCCCTATTTACCCACTGTACACCTCTATTTTAGGGGCATACTCACCACACTGACACAGTTATTCCACTGTAGCCCAAGGTTCGCCACCTGGGAGCAAAGTTCCAAGTTTTTTCCATGTGCTGGAATTTCTCCAGAGTGCGTGGTCAGGGTCCAAGGCTGGAATCTGGGTCCTGCTCGCTGCTGGCATTCACTGGGCATGGCCTGGTTAGGCCCCCATCCCTGTGTGCACCTTGTGGTGGTCTCGGATGCAGCGTGTGGTCTTCTGATCATTTAATCTTAATTTTATTTCTTTCATCATCTTGTAGCCTAGGCTGGTCTCAAACTTGCAAGGATCCTCCTGCTTGGGATCTTGAGTGCCTGGGATTACAGTCATGCACCAGCCACGCCCGTCAATCCTTGATATTCATTGCGATGCTTGACAGCGTCCAAGAATCCTTTGCAGCTTTCAGTAAGAAAAGGTCACAGAAACTAGATGTGCTCTCAGCTCCAGGCTCTCAGCTGAAATTTACTTTAAAAACAACTCTTTAATTAAATAGTAATTTCACCAACCCTCAGCAACAAGACAACTTTTTACTATCTAACTGATAAAAGGGGGAAAGAAGTTCAAAGATTTGCTAGGTATTCAATTTTAACACTGCGATTTATAACCTGAGAAATTTTTTCTTTTGTGAAGTATTGTATTTTTACCATTTTAACAAAAGCTTATGATAACTGTTCTTTAAAACACTGGCCAGTTGAAACTATAAATAATAATCTGAATTTTTTTAAGCAAGTAATTATTTCCTTCATATGCCTGTCCTTTCTGATAGCTAATATTATTTGTAAAGTTTTTCATTGTTCATCTGCCTCCTGTTTCCCTTTCTTCTCAATTTTTTGTAATATACTAAAAACACAATTGTGAATTTTAAAGTAAAAAATGTCTAGAGAATTAATACAAAAAACAAACTAGCACAGAAAGAATGTTAATAATTAATGTTATTTACAGAATGTATCTCTTTACAAATACACCAAGACAAAAAGAATATGAAAAACTGAAATGTATTGATAAATGACAAAGTTAATTTAGCACAAGAAAAAAATAAAACAAGGTAAAAAAAAAACCAACAATGGCTATATCTGAGTCATCAGATGATGCACCAAGATATACTATAGCTTTTAAAGTTATAAAATGGGACCCAAATTAGTCTCAAGCTTCCTACTGGTCAACAATACCACCAAAGAAATAAGGCTTAAGCCATTAATTTCCTTATGTGCATGGTTCATCACACAAAGGCCACTCACTGAATGATTTGCTAAGTGACAGCTTCAATGCTTCCCTAAAATAAATGCAAGAATGGGTTGCATCCAATATATATATATATATATATATATATATATATACATATATATCAACACGGACGACTGCACAAGTCTTGGATGGTCTAGTTTATTTCACAGGAAGTGATGGACTGCTTCAAATAATCCTCCTTAGAAGGGTTCCAATAGGACCTAGAATAACACTGAAAATGGAAAGATCTTCAGAATTCTCTGTTCATGTGCTCCCGACCCTGTAACGTCTCTGTTAACTCTGCTGTGACTGCAAATTCCCTGGAGACAAGAACATTCTCATTTTAATCTAACTGCATACAGCTCCTAGCATGACATTTTGCAGAAAAGGTTTTTCAAAATTCAAAAAGTATGCATTAACCCAGAAAGATTCTCTGATAAAATGTGACAGAGTACCTCCCATCAGTGATGGTGGCTCTTCAAGCACAAATGGCTGCATGTTAGAGGCTCCTTGAACACCACACAGTGAGAGTAAATGGAATGGAGAAAAGGTCCTGAGATTAGCATATCCCCTTGTGGGCCTGAAGAAAACTGCCACTACCTTCCTCCCCATAAAGTCTTTTTCACAGCTTTAAGCATGTATGTAGACAGTAGACTATTTTAGTCCTTGCCTTATATTAACCTTGACCTAATGTGTGACACTAACCCAAAAACAGAAACTGTTATCTGTTTGAGTACTTGTGCAACAGTGATCACATACATTTTACCTAATTGATTCACATTATAATCTGTTTGGTAGATATTAGTCAACTCACTTTAATTTGATGTATTTAAATCTTATAGAGATAAAATGCTTTTCCTGGTGCTACATATTTGCTGAATAGATAAACCTCAATAATGCTATTGATTCTACAGTTCTCAAAGTCTATATTCATTTTACAATGTCTTATATTGCTTCCCATTTTTATATTTTTTTGGAAATGTAGGTTATGCTCATCATAAAAATAGATGCTTTTTCAAAACTGAAGCCTAAATTCATGCTCTTTCCACAGTCCAACATTGCTTTCAAGTTTCCAGTTTATATTCTCTTTAGAAATTTAAAGTAATACTTATAAAAATATCTTTGCAACTATAGCCTGTTATACAATTGTCATGTGTCTAAAATATGAATGTTACTCAAAAGCTTGAAGTGAGAGGATGAAAGTTCAAGGCCAGCCCAAGAAATTTAGACTCTATCTCCAAATAAAAAGGGCTTGGATATAGCTCAATGATAGAGAGCTTATCTGGCATGCCTAGGGTCTGGGTTCAAACCCCAGTATTATGATAAAATTAAAAGTGAATGCAAAACTTTCAAATGTTACAATGCAGTTCAAGAGGAGACAACTTAAAAGTGATTCATTTTTAAAAGTAAGAATCCAAGTCAGGTATGGCAGTGCATACTCACAGTCCCAGCACTGTAGAACATTGAGGCAGGAAGGTCCCAGCACTTTAGGAGGTTGTGGTAGGAGGATTGCAAGTTCAAGCCCAGCCTCAGCAACTCAGCAATTTTCAAGGTGCTGTCTCAAAAATAGACATAAATAAATGGTTGAAGATGCAGCTCAGAATGAAGGCCCTGGGTTTAATACCCAGTACAGCAAAAAATAAATAAAAAATAAAAGGAAAAC
The DNA here is from genome assembly GCA_004027455.1 of Hydrochoerus hydrochaeris. Lineage (NCBI taxonomy): Eukaryota > Metazoa > Chordata > Mammalia > Rodentia > Hydrochaeridae > Hydrochoerus > Hydrochoerus hydrochaeris. Next base: position 103,048 of record PVLA01003441.1, read on the forward strand.
AGAATCTTTTCTTGAATGATAACAAAATGAAATATAAATTCAAAGTCTACCTCATTATTAATTGAATATTGAACAGTGAACACATTCGAGGTGCTGAAACAATACAGATAGTACAATCATATATTAATTCATTACAAAAGCTAAAAATAAACAATGTGTATTTTAGATAAACATGTTTTCATATGTATATTATCAGTTTTATAAGTCAGAAGTAGTTATTTACAGTAGAGTTAGAACTTGGAAAACTAAAACTAGTATAAGATGGGATGCTGGCTACTGCACATCAGAAATGCTAGTGCCCAAATTCAGTCAGCACCACCTCACTACCTGAAAGTTCAAGGTCCTGTAAGATAAGATAAAATGTCTATGAAGTCAAACTAAGCATCAAATTCTAAAATATTGAGATATTTGCAACTGTTAGATAATAATGAAGTAATAACTTTTTTATCTATAAGATCTGTCCTTCCTGAAATGTTATTTTACTAATCTATAAAAGAGAAATGAACTGTTCATATTTCTTCTACTATTGCAATGATCTCAACAGATTTTCTTCACAGCTACCAAATCTTCCTTTCTGTAATTCTAAGATCATTCTAAATCTAAATACTGGCCGGCAACCTGGGTCCAATCCCAATATAGCAATCAATCAATCAATCAATGTAGAGACTATTTCTAATGTGAAATACTAAATATTGATATTATTTAACTATTAATTAAATAATATTTAATTAAACAGTAAATATTAATGTACTTGACTCAGTGTAATTTCATCTTTGGTTTGAAACATCTCAAATCTCAGTATCGTCTCATTGCAAGTATACCTCAGATTATTTAACACAAGTAAATATCTCCCTGAGATTTTCTGGTGTGTTTGGTGCTTGAAAACTCTTTTACAGCTGTACAATAACTATAAAATTATGAAATATGTATTGACTAAGGGATACTTGATAAAGGAACAACTTTAAGTTCAATGGATATTAAAAACCCTACAGAAAATTGGAGCAGATAGTCTTTATCTCAATCTGATGATAAAAGCAATCTATAATGAAACAAAGCCAACATCATACTAAATGGACAGAAACTTAAAGCTTTCTCTCTAGAATCAGGAACAAGACAAGGTTGTCCACTGTCTCCACTCTTATTCAACATTCAACTTGAGCCAGAGCAAGTAGACAAGAGAAAGAAATAAAAGGAATATGGACAGGAAAGGAGGATGATAAGTTATTGCTATTTGCAGGTGACATGATACTCCACATAGAAGACCCCAAACTCAACTAAAGACTACAAGATTTAATAAGTAAACTCAGTAGCACAGCTGGATACAAAATCAACACTCAAAATTCAAGTCTTCCTGTACATAAATAGCAAACTCACTGAGAGAGAAATAGGGAAACAACACCTTTCACAATAACATCCAAAAAAATGAAATACCAATGAGATGAAGGTTGTAAAAGACCTCTATATTGAAAACCACAAGACTCTGAAAAAAGATATTGAAGAGAATATCAGAAAATGGAAAGATATCCTTTGCTCTTGGGTAGGAAGAATCAATATAGTGAAAATGACTATACTTCCAAAACTGTTATAGATGTTATATAGATTTTAATTCAATTACAATCAAAATTCTAGCTGCATATCTCTCAGAATTAGAGAAAACACTCTTAAAATTCATTTGGAACCAGGAGAGACCTAAAATAGCAAAAGCAATTCTGGGCAGCAAAGGCAAGGCAGAGAGCCTCATAATCCCTGACTTGAAATTATACCATCAAGTTAATGCAATAAAAACAATATGGTACTGGGAAGAAAAAAAAAAGATCTGTGGATTAATGGAACAGATTAGAAGATGCAGAAACATCTCCAGACATAGTTAGCCATGTTATCTTTGACAAAGGTGCCAAATACATTCACTGGAAGAAAGAGAACCTTTTTAATAAATGGTGCTGGAAAAATGGCTTTACACATGCTGAAGATTAAAATTGGACCCATATCTTTCACCAGACATTACACTAAATTTGAAATGGATCAAAGATCTAAATAATAAAGCAGAAATATATCTGTTGGCAGATAGAGTAGGTAAAACTCTTTAAGACACTGATGTAGGCAAAGATTTTATGAATAAAACCCCAATAACATAGGAACTATCACAAAAAAATCAATGACTGGAATCTCACAAGAACAATCACATAATAACTATCACAAAGAATCGACAACTGGGATCGCATCTTATTAAAATCTTTGCACAGCAAGAGAAACGACCAACAGAGTGAAGAGGCAACCCATAACGTGGGGGAAATATTTGCCAGCTGTTTCTCAGACAGAGATTACTATCAAGAACATGTAAAGAACTCAAAAAAAAAAAAAAGCAGACCTCTCAAATTTAAAGACCCAACCCAAAAAGGGACATCTGATATGAATACTCACTTCTCAGATGAAGAAATACAAATGGCAAATAAATACATGAAAAAATGCTCAACATTATTGGTCATTTGAGAGATGCAAATTAAAACAACACTGAGGTTTCAACTCACCAGGGAAAGAATGGCTATTGTCAAGAAATCGACCAGTAAGAAATGCTGGAATGGCTGTGTGGAAAAAGGAACCCTTCTCCACTGTTGGTAAGAACGTATACTGGTGCAACCACTGTGGAAATCAGTGTGGAGATTCCTCAAAAACCTTGGATTAGAGGTCCAATTTGATCCAGCTATTTACCCTCTGGGTATCTTCCCAGAAGAATTGAAAACATCATACCACAGTCATATACATACACCCATATTTATAGCAGCACAAGTTGTAATAGCTAAATCTTGAAAATGACCTAAATGCCCATCAACCAAGGAATGAATAAAAAAATGTAGTCTTTTATACAATGGAGTACTAGTCAACCATAAAGATAAATATGACACTTTTATAAGTAAATAGATGCAACTTGAGACAATACTCATAAGAGAAGTAAATCAGACTCCCATGTGTAAACATCATATTGTCTCCCTAGTGTGAGAAACTGAAGGAGTAAATAAGTTTCAAAATGTACAATAGTTACTGTGAAATGGAAAGGAACTGTTTAAAAGGAAAAAGAAACTGGGACAGGGAAAGGGGAAAAAGAGGAAGAGAAAAGGAAAACAAATATATATATATATATATATATATATATATATATATATATATACACACACACACATATATGTATATGTATAATAGTTAAGATAGATATACTACTAATTCTTCTTAGTTCATGGTAAAGAAATGGTTGCGCTAATATTGTTTGGACAATTAAATACCTATACCTTGTACTCTGAGTAACTAATTTAAAGATAATAATATTCAATATATTAACCATTGTTACCTTCCTATTATGTTCTTTTGAGATTTTGTTTTACTTTTTTCTCTTTAAAATTAAAAAAATATTAGTGAATATATTAAAATACAATTTTTTTAATGGAGTCAACAGTATCATAGAATTCCTTTTTCTGCAAGTATAGAGCAGTTTTCATGACTGACCCTCCAACCAAAAAACAAGATAAAATGTTAAGAAAAAATCTATTTATACCTGTTTTCATTGTCTGTACTTAGTAAGACAAGAGGAACTATTTAGATGCCAAAAAGCTACTGAAGGGAAAAACTCAGAAAGGTAAGCAGAGAATTTGAAACAGATTGCTGCTTGCAGGAAGTCAATTTCTGAACATTGGAATTTAAGGTTTAATTTCTATGATTTTTAAAAGGTGCAAGAATACAGAACAATACCCACAGTACATTCAAAAGAAGAAGGGAAAGAGAATAAGACATAATAAATACTTGAAAAAATAGTTTAATTTCTAAAATTTATAGAAATACCCTCTTCCACAGATCCAAACATCATAATAACTATCCAGTGTGATATTTTAAAAAGATCAACATTTCAGTGATACAGAAAAAAAGAAGAAAAAGAAAAACAGAATCCCAAATATAATTAGAAAAGTCAGCTCACATTTAAAGCAATAATAATTGCATTTACACTTGTTTTATAATTTGCAGCAACAGAACACAGCAGACAGTGGAACTATGTTCACACATATGCAGAAGGAAAATTAGGTATTAGAATTGTAAACCAAATGAATAATCAAATTTAGTGAAGTGTTGGACATTTAAAATTAACTGCTTTAAATTATAATGTATACATTTCAGTGAGTAGTGGTTGATTACAATCGTGCAACCCCTGCCACAACCAAAATACAGAACATCTCCACTATCTTAGAAGTTGCCTCTGGTTCCTTCGCAATACATCCCACCCTCCACTCTTGGTGGCAAAAACCCACTGATGTATATATCTACCAGTAGAGCATTTAAAATTCCTTTTTACATGAAAAGTATCATTAAAACATTCACTTTTTTATATCCAGAGTATTTCACCGAATATAAGTTTTTGTTGCTGTTTATTGAGACAGGGTCTTACTATGCATTTCAGGCCAGTTGTGAATTTGCCATATAATCTAAACTGGCCTAAAACTCATAATATTCCTGTGCAGCCTCCTAAATGCTTGGATTATAGGTATCTGCCACCATGCTTTGTACACTTCTTAAAATGACAGTGTTCCATGATGCTCTAAGTGTGGGAGAGGGCAATTTGTTTCACACTCTTACCAATTGTTATATTCATAGTAATTGTATAATCAGCACTCTAACAACATGTAGTGTTATTATTATTATTATTACTATTATTATTTTGGTAGCAGGAATCAAACTCAGTACCTTGTGCTTGCCAGAATATGTAGTGTTATTGTGGTTCTAATCTTCATTTTCCAAATGAGGTCCAGAAACTTTAGGGTTTTATAGTTCATTGTCTTCTCAAGTAAGTCTTTAAATTTTTTGCCCATTTTTAAATTGGATAGTTTTTATTTGTTTTTAATTAAAAGATAGCTTCAAATGTTTTATTCATTTCTGTGGAGTGACTTTTATTTTCTTAACGATGTGTTTTCAACAGTGGAAATTTGCAAGTTTGGTTAGATCCACTTTGTCAATTTTTTTCTTTTATGGTTTATGTTTTTTCTTTTACCATCTTTGAGTATTTTCCAACTCCAAGCTACAAAACACTTTTATTGTATGCTTTCTTCTAGTTTTATATTTTTATATCTTCCATTTAAATCCATACTCCATTTCAAGTTATTTTAGTATATACAATAAGGTAAGGGTAATCATTTATATTCATTTTTATATAAATGTTCATTTGGTTCTACATCTATTTGAAAGACTTTCTTTTTGTCATTAAATCAATTGGCAATATTAATATTGTTAAATTTGTCATATTACCATAAGTAATCTACAGATTTAACATAAATCCTATCAAAATTCTAATGAAATTCTTCGCAGAATTAGAAAATAGATCCAAAAGTTCACATGGAAACACAAGACTCAGAATAGTCAAAACAGTCTTAAACAGAGAGAGCAAGGCTGGAAGAATCATAATACTTAATTTCAAATTATACTACAAAGCCACAGTAACAAATGCAGTATGGCATCAGCACAAAAATAGACACAGAATTCAATGGAATAGAAAAGAAAACACAGAAGCAAACTCACTCAGTTAGAGCCATCTGATCCTTCACAAAGGTCCAGCATGGAAAAATTAACCTAGTGTTATTTAACCCTGTACCTTAGAAGGATTAAGTAAAGGATCATAGAAAGGCACAGGAATCTGAGGGGTCCTGGGATTACTTACCCCACCACACCTGGCCAGAAATTTTTTTAACCCCTTTCTCCCCCAGAGTTGTCATGGTTCCACACACATATAACTCTATAATAAATAACTTTTGATGATTTAATATTGATTTTGAAAGAAATTTATATACTGAGAAAATAACATAGGAAAGCTTGCATTGTTCTAGTAACAACAATCTGTTGGTTAATTACAAGCATTAATAAAAAATAGGCCAGTTCATCTCAATAAAAGATTCAAAGCATGTAAAATGTAAAAAAGTATGAATTACAAAAATTACATGTAACAAATAAATTCAGTGACTATGGGGCAAAACTTTTATTTTATTTTTTTATTTAAAGAGGAAAAAAATGTAAAAGGTAGAGATAATACAGAATTTCAAAAAAAAGATAAATAGTAAGAAATCACTAGTTGATAAATTACATATTGTCCTCTTAGAAATAGTTGTTCAAGTTACAAAATTAAAGCATACAAAGTAGATATTCAAACAGTGAGACTGTAAACAGCTATGCATGCATGAGTCTCTACATGCATTTCTATCCTTTCTGTATTAGAGGGAAAAACAAAACATATCAAGACAAAACAAAACAAATTCTTACAAAAACATGAAACCAAAAAGTTGTATAAAACCACAGGACAAGGGGATATACAATGGTTACTGTGTTGTCTCTTATTATCTTCAATAGAATTATCTCTTATTACCTTCAATAGAATTGTCTATATCATCAGGCATAATTGAATGTAGCAGTATAATTGAATATAACAGTACACAACAATATTAGTAAAAATAAAACATTGTAGACAGTATAAAACTTCAAAGGCAGGTAATAATCAAACCAGAGTGGATATTCTAGTGAATCTTGTTATCTTCAGTGTGGTTGCCTATGCTCTCAGACTTGATATTATCAATTATAGCAGCTTTGAATAACATCTATCAATACAAAACAGCAATCTAACAAACCAGATTTGATTACAATCAGTCATGGTAAAACAGTGTAGGTTTTACAGAGCTGTAGATTAACTTAATAGGAAATTAAGTATGACTATCCATACTGTATCCTGCTATTTTTGGGATAACTGCCTGTGCCCTCAAAACTAGTACAAATAGAATGACTGGAACAGAATATAATACATCTAAGCAGAGTGGTGTGAGTGATGTGGGTTTTAAATTCTGGTACACTATTAACAATATAGTGTATCAAGGCCATCTGTGTTAGAGATTCTAGCCATCCTTCTCTGCCTCATTTCTGCTATGCTATTTTTCTGCCTTTGTTTGTCTAGTTTTGTCCTTCATTCTACTGCCTGCCCTGCTCATTGAGTCCTTTCTGCCACTGTTCCTAAGATCCTGGTATTTTTTCTTTCTCTCTAGAATGTCCTTCAGTATTCTCTGTAGGGTTGGATTGGTGGTCATAAATTCCCCCAGTTCCTCTTTGTCATGGGAGCATCTTGTTTCTCCACTAATTTCTAGTGACAGTTTTGCAGGGTACATCAAGCTGGGCTGGAGGTTATTTTCTTTCAGGGCTTGGAATATTTCACTCCAAGCTCTTCTTGATCTGATGGTCTGTGTCAAGAAGTCAGCCATGATTCTGATGGGCTTACCTTTACAGGTAATCTGTTTCTTTTCTCTGAAGGCTTTTAATATTCTGTTTTTATATTGAATTTCTGGTATCTTGATTATTATGTGTCTGGGTGTAGCTCTGTTTTGGTTGTAGGTGTCTGGAGTTCTGTATGCCTCACATAACTGAATGTCATTTTCTTTTCCCATGCTTGGGAAGTTTTCTTTAATTATTTCCATGAATAGCCTTTGTAATTCACCTGTATGTATTCCTGCTTCTTCATTCACATTTCTTATTCTTAAATTGTGGATTCTCTTGTCATCTTCTAGACTTCATATTGTTACTGCCTGTTTCCTTGTTATTTTTAAGAGATCTTTCCTTTCATGATCACACATTGCAAACTTGTCTTCAAGTTTTGATATTCTATCCTTAGTTTCTTTTAAGGTGTTTTGCCAGCTTTCAATGGAGTTTTTAATTTCCTGGTAATCTCTTTTAATCTGCTTCATGTATTCTAGGTTTTCTTTATATTCTTTATCAAATGTTTCTCGCCTTTTTTTGTGTCCCTCCCTTCTTCTGTCTGTGTCTTCCTGAGAGATGCTTAGCATTTCTTTTGTTAATCTACTTATATCTTGCTTTACCTGATTTAACATTTCAGTTTTGAGCTTGTCTACAAGGTCCTGAAGATATCTTTTAATGTCCATTGAAGCCATGTCTGATGTTGCATGTTTGCTGCCCTCAGTCTGTTTTGTTTTTCCTTCTCCTGGATCAGTGTTCTCAAGGTTTTGGGTTGGGGGCTTTTTCTTGTTTCTCTTTCTTGTCATGGCTTTGGTTTCTTCCATACAGGTAATCTACAGGTGTATAGTGGAGGTCTCAGCCCCTTTCCTTGTTGGTTATAGTTCTTCTGAAGCACACTGGAGAGGGATTTCTGCCCTCTCCTGTTTGCTCTTGTCAATAAGGTGTAAGCAGAGGCTGCATATGCTGGTCCCTCCCCACCAGCCAGTCAAACTTCAGGGGCCTTCACCAGGTTAGTGTGTGCTAGGCATAGGGAATCAGTATGGGACAGCTAATTGGGTCCCAGCCAAGGGCATAACCCAGCCCAAGCAAATCCCATGAATCTACTCTGGGGAGGAAGCAACCAGCTAAAGTCACTGTTGTTCCTAGTTCAGTCTCCTCCTGCCCGATTCCAACATGTCACCCATTTGGCTGTGCCCTTCCTGTGGGGGGTGTCTTACTTCCAGCACTGACTGTGGATTAATGAAGGTCCCTTCACCAGCTCCATTTTCCATTGGTCTCACCAATCCCTGACTTCAGCGTGGTTGTGGCTCCTGTGAGTAGCAGTGGGAACAAATTTGGGTGGCCCTGCTGGTCACAAGTTCAGCAGCTTGGTGGGTTGCAGCAAAAGCGTTGTGTCTGGTAATTTTAGCTGTTCCAATTGTAGCCCCAAGATTGTGTGTTTGACATGCTTTTTCATTTTAATTCCTTCCTGTGTCAAGAGGATCCATCTCCCTCTGTCTGGATCTCTCCAGGATGTTTTATTCTGGAATATGAGTTGTTTCTCTCTAAGAGGCTCTTTATTTTGTTGCTCAATGATCGGCCATCTTTAGCTCCTCTGGCAAAAACTTTTATAAACACACTAAGAAATAGAAGACCCTACCAACATTATAGAATATTTTAAATTTACCTATCCTATTAGTCAACAGATAAATTAATCACCTTCTATAACCTTAGCCCAAATTAAAGTATAAAAAGTGTTCTTAAAAGCCACAGGTTAAAAAGAGATGCCACAACCAAAAACAACATCATCCTTGTGAATCATCTTGCTAATCTCTTACCAAAAATGTCAACATTTTAATATGCCTGAACAGACAAGTACATGATTGCTCCTATTTGGGTTAGGATATGTAACACAAGTGTGATAACAACCAAACATAATAAGTTTCAGTGAGTTTAAGGAAATAAAATTTTATTTTTATCCATTTTACCAGCAAATGAATGACTAAATTATATGGCCAGTTAGGAACACCAGCTAGGTGTCACCTTGAAGTCTCAAATTTATAATTGGTTCTTCTATATCCATTTAGATTGAGAGAAAGAGGATGGTAAAGATGTTTATGGGCCAAGCCTGGAACTGGGATGTATAACCTCTAGAAGATTTATCCACATATGTAAAAGGAGGTTTGCAACTGTCATCTAAGAATATGTCTGGGAGGTGGATGAGATGATTATTGTAAACACATAGCTGGGCAGTCTGTGCTTCTATCAAAGTATAGAAAAAGCTTAAAAATTCCCTTTTCTTTTGTGTTGTCAATTTCTTAGCCCTGGCAGCTATGGATCTATTTGTTATCTTTTTAGTTATTATCTATCTATCTATCTATCTATCTATCTCTATTTATACAATATGTAGCCTTTGGGGTTTGTATTCTTTCACTTTGTGTATTTCAGATACAGTTAATGTGTGTGTGTGTGTGTGTGTGTGTGTGTGTGTGTGTGTTGAGTGTGTGCATGTATGTATAGTACTTTTTAAAATTAAGTTTCTTGGTACATTTTAAGTAAGCATAAAGATCATATTCCTTTTTTTATTTTAAAGAGGATAAAACAATAAAATCAATCAAAATAAATCAGTGTAAAATATACAAGACTTCAAAACATTACAAAATCAACAATAGTGACCATAATGCCTTTTGATGTCTTCCAAATAGCTGTAGATAACTTCATAATATCAAACAGAATAGAATAGAAACAATAAAAACAAAACAATGAATGCAGAAAAGTACTTCAAAATAAGCCAATAGTAAATCTAAAATTGCTACCATAATATATCTTGCTATCTTTGAAATAACTGCTCCTGCCATTGGATTTGACATAATCAAACAAAAGAGAATAAAACTCAACCCAGCAAAACAAAAGAGAATAAAACTCAACCCAGCAAAACAATGGAAATAATATAGGTATTCCAAAACCATAGGGAATCAACAGTGGCTGCAGCGCTCAGAAGGAGATCCCCCAGATGTCACACTGCGTACCTCTGTCCTCTGAAACGAAGATCAGACCACTGGCCCTAGACTTGCAATGTTAGTGAAGCACCAAAGCACCACAAGCATTCAATTGCATTTCACCTCCATAGCTATAATCACAGCCTGTGTTTCTCCAGATAAGCCTGTTGCTTACCATGAAGGGAGGGAGGTTAGTACTTCTTGTTTGCCAACTTGCATGCCAGAAGGGGCTGGGATCTGTCTGTTTCAGTCTGGTGGTGGCCCATGCATGGTGCTGGTTTTCAGTTTGGGGTTGCTTGCTGGCGTGGCTTTGTTTTCTCTATTCCTGATCTGCAAATGGTGTTGACTCACAGGAAAGACTGGGCTACATAATGAGTTCAAGGCCTGCCTGAACTACATGGCCAGACCCTCAAAAAACATTAAAAAAAAACTTTGTTTCCATTTTCTCCTTTGTTTTCTTTTCCCTTCCTTCCTTTCATCCTCCTTCTCCCTAGTTCCCCTTCCCATTTGAACATGTTCTTCCTATCTCACAATATCTATTATTATGGGTAATAATTTGTTCCCTTTTGTTTATGAGTTCTATTTTATTATACAGTGACACCAAAAGTGCAATTCACATAACAAAACAAATTAACAAACAAATGGATGCATTTGACTTCAAAATTCAAAACTTCTGGTCTTTGACAGACACCAATAGATTAAGACAAGCTACAGAGTCCAAGAAAGTATTTGCAAACAATATATGTGATAAAAGTCTTAAACCCAGGATAAAAATAAAACTCTTAAAACACAGCAATATTTTAAATTATGTTAATTCAAATATTTTAAACTATGTTAATTCAAATACTTTCAAAAATATTTTTAAAAAACACTACACAAAAGAAGATATATTTAGTTCCTCACCCCATGGACCTGGGGAGAGGGTCATAGGGATCTTTGGTCTCCCCTCTTCCTTGCCCCATGACCTCGGAGACTGGTGGGATCATCCATCACCCTCCCCCACCACCCAAAAGACTGCAGCAGCCCACAGACAATTAACAATCCCTTCCACCAACTGAAGAACCCTGGTGGACTGGTGGGAGCCTCAGCAACACCTCATGCACATGGAGGACTTCAGTAGGCTAGCCACAGTGTGGTGATTTCCATCTCAAATAGAGAACCTCAGTGGGTAAACAGGAACAACAGTGAACTTCTCCCTAGTGGTAGTACCTTGGAGACTGGCAAGAGTGTGGGTGAGTCCGTCTTCCATACAGAGAATACTAGGTGGGCTGAGGAGAGTGCCAACAAGGCCTCCCCCAGACCAGAGGAAATCAAAAGGGCCTATAAGACACGAAGTAACACAGTAGGATCCCAGCTGAGGTGTACACTATAGCCAGGTAGATCTGGTGGTCTGGAGATTCCAAAAACTCTAGCAAAAGACTACTACGGTTAATAACCAAATTCAGCAGTGTAGCTGGATACAAAGTCAACACTCAAAAATCAATAGCATTCCTGTGTACAAACAACAAACTCATTGAGAGAGAAATTATGGAAATGACACCTTTCATAATAGCACCCACAACAATGAAATACTTAGGAATCAACCTAACAAAGGATGTAAAAGACCCATATGTTGAAAATTAATACTTTAAAAGAGGAGATTGAAGAGTATGTCAGAGTGAAAAGACATCCCTTGCTCTTGGTTAAGAAGAAGCAACATTGTGAAAATGGCCATACTCCCAAAACTGTTATACAAATTTATTGGAATGCTGATCAAAATACCATTAACATACCTCACAGATCTAGAGAAAACAATCCTAAAATTCATTTGGAAATAGAAGAGACATAGAATAGCAAAGGCAATCCTGGGCAACAAGGGCAAGGCAGGAGGCATCACAATTCCTGACTTGAAATTATACTACAAAGCTGCAGTAATAAAATCAGCATGGTACTAGAATAAAAACAGACCTGAATATCAATGGAACAGATTAGAAGATGCAGAAACAACTACAAAGACAAATAACCACCTTATATTTGACAAAGGGGCTAAACTGGTTCACTGGAAGAAAGCCTCTTTAATAAATGGTGCTGGAAAAATTGGCTTTTCACATGCTGAAGACTGAAACTAGACCCATGTCTATCACCATGCACTAAACTAAAGTCAAAATGGATCAAAGATCTAAATATTAAAACAGAAACATTAAACCTACTGGAAGACAAGGTAGGTAGAAATCTTGCAGACATAGGGGTAGGCAATGAGTTTATGAACAAAATGCAAACTGCATGGGAAGTGCTTCAAAGAATCAACAAGTATGATCTCTTAATATTAAAAAAAGTTTTTGTGCTTCAAAAGAAATCACCAGCAGAGTAAAGAGAAAACCCACTGAATGGGAAAGAATTTTAGCCAGCTGTCCCTCAAAGGACTTATATCTAGAACATATAAAAAACTCAAAACATTAGGCCCCTCAAATTCAAAGATCCAATTCAAAAATGGGCATCTGAAATGAACAAGCACTTCTGAGATGAAGAAATACAAATGGCAAATAAATACATGAAGAAATGTTCACCATTACTGGTCATTCAAGAAATGCAAATTAAAACATTGAGCTCTCACTCCAGAAAGAATGGCTGCCTTTAGAAATCAACCAATACCAAATGTTGGTGAGGCTGTGGGGAAACAGGAACACTTCTCCACTGCTGGTGGAAGTGCAGACTGGTGAAATCAGTGTGGAGATTCCTTTAAAAACTAGGATTGGAAGTCCCATTTAATCCAGCTATTTCTCTCCTGTGTATTTCCCCAGGAATCTTGAAAATGTCATGCCACAGCGATCTATGTGCAGCCATGTTTATAGCAGCACAATTTGTAATAGCTAAATCTTGGAAACAACTGAAATGCCCATCAAACACAGAATGGATAAAGAAGATATGATATTTTTATACAATGGAATATTATTCAGCTATAAAAAGGATAATCTTGAGGCTTTTGTAGGTAAAAGGAGGTAACTTGAGACCATATTCATAAGTGAAACAAATCAAACTCACATTCATAAACATCATATTTTCTCCTTAGTATAAAAAATAATAAAAAATAAAAATCTGAAAAAGTATTAAGATCTAAAATATACAATAGACATTGTAATAATGAAAGGAAAAGAAAGGATTTAAAAGGACAAAACAACTAGGATAGGGGAATGGAAAAGAGGAAGAAAGAAAAAGATTATATATATATGTTAGCAAACATCTATAAATGCATGCATGTATATGTATGCTAGATAAATAACTATATTACTAATCTCTGTTAGTTCATCAAAAAGAACACTTTTTGCTGTCATGTTTGATTGATCAGTTTTGTGCCTTGATTTTATAACCTGGACAACTACTTCTAAGGTAACAATATGTACTATATTAACTAGTGTTAATCTCCTACTTTTTTTTTGAAATTCTGTATCATTTCTACCATTTTTTTCTGTTCTGCTTTGTAACATAAGAAAGAAGATATATTTTAAAAGATACATAGATATAAACACACAAAAGATGCCTAATATCATTAGTCATCAAAGAAATTAAAATTAAAATCATAATGAATTTTCACCATATATTGATTATAATTACTGTGATTTTTAAGTGCCAATATTGAATGTTCAATAAAATGTAAAACAAATGGAACTCTCTTCAATTCCTAGTGAGAAGACAAAATGCACATCCACCCAAAGAGTGTGGCAGTTTCTTAAACTGAAACCTGTACTTAACCACATGACCCAAAAATTCTACTCCTAGTTATTTACACAAGTGGAGAAAACACTTAGGTTTATATAAAAAGCACTATAAAATTATTTCTAGCAGCATTATTTATAATGACCAAAAACTGGAAACAACCTAATGTTCCCCTGCTAGGGAAAGAATACATAGCGACTTTCATTTCTCAGTGCTAAATTAAGCAATGTTTGGACATATATGAAGAGCTCTGAAGTCTGTTATAGGCAAGCCTATTTTATCTTGTGTTAAACTGTGATCTTTGTTCTATACTATTGCTTTAGAAAGCAAAGTTTTCTATTTTGTTTCTATTTTCTCATTTCAATGAACTATCAGTTCTTTTCAAGGAAATAGTGGAAAGGGAATAAAGTTGATGTCTGTTTGAGAAAAGCTGTGAGACTGAAATATCTATTAGGCTAAAAAAGTGAGAAAGATTTCTCCAAATGAGACAAGTGAGTCACTGGTGCTGAGCTATTTCAGCACTGTCCTAGATTCCGAAAGCAGACTCCACACTGAGCACAGTGCTCCTTCCAAAGTCCATGGAAAGCCTTACTGACAATTGCACTCTCACAATGCATAACTATTTCCCAACATTAGGCAAAAAAATTGCATCCAATGTTTTTTAGTAAAATAGGCCAAGGACCATTATGAAGATGATATATGTGAAACACTCATCCTGCCTAGGCATAAACCTAAAATGACTTGTATTTTTTGTTTTCACTTTCTGTTGTTTTGGTGGTGCTGCAGATAGAACCCAGGGACTTGCACTTGTCAGCAAACACTTTTTCTTTTTCCTTTCTCCCTTCTTTTTTGTCATTCCCAGCTCACTCACTCCTCCTTTTATTTTGAGACAGATTCTCAGTAAATTGCTAAGTTACCCAGGCTGGATTCAAACTTGCAGTCCTCCTGCCTCAGCCTCCAAGTGTGCTGGGATTATGGACGTCTGCCACCCTACCTGGCTAAGGCAAGCACTGTCATGACTACTCTGTACCTGCACCACCACTTAGTTTTAAAGAAATACCTGTGAAGTGTTAACTTTGTCACGCTTTTAAGCTTTGATGTTATAATTTGGTTTAGTCTCCTGATTTTAATTGTTTAATTTTTTACATTTAACATTCTTTTCTTCTATTTATTATTGAATAATGTGAATTTAATTCTTCACAAAGACTATATTATATTCTATTTTAGAACATAAAAATATGGTTTCTGACTTGTAAAAGTATTGACAAGACCTATGTATAATTCTCTTCACAGCGTCCTAGGGAGTTTATTGGCTAACTATACAAAGAAAAAGAGAAGAATCAAGTCCTGTAGATGACAGGATGCTGATGAGAGATGTAAGAATATGGGGCTGGGGGAATCAACATTACATCTTAGAAGTTGTTTCCACAGCAGAAAGAGTAAGCAAAAGCAGATACAGGCCATCAAAAGACTGCTGTACGAGACTGTAGTTCAGCATCTCACAGGTGGTCTCAGAAAGCTGCCCAGGGGTTTCCTACCCAGGTAGTTAAGTACCTGCGTTGTAGATGCTCTCTGGGTATAAGAGCACCAGCAGAGAAGCAGTGGTGCTAGTTCTGGGCTGGCTCATGAGAAGTTCTGCAGGTGAACATTTCAAATCTGACAACCCTGGCATCAATTTGAGTGAAGAAAATTAAATTAAGTTGCAAAAATTACAGGGCTCTCAGACCCACTCTAGACAAAAGACAGCTTTATAGAGGCTATCAGGGAGGGGAAACTGAGCTACAGAATTCCAGCTTCTTCTAGATCTGACTCTGAGAATCTCAAAATTTTACATGGCCAGGAGCTATGGCTATTAGAATAGCAGTATTTATTGCTAGTTATTACTCAGCAAAAAGCAGTTGATTGATTTCATTATTTACTTGGACTGTATACTTTGTAAACAGCACAGCAACTCACTGTTAAAAAGTTCACATTTTAAAAGGAATACTATCCAGGATTACTTCTTACTCCATCCTTAAAGTTTCTTATTTTAACTTCTGTAATGCAACTGGAAATTAAATGCATGTGAAAATCTTAAAAATCTGAGTTACAGTTAATCAATTTTATTTCTTCAAGTAGAAAATGTATTTGTTGAGGGCACAAGTTGAACAGCATAAATTAACACAACTGACTGCTTTTAAAAATCAACTTAGGATTTCCCCACAGATGATTCTCTGTCATGGTTGACTTTCTCTTAGAATGTGCTCGGTAAGGTCTTGGCATGTAGCTCTATGGTGAAGCACTTGCCAGCATGCATCAGGCTCTGGGTTCAGTCAGCAGCATTAAAAAAAATCCTTGGGTAGACTAACATTTTGGAAATAAAAACAACTCATCTCATACTGTCAAAAGAATTTGGAATTAATTATAACTTACACCCCTGTTCTCAAAAATGGTATTTGAAAACAGAAATCAAAAGAACAACTCTTTTTTTATTGGCTAAAACCATCAGAAAAGAAATTCTTTTCCATTTTGAGGAGGTGACATAGCACAAGGTTAGTAACGGTCTCTGAGACCTGTAGACTACAATGGAAATCCTGCCGCTCAGTAACACCTCCAGCAGATCTGCCTCCTTTTAACAATTTCTTTCTTTTCTATAATCTTTGCTTTCCTACTAACGAGAAGCAATATGGGGCTGGGGATTCAGCTTAAGTGGTGTAAGCGCCTGCCTGGCAAGCATGAGGTTGTGAGTTCAATCCCCGGTTCCAAAAACCAAACCAAAACAAAACAGAAGAAGACAATATATCTATTTGTTTGTTTTCATTTTTTGGTTCTGGGGATTGAACACAAGCCTCACACATATTAAGCACAAGCTCTACCACTAAGCTACACCACCCATACCAGGAAGCCAAAATGAATACCAGCCTCACAGGTAAGAAAGTCAACTAATGTTTATAAATTACAGTTCTTTCAGCTATAAAAATGAGCCATTAAAGTGTATTCTCAAAGGATATCCATTTACCTAAAAATGCCTCCAGTTTATCCTTCTTTACAACAGAGTAGTAATCCATTGTATATAAAAACCACATTTCCCTTATCTATTCATCTGCTGATAGGCATATAGGCTGTGTCCAAGATTTGGCTATGAGAAATTGTTCTGCTACAAATATGGGTGTACATATATTGCTATGGTATGATGCTTTCAACTCTTTTGAGATGATACCTGGAAGAACAATAGCTAGGTCAAATGGAACCTCTAGTTTTAGTTTTTTGAGGAATCTCCATACTGATTTCCATATTGATTGCCCCAGTCTACACTCTCACCAACAGTGGAGAAGGGTTCCTTTCTTCCCACAGCCCCAGCAGTATTTATTATTGGTTGATTTCTTGATAATAGCCATTCTTTCTGGAGTAAGATGCAATTTCAGTGTTGTTTTAATTTGCATCTTTCAGATGACCAGAGATGTTGAATATTTTTTTCATGTATTTATTTGCTGTTTGTATTTCATCCAAGAAATGTTTATTCATTTTAGATTCCCATTTTCACATTTAAACATTACATTATTTTTCTTGTGTAAGAAATCCAAAGGGTAAATAAGGACCAAATGGAGGACAGATACTGCAAAGTAGGAAAGGGATGTTCAAATGGGAAAGGCAACAAGGGAGGGCAGAGGTGAAAGAGAAGGAAGAGAACAGGGGTAAAACAACTTTAAAAAATAATGAAGAGAAACCAAGTTTTATAAATGGAAAGGGGAAGAAAGATTGAATGCAGAGGATAGGAATGGAAAAAAAGAATGAAGATATATATATATAGGTACAAATTCCCTATGATCAATGTTCTCATTATGTATGTCAAACGTGTACCAATAAAATTAATTTTAAACAAAGAAAATTCTGAGAAATGTTGGAGACCAAATCTAGCAAACACAAAGAATTTCTCTTTTACTCTCTAAGAATACTTTTCTCTTTTACTCTCTAAGAATAACTTAGATAAACATCTAAAAATATGAGCTGTTAATACCTCCCTTAGAGGACTTATTAGATGGGAGAAAACCTGCTAGAACACATGACATGTAAAGAACTATGTAACTATCACAACAAAGTTAATTCTGATCATTTGTAGAAATTGTGCCATATAAATAATAAATATGTATTACACATAATATATATAAGTATACAGAAATATAAAATATATAAATAATGGGTATTTATATATTATTTATGTATACATAATATACAGTTACTGTAGTTAGTCACAAGAATTGTCTAGCCAATCTCCATACCAGACAGGGTCTCAGACTCCTATGCTAATTTGAAAACCCACATTTGGAAATAGCCTGATATACGGTACCTTTGCCTTTGTATCATCGCATGAGCTTGTTGGGAATACATCTGTCCAATAGGCACAAGAAGACAAGGCCATCACACCTTGTGACTGCCCAAATTTGAATGCATGTGGGCATGTGAAGTAAATACACAGCTGAACTTTGACACTATTTCACTTCATTGGTTTTCAGCTCAATTTTTCTCCAAAGAGAAGGAAAAAAGGAAAGAAAAAGAAAAATAAATCTTATTTTGTATTGCCTCATCTCAGCCTGTAAAACCCAAGAGAATTTCTAGAAAATTCAGCACCACAATTACAATTTTTTCCACTTGGAGGCAATGGCTCAGACCTTTGAGGCTGTCATTCTGACGGATTCCTTATATCCTTTTCTCCTTCATACACTGATGCTGTACTCGAGGGTGGCTTTTTAAAACCTTTTTAAATCATCTTTTTAATATCCAGTAGAAATTATGCAGTGTGGGCTCTTGAACAAATTCTATTTGTGTCAGGCAACAATACACTCTGAAGGCTTAAATTCAACTTATAAGAAGCAATTTAAGAAGCAATGCTTAATTATAAGATTTACATTTAAAACTTATGCCAGCAAAAAAGGAGTAAAAATTAAAAACATTTAAGTTCTGGTCCTGCTAGTTATTAAATTCTTCAAGCTAATGTTTTCTTATCAATAGAGGGATTTATGCCAACATGTAATAATTACCTCACACAGGTAAGCCTTTATATGTATATATATACATATATATAAAGGCAAGGTTAAAGGGGTTTGGTTATCTCTAAAATTTCCAAATTGCTCTTGAAATAGCACAAATTATTTTTCAAGTATTACAACAATGTATGCCCCCCCAAAAAAAAGATATTTCAGCCATCAGAATTCATGTTTTAGCACTAATTATGAAACAGACTCTGTCCCTGACCCAGAAAATACAGGCAAATTAGAAACTGCCTCTCTCAAGACACTCACAGAACCTCCCAAGCATTCTTTCTGCTAAAACTATAGTCATTGCAAAGTTTTACAAATAAACCATTGATTTGTTAGGAAGCAAAATGGAACTGTAATAAAGGGCTTAAAATGTCTAGTGCCTTTGCAATATCCTTTCTTTATTTCTCTTTATTGAACAACACATGCTGATTTCTTTGTTTTGTTTTATTTTGAAGAGCAAAAACAATGATACAAAATTTCAAAAACAAGATAATAGGAAAGTAACAATGGCTAATACATTGCATATTGTTATCTTCAAAGTAGTTGCTCAGTGTACAATATTTAGGCATGAAAAAAATTTTAATTTGATTTTAAAGAGAATAAAACAAAAGAGGACAGAACAAAGGAGATCAGAACAGAACAATGTAAGCAACACAGCACTTCACAACAAGACAACCAGATAGTAATAGTAGCTACTATAGTGTCTCTTTCTTTGAAATAGTTAAGCATAGCTTCACACACAATAATATCAAACACAACAAAATAATATAAAACTATTCAAGAGAATGAAAGTATTATAGGGCATTCTGAACCAAATAACAGAAAATGAACAATGGCTACTATAATATTTCATTTTCCATAAAAATTTTGTTTATACTATCACACATATTAAAATCTAATAAGACACAACATGATAGAACCAATGATAATAGAAGAACAAAAGCATGGTAGGACTTCAGAGCAAGATGATAGTAAATCAGCAATGGCTGCCATAATGTCTTGTTTTCTTCAAAACAGCTGTTCATACTATCACACATAATAAGGTCAAATAAAACAGAATAAAACCATTCCAACTAATGAATGAAAACATTATAAAGCTTCAAAGCAATGTAATGGGGAATGATGATTACCATAAAATCTTATGTACTCTTACCATTTCTTACACTAGGGAGAATATATGGTGTTTATACATGTGAGTTTGATTTATTTCACTTATGAGTATGGTCTCAAGTTGCATCCATTTACCTATAAAAGCCTCAATGTGATCCTTCCTTATAGCTGAATAGTACTCCAATTGTATAAAAGTACCACAACTTTTTTTATCCATTCCTCAGTTGATGGGCACTTAGGTTGTTTCCAAGATCTGGCTATTACAAATTGTGCCGCTATAAACATGGGTGCTCATATATCACTGTGGTATGATGTTTTCAGTTCTTCTGGGAATATAGACATGAAAAATTGATCAAACTATATGAGCGCAAACATATTTTTTTCAGTGAACTAAGAGAAATTAGTAGTGTAACTATCTTAACTATCTTGTATTATATATTTTTTCCTTTTCCCTTCCTTCTTTTGTCATTTCCCCATTCTAGTTTCTCTTTCCTTTCAGTTTCTTTCCATTTCACAGTGTCTGTTGTACATTTTGGATCTTATTTAATCTCAGTTTCTCACACTAGGGAGACAATATGATGTTTACAAAGTGAGTCTGATTTATTTATCTTATTAGTATGGTCTCAAATTGCATCTATTTACCTATAAAAGTCTCAGATTTATTTTTCTTTATGGATGAGTAATATTCTCTTGTATAAAAAGACCATTTTAAAAATTTATTCCTAGATTAATGGTTATTTGGGTTATTTCCAAGATTTAGTTATTACAAATTGTGCTGATATAAGACTGTAGTATGTATTGTGTTTTTAATTCTTCTAGGAAGATACGCAGAAGGAAAATAGCTGGGTGGAATGGAACTTCTTTTCCTAGTTTGTTGATGATCTCCATACTGATTTCCACAATGATTGCACCAGTCTACACTCCCACCAATAGTAAACAAGGATGCCTTTTTCTCCACAGTCACTCCAACATTCCTTACTGGTTGATTTCTTGACAATAGTCTTTCTGGGGTGAGATGGAACCTCAGTGTTGTTCTAATTTGCATCTCTCAAATGACCAATGATGTTGAACATTTTTTCATGTATTTATTTGCTATTCATGTTTCTTCATCTGAGAACTGTGTATTCATCTTAAATCCCGTTTTTGGATTGAGTTTTGGAATTTGAGGGGCCTGATTTTTTTCAATTATTTTTATGTTTTAGATATAAGTCCTTTGAGAGATAGCTTGCTATAATTTTTCCCAATCTTTTGGTTTTCTTTTCACTGTGTTGGTGATTTCTTTTGCTGTGAAAAAGCTTTTTAATAAGATTAGATCCCATTCATTGATTCTTTGTAGTGGTTCTCTTGCTGTTTGGGTTTTGTTCATGAGGTGCCAGCCTACATCCATGTCTTCAAGATTTCAACCTATTTCCTTTTCCAGTATATTTAGTGTTTCTGTTTTAATAGTCACAACTTTGATCCATTTGGACTTTAGTTTAGTGCATGATAGACATCGGTCTAGTTTTAGTCTTCAGCTTTTGCAAAGCCAGTTTTTCCAGCACCATCTATTAAAGAGGCTATCTTTCCTCCAGTGTAATGTTTTGTCCTTTGTCAAATATAAGGTGGCTAAGAGTGTTTGGGGCTGTGTCTGAATCTTCTATTCTATTCCACTGATTCTCAGTTCTGTTTTTTTGCCAGTACTATGCTGATTTTACCACAGTAGCTTTGTAGTATAATTTTAGGAATTGTAATGTCCCCAGAGCTGCCTTTGTTGCCCAGAATTGCTTTTGCTATTTTAAGACTCTTCTGGTTCCAAATGAATTTTAGTAGTGTTTTCTCTACTTTTGTGAGGTATGCTTATGGTATTTTGATTGAAGTTTAATTAAAATCTGTGAAACAATTTTGGGAGTATGGCCATTTTCACTGTATTGGTTCTTTCTATCCATGAGCAAGGGATATCTTTGCATTTTCTGGTATCCTGTTTGATCTCTGTGTGTGTGTGTGTGTTTAGTTACTCTAATTTTCAATGTATAGATCTCTTACAACCTTTGTTAGATTGATTCCAAAGTAGTTTATTTTTTGATTGCTATTGTGAAGGATGTGGTTTCCCTCACTTATTTTCTGTGAGTTTGTTGCTTGCATACAAGGATGCTATTGATTTCTGAGTGTTGACTTTATATCCAGCTATGCTACTGAATTTGGTTATTAAATCTAGAAATCTGTTGGTGGTGATTTGGGGATTCTCTAAGCAGAGTATCATGTTATGTGAAAATAATAATTTCACTTCTTCCTTTCCTATCTTTATTCCTTTTATTTTTCTCTCTTGTCTAGTTGCTCTGGCTAATGTTTCCAGCACTATATTAAATAGGAGTGGTGATAGTGGACACCTTTGTCTTCTTTCTGATTTTAGAATGAAGTTTTTGACTATTTAGTGATAGTGAGCATTAATTTCTGCTCTCATCTTTATATTTTCCTCTCTCATACAAGCTTTGGGTTTGATTTGCTTTTCCTTTTCCAGGAATTTGATATTCAACATTAAGTTTTATTTGATTTCATTGTATTTTTTTGATGTGAGAGTTTACTGATTTAAATTTCCCTCATATGGCTGCTTTCATCGCATTCCATAAATTCCAGTATGTTTTATCAGCATTCATTTAATTATAGAAATGTTTAAATTCTTCTTTAATTTCCTCTGTGATCCATTGATTGTTCAGGAAGGTGTTGTTTAATTTCCATATGTTTATGTAGTTCTTTTGGTCTGTTTTGCTACTGCTTTCCAAATTCCTTGCCCTGTGGTCACATAATATGATTGGGAAAATAATTCAATTTCTTTGCACTTACTTAAGCATATTGTATGGGCTAATATGTGGTCTATTTTGGAGAATGTTCCATGTGCAGCTGAGACAAATACATATTCTGATGTTATGGGGTGGAACACTCTGTGGCCATCTACTAAGTTCATATGTTTACAGGTTTCTTTAATTATGATATTTCTTTGTTGATTTTTGTCTGGTTGATCTATATAGTTGTGAGGGTGAGGTATTAAGGTCCCCCATTACAATTGTATTAGTGCTTATTTGATTTTTCAAGTCTATTAATATATGTTTTATGTAGCTGGGGTGTCCCAGAGTTTGGTGTGCATATACTTCTGGTTTTTATTTCTTATTCTTGGAATCTTCCCTTAGCAAGTATGCAGTGTCCCTCAATGTCTCTTTTGATGACTCCTATTTTGAAGTTCATATCATCTGTGAATAGAATAGCTATCCCTGCTTTTTTCTGGGATCCTGTCATATGAAGTATTATTTCTCATCCTTTGACTTTCAGTCTGGGAGTTTCTTTTTTGGTTAAATATGTTTCTTTTTTAAAAATCAGTACCAGGGATTGAACTCATGACTGTGTGCTTGCAAGGCAGGCACTTATGCCACTGAGCTAAATCCCCAGCCCCTAGATATGTTTCTTGAATGCAGCATATTGTTGGATCTTGCCTCTTAATTCATTCTGAAAGACTGCTCCTTTTTTTATTTTAAAGGGAATTTTTTAAAAAAAACACAATAAACTAAATCAGAACAGAACAATGCAAGTGATACAGGACTTCAAAACAAGACAACAGGAAATCAACAATGTCTACTATAATGTCTCTCACTTTCTTCAAAATAGCTGTCCATACCTTCACACATAATAAAATCAAACAATACAAAACAGAACAAAATCAATCAAAGTGAAATAATAAAAGCGTTACAGGACTTAAAGATTTGAAAAAATAAGACATTATAGTAACCATTGTTCATTTTATATTATCTTGTTTTGAAGTCCTGTAATGCTTTCATTCTTTTGATAGGTTTCAATCTATTTATATTGTTTGATTTTATTATGTGTGAAGGTATTGACAGCTATTTTGAAGAAAATGAGAGACACTGTGATAGCCATTGTTCTTTTTTTAATTTTTTTTATTTTAAAGAGAATAAAACAAAAGGACAGATCTAAGCAGATCAGAACAGAACAATGTAAGCAACACAGCACTTCAGAACAAGACAATTGGATATTAACAGTAGTTATCATAATGTCTCTTTTTTCAAAATAATTGAGCTTAGCTTTACACACAACAATGTCAAACATAACAAAATAGAATAAAACCACTCAAGAGAATGAAAGTATTGCAAGGCATTCTGAACCAAATAACCAAAGATGAACAATGGCTACTATATTATCTCATTTTTTATAAAAAAATTGTTTATACTATCATACATATTAAAATCCAATAAGACACAACATGATAGAGCCAATAGTAATAATAGTAAAAACAAGAGTATGGTAGGATTTCAGAGCAAGATGGTATCAAATCAACAATGGCTGCCATATTGTCTTTTGTTCAAAGTAACTATCCATACCATCACATATATTAAGATCAAACAAAACATAATAAAATCATTCCAACCAATGAATGAAAACATAAGACTTCAAAGCAATATAATGGTGAACCATGATTACTGTAAAATCTTCTGTACTCTATTTCTTACACTAGGGAGACTATATGGTATTTATACATGTGAGTTTGATTTATTTCACTTACAGCCATTGTTGATTTCCTATTATCCTGTTTTGAAGTCCTGTAATGCTTTCATTCTTTTATTCTAATTGGTTTTATCCTATTTTGTTTTGATTGATTTTATTATGTGTGAAGAAATAGACAACTATTTTAAAGAAAACAAGAAACATTATGGTAGTCATTGTTGATTTCCTGAGATCTTGTTTTGAAGTCCTGTAATGCTTTTATTCTTTTGTTTCAGTCTGTTTCTATGATTGATGAATTGAGTCTGTTTACCTTGATGGTTACAACTAATATGTACTGGCTTATTTTTCTGTGTTATTTTCCTGTTGCTGGTTCCCTACCTTTCCCTTCTGTTTAATTGTTTGCCTCTCCCTTTTTTTTGGAACAGGAATCAAACACAGAACCCTGTGCTTTCCATGCAGGTGTTGTGCTGATAGATGTGTTTCTGGACTGCTTGCCCTCTTGGTGGCTTCTTTCTATTTGTGTTCATGTGGTCTTGGTCTTCATTTTGTCTTTCTAACATATGCTTCAGAGCATTCTGAAGAGCTGGTTTGGTGGTCATGAATTTCCTCAGGTATTTTTTGTCATGGAAGTATCTTATTTCTCCATCAATTTGAAAGATAGTTTTGCAGGGTACATCAATCTGAGTTGGAGTTTGTTTTGTTTTAGTGTTTGGCTCTATTTTAATCTTATAGAATCTAATAGATTCTAAGCTTTCCTTGACTTGAGGGTTTGTGTTGAGAAGTCTGCTCTGATTCTGCCAGGTTTTGCCTTTTCTTATAGGTGATTTGTTGTTGTTGCTTTTTCTCTAATTGCTTTTAATATTTTGTTCTTGTGCCAAATTTCTGGAATCTTGAATACTACATATCTTTGTGTATTTTTATTTTGATCATGGATATTTGGAGTTCTATATGTTTCATTTATTTGTATGTCAAATTTTTTATCCATTCTTGGGAAGTTTTCAATATTTATTTCTGTGAAGAGGTTTTTTTTATGGCATTTTCACTGTCTCTAGGTTTCTCACTGACCTCAATATTATGTTATTCTTTTTTACTGGGTTGATTTTTCATGGTCCCTTGCTATTTGTAAAATATCTTTCTTTTCATGATCACTAGCAGCAATTCTGTCTTCAAAACCTGACATTCTGTCCTCTCCTTTGTTTAATCTGTTGCATATATTTTCAATGGAGGTTTGAATCTCTTGAGTTTCTGTTTGGATTTGTTTCCAGGATTCTGTTTCTTTCTTTTGTGGCTTCCATCATTTTGCTAAGCTCATCAATTATTTTCTCTGTGCCTACTCTAATATCTTTGATTTTACGAATCAATTTTTTGTACCTGAGAGATCATTTTCTGTACAGCCCTTTCCACTTCTTTGTTTACTTCTGTTGCTATCATTTCAGAAAGTTCCAGTGTTTGACTTTGAATTTCATCTATCTCATTGTGGTCCAGGCTTGTCCTGGGTGGGCTGGAGGTCTGGGTTTTCATTTTGCTTCTGCATCTTATCATTTTCCTATTTTTTAAAATGTTTTTTGTGTGTTGATTCTTGCTGATTTCTTATTGATAGATTTATCACTAGTATTGAGGCTTTCCTTGGAGATACCTGTCCTTCAGGGATGTCTTCTTGATCTAGGTGGTTTCTAGTAGCTATCCCAAGAAACTGTCTTCCCAATTTGTAAAGGATGCAAAGTTGCTATTGGCTTAGCACCCAGTCTTTTGTTATTGTACTGTGGTAATGATTATGACCCCAGAGAATCACAGTGTTATCATACAAGGGAAAAAACAAATTATAACATGTATAACATCCTGTCTATAGTGCCATTAGCACTAACAGTAGTTCCAAATATAGCTTATCTACTGAAAAACTATGATCCTATTAATCTGAATCCTTTAACCACAAGAGTAAATTCTAAAGTTATACAATAAAATCAAATATATATCACGTACTTGTATACAGTGGTTTTTCCCTAGTGGAGTGGTTTTACCCTGTTGAGAGGGTTGAGGGAGGTTAAGGTGAGCAGGGGACAAGATAAAGTGATGAATGAAGTCAAATACAGTAGAATCAAGGCTGGAGATCAAAGGATGATCACCCAAACTTTAGGAAAATAGAGAACACAGGAGGAAAAAATGAAAGAGAACACAAAGGAGTAATAAGAAAAGGAAGAGACAATACTTACTCACTTGAAAGTATAAACTCAAGAGATAGTTGAGAAAAAAGAGAAAGAGGACCAGAAGAAGAAAACAGTAAAGAAAGATAAGAAACTTAACAGTGAATAAAGAAGAAGGAAAAAGAAAATAAGAAAAAAGAAGAGAAGAAATCAGAAAAAAATAAGAAAATATATCCACAAAATACAAAACAAAACAACATGGAACCCAACCTGATAGGAAAAGAATAGCCAATTAGAGATGCAAATGAAAATAAAAATAAAAGTAGTAAAATACCTCTGGTGTTCACAGTTTCATGATAGTGTCCAAGTCAGATCCCAGAATCATGCTATATATTTCAGCCAAATTTGTCATAGGATTTGTGCTGGGTATAGAGCTGATCTTGGCCTCTGTATGTCGGGGCTGGGACTGGTCATCTGTTGGTGGAGTTCTTCAGAGCCCAACACATGCTGATTTCAAGGGATGCTCCTATGAGTTGTTTCACACACCTTCTATCCACTGTCATGATTGATGAAAGACATCATACAGACATCTTGCAGTAACAGTTCTAGAGAAAGAGGGACTTATCTTTAGGCTACTTGAGAAGTAGCCTAAAGTCCTATGTTTCAATATCTGACCTATGTCTGATCATTGATCTAGAAGACTAGACTAGAGAAGTAGCTTAAAGTAGCCTAAAGTCTTGATGTTTCAATATGAATGTCCTGGTGAATGAATTCCTTTTTCCTTTCCATTTCTACCCTCTACAACTATGTTTCTTTCTCCACTCCTTATCTGTAGGGAAGGATTGTTCTGGACTAATTTTTGTCTCTGTGAATTCAAATGTTGGTGCCTAACCTTAATTGGATTATTTGTAGAAAAAGAATTTTAAAAAATGTAACTAAAGATACATGAGAACAAGGGAACCAAAATGGCAGAATAGTGACCAACAGCAAAATCTGGCCTCTCCAAGATCTGAAATCCAAACATCTGGAAAATAATGACTAGGCAAAAAAACAAAAACAAGCAGATCATCTAGAATCAAGAAAAAACTGACAGGAAAATTAGCTATAGAAACATTGGAGAAATGGACACAACACAGAGAAAAGACCAGGAAGCTCAACCCAACTCCTTAGCAAGGGAAGCTCCCTCCCATAACATATGGGAAATAATAAAAGTAGTCCTAAGAGGGAAGTTTAGAGCTGCTACTGGACACATCAGAAACAGAGTGGGTCCAAACAAACTACCTAATGATGTACCTCAAAGTCTTAAAAAAGAAGAACATTGTGAATCCAAAGTTAGTATAGGAAAGGAAATTTAAAAGATCAGAGCAGAAATTAATGAAATTGAGACTAACAGAAATAGAAAGAATCAATAAATTGAAGAGCTGGTTGTTTGAAAGTATAAAAATTAGACAAACCCCTACCCAGTCTTAAAAAAAATAAAAGGAAAACAAAGACCCAAATGAGTGGAATTAGAAATGAAAAAGGCAAAATCACAGCCAAAAGCCAGAAAATTATTAAGTACAATGAGAACGTGTACCCAATAAATTTGAGAATTCAGAAAAAAAGAAGAGATTCATACACATGTGTGAATTAACTAACAAAATTTAACCAATAAAATATAAAAACCCCAAACAATTCAATAATAAGCAATGAAATTAAAGAAGTAATCTTAAAAAAATCTACCAACTAAGAAAATCCCAATGCACTCACTGCTGAATTCTACAAGAACTTTTGGAAAGATCTGTTACCAATACACCTCAAACTCTTTAATGAAACTGAAATGGAAGGAGTACTCCCAAAGTCATTTCTGAAAGCTTGCATTTCCCTGGAACTAAAACCAGAAAAGGGCTCAACCAAAAACAAAATAAACAACAACAACAAAAACCCCTGCAAACCAATATATTAATGAACATAGACACAAAAATCCTTAGCAAGATACTGATAAACATCGTGCAGCAAATCATCAAAAATATCATATATCATGACCAAATAGGATTCATTACAAGGATGTAGGGATGGTTCAATAAATGTAATCAATAAATGTAACATATCACATAAACAGAAGCAGGAAAATAAATCAAATGACCATTGCAATTAATACAAAAAAGCCTTTTATGACATCCAAATTGTATTTAAAAGAAAAAAAACCTGAAGAAAATATGTATAGGAAGAGCTTATCTCTTTTTTTTCTTTTAAAGAGAATAAAAAAAAGGACAGATCTAAGCAGATCAGAACAGAACAATGTAAGCAACACAGCGCTTCACAGCAAGACAATTGGATATTAACAGTGGTTATCATAATGTCTCTTTTTTCAAAATAATTGAGCTTAGCTTTAGGCACAATAATGTCAAACATAACAAAATAGAATAAAACCACTCAAGAGAATCAAAGTATTGCAAGGCATTTTGAACCAAATAACCAAAGATGGACAATGGCTACTATATTATCTCATTTTCCATAAAAAATTTGTTTATACTACCATACATATTAAAATCCAATAAGACACAATGTGATAGAACCAATAGTAATAGAAAAACAAGAGCATGGTAGGACTTCAGAGCAAGATGATATCAAATCAACAATGGCTGCCATATTGTCTTTTCTTCAAAGTAACTATCCATGCCATCACATATATTAAGATCAAACAAAACAGAATAAAATCATTCCAACCAATGAATGAAAACATAAGACTTCAAAGCAATATAATAGCAAACCATGATTACCGTAAAATCTTCTGTACTCTTACTTTTTCTTACACTAGGGAGACTATACAGTATTTATACAGGTGAGTTTGATTTATTTCACTTATGAGTATGGATTCAAGTTGCATCCATTTATTTATAAATATCTCAATGTGATCATTCCTTATAGATGAGTAGTACTGCATTGTATAAAAGTACCACAATTTTTTTATTCATTCCTCAGTTGATGGGCACTTAGGTTGTTTCCAAGATCTGGCTATTACAAATTGTGCCAATATAAACGTGGGTGCACATATATCACTGTGGTAAGATGTCTTCAGTTCTTCTGGGAATATGCCTAAGAGTGGAATAGCTGGGTCAAATGGGACCTCCAACCCCAGCTTTTTGAGGAATCTCCAGATTGACTTCCACAGTGGTTGCACCAGTCTACACTCCCACCAACAGTGCAGAAGAGTTCCTTTTTCCCCACAGCCTCTCCAGCATTTGTTGTTGGTAGTTTTGTTGATCCTGGCCATTCTTTCTGGAGTGAGATGGAATCTCAGTGTGGTTTTAATTTGCATTTCTCTAATGACCAATGATGAACATTTTGTTATGTATTTATTTGCAATTTGTGTTTCTTCATCTGAGAACTATGAGTTCATCTTGGATGCCCATTTTTGGACTGGGTCTTTGAATATTGGAGGTCTGATTTTTTAAAATTCTTTGTAAGTTCTAGACAGAAGTCCTATGTCTGAGGGACAGTACAGGAAGATTTTTTCCCAGTTTGTAGGTTTTCTTTTCACTCTGCTGGAGATTTCTTTGGACATGCAGAAACTCTTTAATAAGAAGTAATCCCAGTTATTGACTCTGGGAAGTATTTCCCATGCAGTTTGGTTCTTGTTCATGAATTCTCTACCAACTCCTGTGTCTTCAAGATATTTACCTACTTTGTCATCCAACAGATTTAGTGTTTCTGTTTTAATTTTTAGATCTTCGATCCATTTAGATTTTAGTTTAGTACATGGTGATAGGCATGGGTCTAATTCTAGTTTTTGGCATATAGAAAGCCAGTTTTTCCAGCACCATTTATTAAAGAGACTATTGTTCTTCCTGTGAACATGCTTGGCCCCTTTATCAAAGATAAGGTGGCTGAGTGTGTTCGTAGTTGTATCTTGTAGTCTATTCCATTGATATTCAGGTCTGTTTTTATTCTAATACCATGTTGACTTTATTACGGTAGCTTTGAAGTATAACTTCAAGTCAGGGATTGTGATGCCTCCTGCCTTGGCTTTGCTGCTTACAATTGCCTTTGCTATTCTAGGTCTCTTCTGGTTCCAGATGAATTTTAGGAGTGATTTCTCTAGATCTATGAGGTATGTTAGTGGTATTTTCATTGGGATTGCATTGAATCTGTGTAACAACTTTGGGAGAATGGCCATTTTCATAATATTTATTCCTCCTATCCATGAACAAGGGATGTTGTTCCATTTTCTGAGGTCGTCTTCGATTTCTTTTTCAGGGTATTATAATTTTCCCTGAACAACTCTTTTACATCTTTCGTTAGATTAATTCCTAAGTATTTCATTTTTTTGGATGCTAGTGTGAAGGGTATGGCTTCTCTTATTTCTGTCTCAGTTATTTTGTTGTTAGTGTATAGGAATGCTATTGATTTTTGAGTATTGACTTTGTATCTAGCTACATTGCTGAATTTATTTATTATATCTAGAAATCTTTCAAGGGAGGTTTGGGGTCTTCTATGTAGAGTATCATGTCATCTGCAAATAATGATAATTTAACTTCTTCTTTTCCTATCTTTACTCCTTTTATTTCTCTCTCTTCTTGTCTAATTGCTCTGGCTAGTATTTCCAGTACTATGTTGAATAGGAGCAGTGATAAGGGACATCCTTGTCTTGTGCCTGATTTCAAGATAAAGGCTTTCAGTTTTTGGCCACTTAATATGATGCTGGCTGTTGGTTTGTCATAGATGGCCTTTATCATATTGAGATAGAGACCATCTATTTCAGTGCTCTGTAAAGTTCTTATCATGAATGGGTATTGGATCTTATCAAAAGCTTTTTCTGCATCTATAGAAATGATCATGTGATTCTTACTTTTGGCTCTATCGATATGGTGGATTACATTTATTGATTTACGTATGTTGAACCATCCCTGCATGCCTAGGATGAATCCCACTTGGTCATGGTGTATAATCTTCTTGATGATTTGCTGCATCCTGTTTGCCAATATTTTATTGAGAATTTTTGCATCTATGTTCATTAGGGAGATTGGCCCGTAGTTTTCTCTTTTTTAGTTGGGTCTTTCTCAGGTTTTGGTACTAGAGTGATATTTGCTTCCAGGAATGACTTAGAGAGAATTGCTTCCCTTTCAATTTCATTGAAGAGATTGAGGAGCGTTGGCATTAAGTCTTCTTTGTATTTCTTGTAGAATTCTGCAGTGAATCCGTCTGGGCCCGGGCTCTTCTTTGTTGGTAGGGACTTGATTACATTTTCAATTTTATTAATAGAAATTGGGTTATTCAGCAGTTTTACATCTTCTTGATCCAGTTTTGATGTTTCATATATTTCTAGGAATCTGTCCATTTCTTCTGTGTTATTGAACCTATGAGAGTAGAGGTTTTCGAAATAGTTGTTGATGATCTTTTGTATTTCCGCAGGGTCAGTAGTGATTTCACCTTTTTCATTCTGTATTGTGTGAATTTGAGTCTTTTCTTTCCTTTTTAAAATTAAGTTGGCTAGGGCCTTATCAATTTTATTTATTCTTTCAAAAAACCAACTCTTTGATTCATTGATTCTTTGTATCATTTTCTTAGTCTCTATTGCATTAATTTCTGCTCTGATCTTTATAATTTCCTCCCTTCTTTTGGCTTTGTGCTTGGCTTGCTGGAAGAGGTTATCTTGGTCTGATATTACTCATTTATGGCAAACCAACAGCCAACATCATACTAAATGGTGAGATGCTAAAAACTTTCCCTATAAAATCAGGAACAAGGCCAGGATATCCTCCACTCTTGTTCAATATACTTCATGAAACATTTCCAGAATGATCAGGCAAAAGAAAGAAAAGGAGGATATGAATAGGAAAGGGAGAAGAAAAATTATTATTATTTTCAGATGACATGATCTTCTACATAGAATAGGCAAACAATTTCACCAAATAACTCCTAGAATTAATAACCAAATTCAGTAATGTAGCAGGATACAAAGTAAACACAAAAATCAACAGTGTCCCTGTACTCCAATTATAAACCTACCAAGAAAGAAATTAGAAAAATCAATACAATTCATGATAGCATTAAGAATTAAATAAATACTTAAGAATTAATCTACCCACGGAAGTACAAGAGCTCTACAATGAAAGCCATCACAGTAGTCTGCAAAAGAAGATCAAAGAGGACATCAGAAAATGGAAAGCTATCTCCTGTTTCTCGATAGACAGAACCAATGACAAGCAAAATGGTCTTACTTCAAGTAGCAAAACTAATCTTGGTCAATAAGAGTAAAGCATGAGGTATCAGAATCTCAGACTTCAAATTATACTAAAAAGCTACAATGATGAATAAAAGAAAGGAAAGAAAGAAAGAAAGAAAGAAAGAAAGAAAGAAAGAAAAGAAAAGAAAGAAGAAAGAAAGAAAGGAAAGAAAAGAGAAAGGAAAGAAAGAGGAAGAAAATTAAGAAAGAAAGAAAAAATAAGCAAGCATGGTATTGGCAAAAATTTTTTTTAAAAAACCAGCCATGGATGAATGAAACAGAACAGAAGATGTAGAAATAACTCCAGGCACATTTGGTCAGCCAGCTGATCTTTGAGAAAGGGGCCAAAACCACCCTGGAGGAAAGTTAACCTCTTTAATAAGTGGTGCTGGGAAAACAGGCTATCTACATGCAGAAGACTGAAAAGGACCATATCGCTCATGATGTACTGAACTAAAATCAAAATAGATCAAAGATCTGAACGTTAAAACAGAAACATTTACTCTGCTGAAAGATAAATCAGTAAAACTCTTGAAGACATAGGCATAGGCAAGGACTTTCTGAACAGAACTACAGTTGCAGAAGAAATAATAGCCAGAGTCAACAGGTTTGTGTCAAATTAACAGGTTTGTGTCAAGTAGGTTTGCTACTTGAAGTAAGACCATTTTGCTTGTCATTGGTTCTGTCTATCGAGAAACAGCAAGGGAAACAATGAATAGAATTAATATACAACCTACAGAATGGAAAAAATTTTTTACCAGCTATTCCTTTGACAAAGAACTAATATCTAAAATCTATAAATAACTAAAAAATGTAGACCCCCAAAATAACCTGATCAAAATACAGGCAACTAAAATGAAAGACACTTCTCAGAATAAGAAATACAAATGTTCAATAAGTACATGAAAAAATGTTAATATCTCTGACCATTAGAGAAGTGAAAATTAAAACAACACTGAGATTCCATCTTGCTTCAGGAAAAATAGTTACCACCAAGAAATCAAATATTAACAAATGCTGGTGAGGTTGCAGGGAAAAAGAAACTACATCATTGATGGCAGTGTAACCTAGTATAACTATTACAGAAATCAATATCCTCCTAAAACCAGAAATTCTATTCAACCCAGATATTTTCATTCTAGGTATCTTCCTGAAAGAGTTAAAGACATAATATTACAAATGACACAAACATACCCACATTGATGATAGACCATGCATAATGACTAAACCTTGAAAGTGTCCCATATATATGAATGGGTTAGGAAAGCATATATACAAAAAAGTACAACTCTGCCTGAAAGATAAATGAGTCATTTGTAAAAAAAACATAATTTTCTTTAAAACATAATTTAAATGAAATAGACCATAATTTTAAGTGAAATAAGTCATTTGCACAAGTTTAAATTTCACATGGTTTTTCTTATATGAGAAACCCAAAACATAAATAAAAATCAAAATAAAAAACAGATATAGGAAATAGAAAGCTATTTTCAAACAGGAGTGAGAGCATGAGATGGATAGGGGAGGTAAGATAAAAGAAAAGTACTTTTAAAAAAGAGTATTAAGATATGTAATGATCATATTCCAATTCTCCATGAGAAATATGATCATTATGTACCAAAATGTATACTAATAAAAAATTAAAATTGCGAACAAAAGATAAATGAGATCATATGAGTGGGGCTCTAATCCAATAGGATTACACATGTACAGAAGAAAACCTTAGTGAGAACACAGGGAAAATGTACCTGTATTAGTCACTTTCTCATCGCTGGGGGGAAAATAGTCAACGCTTGCAACTTAAAGGAGGAAGGTTTATTTGGTTCACAGTTTCAGAGTGTGCAGTCCATGATAGATGGGTTCCAAGGCAGAAACAGCATGGTTGAAGGGTGGCAGAGAAAACCTGTTTATCCCTTGGCAGCCAGGTAGTAGAGAATTAAAGGAAGAGCTAGAAACAAAAATGCACTGGAATAGGTTACAACTCTGGTGAGACCCAGCCTCAAATTTTAAAAAATCACTGACTTCAATCTCCAGTGAGAGAGGAGAGGGAAGAGGAGAGAACAAAAGAAAAGAGGTGGAAAAAGAAATGAGATGAGTAAAATGGACCTCAGTGAGGATAGAATAAAAGTTTTGGTACAGCACCATTGAAGGCTGGGTGAGCCAAAAGAACTTCCTGCTGGTTTTTCACACTAACAAGCCCCAAACAGGTTCTCTGAATTTACTCAAGTATGAAGAAATAACAAAAACCAGAAGCCAGAGATTTCAATGATAAACCTGACTTGTAGATTCTTTGGAAGAGTGATGAGACTGGTGACTTAAATCATTTTTTAAAAGCTTTCTTCAGCTTCTTTTTATAGATTATTTTAAATTCAATTTATTTGATACTTTGCTAAGTTGAACTTTTCAATTTTTTAAAAAAGAGATTTCACTAATTTACCCTGACTTGGCTCAAACTCACCATCCACCCGCCTCAGCCTCCCAAGTGATTTGGATTACAGGCAGACCTCACAGAGCCAGTGAACTTTTTTAATTGTTTAGACATTTGAGTTTTCCCATTCTTGCTTTTTGTTCTGTCTTGCTGTTTATATGTCCTTTATTAACTTTAGCATTTTCATGTAAGTTTGTAACTGAGACTATTACCAGAGTCGCTGGAAACATTGACTTTCAGACATGCAAAACTTAATTAATTGACAGTCTGTACACTCTTTAATGGCACAGTCTTAGTATTTAGATAAGATTGGAACACAGCAACTGGATAATCCTATGCTTTCAAGTTATAAAAAAAAAAGGTCATAAGGTCAGGTGACTACTAGAAAGAATATAATTATAATTTACTTATTTGAAAAACACTCAATTGATGGGTGCATGTGACAGGGCTAGTTGATGGGAGAGATTCAGATAGTCTGCCTTGAGTTTATGCTGTTATAAACAAAGTAAACAATAAACAAGTAAAAAGTGTGATATGGCTGTAGTGTGTGATATGTGCTCTAAAGAAAGTTCACAGATTGAAGAGATAGAGAAAGTTGGGGAAGGAAGTATCTAAAATTAATTAATGAGTAGAATGGAATAAAAGAGGATCAATTGAACCAAGATGTAGAAACATCATAGGCCATGAGAGTTTTGATTTTGTTTTGAGGGAGAGGGCAAATAGAGACAAATTGATTTAAACTTACTCTGTATGTGGAGAACAGATAGCTGTGTGGGAGCAGAGGTAAGCATGCAAACAGGCAGACCTTAGGAGGAGTTTGCAACCATTTGTCCCAGAGTTTATGGTGACCTGGACAAGGCAGAAGTAGAAGAGATGGAAATTAGACTAATTCTGTACAAATTCTAAAGAGAGACCTGTAAGATTTGCTGAAAGATTGCCTCTGGATCATGAGGAGAATAAAGCATAAGGATAATTCTTCATTCTCTTTCTCTTCTTCCCCCTCATCACTATATTTTGCATTTGTATGTGTTAGACAACATGGAAAGTCCAGTCTGTCACACACATTTTCCCTCCCACTGCCTATTTCACAAAAGATACCTACTTCTTCAGTAAGGCTAACATTCAGAGAAACTAAGTAACCCAAAGGTTAGTAGAAAAATCAAAGTTCAGTTAGCCTGGTGTGGTTGTGCACACCTGTAATACCAGCACTCAGAAGGCTAAGGCAGGAGGATAGCCACAAGTTCAAGGCCAACCTAAGCTGCAATCTGAGCCAGAACTTGTGAGACCCTGTCTCAAACACAAATAAATAAAGTCAAGCTTCAGATTCAGCCCCACTACCAAAGCCTAAGTTCCTCCCACTATATCCCTCACTTCCTTTAAGTTACTGTTCCTCTGCTATCATGGATTTGCCCTTCCCTTGAGCAGTAGTTGCTCAGCCTTCTCCATTGCTGTTATGGCTTATATCTAGAAGTGGGGACACATGGACTCATAGATGGGGCTTCTCAGAGCTGGCTACAGCTGCACTCTGTGATACTGAGATTAAGGGTGTGTAGTTTTGGATTGGTTCACCACCCAAAAGGCTTATAACCTGGATGGGATAAAAGGAAAAGGGAGGCTTGCTGCTTGCTGCTCACTGCCTTCTGTTTGCCACACCATGAACTGTTTCTCTGCTGCAATGCCCCTCTACAATCCTGCTTTGGAACCTTCTGAATTAGGCTGAAACCTCTACAAACTGTGAATTAAAATAAACCTTTCTTCCTTTAACTCTGGGTGTTGAGTATTTTATCTCAGCAACAAGAAAATAACTAGGATACTGACTAACCAAAAGCAATCATTTTATCTTTTATTTAATGAGGTTAAATGATGAGTCAATTTATTCAAGAATTTTGTGACACAGTTTAACGTTGCAGTTTTTAAAATCAGATTCTTGTTTATCCATTTATCTCTCTTAAAAGTAATACTCTACTTTTATTCATAATTATTAGGTGGCAGCCTGTTTGGAAAAGACTTCTACATTCTACTGGCCAAAAGTACATAGTTTTAAACTAATGAGAGTAGCAATGTGAACTGTGTTATATTTTAGTCTCCAACACTCCCTAACCATTTTTTTTAAACTCCCAATACCAGCAGCTGTCCTGAAACTCACAAGTAGGACTTTGTTAGGTTTCTGTTGAGCATAAATAATTACATAAAGCTCATTATCAAGTAGAGACATTCTGTAACTGGAATAGATCAAACAAAACAAGATCACTGTTTATCTGGAAATAAGCAGAACATATACATTGGAAAGTCATGTTAATGATTAAAACTTCCCTGTTGTGGCTAATATAAGTGAATGCCTTGCCAACTCTAACCTTGTAAATATAGCTTTTTAAAGATATCTTTTATAGAATAAACTTTGCCCACCAAAATTCTTGTGTTGAAATCCTAACCTATGGTAACTCAAACGTGGCTGTATTTGGAGTGTTAGATAAAATTTAAAAGAAGCCATTGTATTGGACTGAATGTCTTCTCAAACAGGACCAAATAGAAATTGGAATTACTCACACTAAGTGCCATGCAATCAAATTGAAACTTTAAAGAAGCAAGAAAATCCCTAAACACACCAATTTTTCCTGCATTAGTGTTAAGTAATCTGCATGATGCTGGTGGTGAGGATGATGTTACCTAGAGATTCTCAAGGAACTCTGTAAAAACCACTATTTTGTCATGCCTAACAGCATACCTTTTCTAAATGTTTAACAGGAGATGTGGACCAATTCATAAATCACTAAGAAAATCCAATTAAATCTTTAGTGAAACTTTGTTTTTTAACAGAAGCTAATGTCTCTAAAGAGGCTATTAGATTAAAATGAAGAGTGAGTCTTAATTCAATGTAACTGGTGTTCTCACATAAGGAGATGAGGACACAGTCCTGTGCTACATAGGTAAGACAAGGTGATGAAAAAAAGGAGAAAATAGGTTGTACAAGACAAGGACAGAGACTTTAAAAGGAACAAACGCACAATTGTAGAGTTTTATTCAGATCCAAGAACTTGGATTACCTGGCCTGTGTAAAGCCAGGCTTATTTCATAATAAAGTTAATTAAATTTTTTAAAAAGTTAGGATTCTTCAGCAGTTGGTTCGCATCTTTCATCAAACTTCCTATTTTGTATTTAGAATTTTGTGTTCAACTTCCTTTACAACCTCTCCACTTTGTTTTCTCGTGGACCTCCAAGAGAACTTGCCCTAGTTAGAGCATTGGATTATGCACCTCTTCCCCTCAATATGTTCCACTGAAGCAGATAATGGACCTGGCATCATTTAAAATTCTTCCTTTTTGGTCTCTTGACCCTTACTCTTGGTGGCTTATTTACTATGTATTTTGGAATTTCAGAATCAGAGCTAGTTTACAAAAAGGCTTCATGCTTAAAAGTTAGGCAAGGCTGTATAGAGCAATCTTGTTGAGAAGGTTGATACAAAGATATGCACTTGAAGATAGGTTTCTGAATGCTGCTGCCAGTGGTCACAGGGCCAGCCAGAACCTAGTGATACCTGTATCTCAGACTTCTGGCTTCCAGAATCATAAGATAATAAATTCTGTTGTTTAGGCCACTTAGTCTAGGATAATTCATTATGGAAGCCTTAACATGATCCAGTGCGTAAGCATAGAAGCTACAGCTGAATGCTATGGCTCCTATCTAGATGTCCCCTCCTCCAAAGCCTCCATGAGCTCATAAGTGGGACTTTGGGAAGGTGATTGGATTATGAGGGAAGAAAAATCATCAGCGGATTAGTCCACGGGTGAGTTCACAGCTAAATGTGGTCTTTGGAGGTGGAATCTGGTGAGAGGAGGTTTATTCATTGCGGGACAAGATCTGAAAGGGTTTATCTCCCTCACCAACTCCTCTTTTTGACACTCTGTTTCTCACCACCATGCCACGAGCAATTTTTCCTCCAGTTTACCCCTCTGCCATGCCTCCCTGCCCTGGAGCCAGCCAGCTAGGGACTTAAACCTCTACAGACTGTGAGCTACAATAAACCTTTCCTCCTTTAAATTGTGGATGTCAGATAATCTGTCTCAGTAAGAGGACAGCGACTATGGCTGCGGACATCATTGACCATGCCCTGAGTTCATTAAGGTTTCTTTGTTAAATACTCACAGAGGCTTATTTCATTTATATTTACTGGTATGCAAGACATTTTACTACCTAAGTAGCCCCAATACTAATCTAGGGTTTTCATGGTTCACAGAACTATCTCTACCATCTTGCACCCTTATTTAGTCATAGACAAACCCTAGTAGGACTGCATCATAAAAAAATCTAATACTCTTTGGTATATCCTCTCACTCAGACAGTGGGCAAGGTATTTTATATAACATAGCATTTACTAAATATTTCTCAACAATCCTCTGAACAAAACACCTTTTTAAGAAAACCCCTTCTGTACCCTGAATACAGTTCTCCACCTGAGAACTAAAACAACACGTTTGATTCAGCTTGTAAACATGAGCTTCCTCAATTTTAAGTGATGCTTACGCAGACAAAATAAATACTAAGATAAAACTTCAATTCAATTCTAACTCCAACACCTGCCAGGGATTTCCATAAGCCTTTGTGTTACTATCCTGGACTTGGTGGTATGTGCCTATAGTCCCAGAGCTCTGGAGGCTGAGGCATGAAGATCTCAAGTTGGAGGTTAGTCTTGGCTACTTAGTTATATCCTAATTCAAAAAAACACAAACAAACCAAAAAGAATTTGTCACCATAAAATAACCGTTCTAAGGTGTAGGGAGCTTTGAAGCTAGAAATTAATCACAAGTATGGGACTAAAGCAAGGCCAGCCCCCAAAATACAGAGAACCCAAAACAAGCCATGTAAACGAGCTTTTCCAGCTGCAAGAAGGCAAGGGCCACAGGCCAGCCAGGCAAACAAGTTGCTAGGCTGTGGAGTTGAAATTGACATCATCCTTGTGAGTGTATAAATCAGTGTGCTGCAGTGGTTGAGCTGCTGCTTTCCTCCCATCAGGAGAGTAAGGGCTCAGCCTGGCTCCAGATTTTTGGCTCTTCTTTATTTTCTCATCCTCTCATGGTCCTTTACCCCAAGAACCTCAAGAGTGCATGGATCATAGCACTAAAAGATGCTTCCAAATTTGTGGAAATTATCTGCTAGTTATGAGAGGTTAATTTACAGTCTCAAATAATTCTAAGCCTTACTGAATTAGTAAAGTGAATAGATAATCCATTAGCTTACAATGACTAAACAAAAACATTCTAATGCCTTGGCATCTTTTTTCCTTTCTTCCTGCCTGTATCCCATTGAAAAAGGAACCATGTTGGGTAGAAGAAAACAGTATCAACCTGTTGATATGCAACATGCTTTTAGATTATTCTGTATGTGAGATTAGCTATGATTGATCACATGTGTGGGACTAAATGAATATTCAGTAAATTTTTTTGAAATGAATGAATGAATGAATACACAGTCTTATAATTTCATACGTGTGTAAATTAGGCAGGGTTTCTAAGAATACAATGCTCTAAAAAGGTAAGACTATTTGTTAAACTAAAATTATTGTTTTAGGGAATGCGTAGGGTAACTAGAGTTTTCTGGTTCAATAATAATTCAGCATGTGCAAAATGAGCCTTTAAATTACACAGTTCTGGGTTTCAATTCCTTGTGTATGTATGCCCTGTGTACATACCTGCCCAGACACAAGATTCTCTCTCTCCCCCTCCCTCTCCCTTACTTCCACTCCTTCTCCCTCCCTTCCATATCTCTCTCCCTCCAACAGAAAATGAGAGGAGTTAATAAGCAATAGGTTCAATGCTGATCAAATTCACAATTTATTAGAAATTGAGAACTGGGATTATTTTCACATTGTTCAAACATGACATTGGGTAGAATGGAGACAACAGAAATAAAGACAGGAAAGTTAAGTCCTTGAAAGTCCACTGAGCAATAAGTAACTAAAGTAAAGCAAAGACCGATGTGGTGAAGTAGCCAGTTGAGAGTAAGAAGGTGACAAAATCTTGATGCCTGAAGATCAGCAAAAGCCAAGTGGCAATTGAGTCACAGAGCACAGCTTCCTGGATCTGGGGAGCAGAGACAGTTGATTTTAGA
Source organism: Hydrochoerus hydrochaeris (assembly GCA_004027455.1). Taxonomy (NCBI): domain Eukaryota; kingdom Metazoa; phylum Chordata; class Mammalia; order Rodentia; family Hydrochaeridae; genus Hydrochoerus; species Hydrochoerus hydrochaeris. Next base: position 144,480 of record PVLA01003441.1, read on the forward strand.
CAGCACACAGGGCAACAGGGTAGGTGCGTCACTGTTAGGACACCTTCAAGGCTAGCTGGAACTCCAGTGACAGTGGTGACTCTGTTAAGCACTTTCTTATAGAAAATGATGTGGAGTGAACAATCAAAGAGGCCCCCACAGTAAATCTTTGGCACACACTTGCAGGGGGCGTGTTTGTACATTTTTAGTCCTTCTATACTGAGAAGTAAAATCTAAAACGCTGAGAAGAGATTAAAAGAGAAAAAGGCTAGTGTAAAGGATTTTCAGTGTATGCTAACTCTGATTAATGGAACTGACTCCCTTCTTTTTATTTTAAGTAGGTCATTTTGTTTGATATAAAGCTCACTGATCTCTATATATATTTAAAGTGGCCACAAAATTCAGAAAGAAAAATTCTGTAAACATCTGTATTGACCCTAAGTTTACAAAGCTCTCAGAAAGAAAAAAAAAGGTGTGGGGGGGTTTAAAAAATCTGCTATTTAATTGGGCCTGCTGTTTTCTCATCTTACCATTCCAGGGTAGGTAAAGGATAGCATCAGGCTATATTTATGAAATCTGATTTGCCCTGTGTCTAGGCAATGTCCTAGAAAAGGAATGAGACATGGATTTTTTTTTTTTTTTGGTCTTTTTTGAGACAGGGTCTCGCTATGCAGTTCAGGCTGGCCTTGAGCTCACTTTGTAGCCTAGGCTGGTCTTGAACTTGCAACAATCCTCCTGCCTCAGCATCCCACGTGCTGGGATTACAGGCATGAGTCACCACACCTGGCTGAGGCATGAATTTTTTGAGACCTGGATAGCAATGCTTTTTTTTAGTTCATTAAATTTATTGGTATATTTTATGTGTACATATGATCACATTCTTTATAGGGAATTTGTGCCTGTACATGATGTAACATGATTCTTTTTCTTTCCCATTTCTTTACCCTTCCTTCAACCTTCCTTCAACCCTGTTTAACCTCCTTATTTACAAAAGCTTTGTTTCCATTTTAAGAAAGCAGTGCTTATTTAAATGACTGTCTAATGATTTTTAAAGTCACCATAGCTTCTGTAAATACCAGGACATTAACTGAACTTTAGGAGCCACAAAAGCATCTACTACTTCTGATATTTGACTAGAATAATTTGAGCATAAAACTCTAACACAATAAGCACCTGATATTTTATAATGAATTTCCAATAAACACTAATGCATTTTTACAAAATAGAATTTCACAAAACAGTTGTTCAATTATTCTAAATTGAAAAAAAATGGGACTATGGGCCCTCTGGAACCAGTTATTACTAAATCAGTGGGTCTTCACATAAAATGTTGATTGACTGTCCTTTTGCGCGTTATATGAATATTGAACCCAATTGTGGGAAACAGTAAGTTCTGTCCTTCTGTCAAACAGGAGTGACTCCATCCTAGACACCGGCGTGTCTTAGATAGCCCTTCCTACTCACACTAAATTATAAAAAATGCCTACATAGTTCCAATCCTGAAGACACAAATACAACCCAAAGACACTGCTGAGGATTTTCTGTTCTCTACATCCCCCTGGGCTCTGCTCCCTCCTGCCCTCAGCAGCTGCTCAGATTCTCCCTGTGCCATCTGAATTGGCCAATCAGGATGGATTGTGAACCTCCAAGCCTCCCAAAGGGCAAGAGGTCAACTACCTCCCTGCATTAGGGACAAAAGGGGAAACCCTCCTTTTGTCCTCTGAGTCTGCTACCTCGGTTGAGGTGGGTTTGCACCTTTTTGCAAAAGCAAAAGTCTTGCCAGAATTTCTTGATGTCTGAGTGCTTTATTATCTACACTGACAAGTTAGTCTGGGGGCTCATTTCCAATACACTGACATTTTTTTAAACAGTAAGGACAAAACTTTTTCTTGTGCTTATAATGGCATAAGAGGACAAAGAAATAATACATTTTAAAATGTGCTTCCAGAAACAAACAGAAACAACAAAAAAAAGACACTTGCATCACCCTTTCTGTTTCTCATACCCGCAAAGATGAGATTTTTTTTGTTTTGTCCTTTTAAATTATTTATTATCATGATGTCAGACAAAAGCAAATAGCAAATCTATAGTCCAAAAAGGCGCAAAGCATAGCCTTGTTCATAGATTTTGAGGATGGGTCACTTGTTTACAGCCCTTCTATGTGGTCCTATTCAGGCTGCACCACAAAATCTCCCAATAGCTCATAGCCACAGTTACTTTCAGTGAAACAAAACTGTTCTCCCCTATGAAGACAGTCACAAATTAACCAAACTGCACAAAGGCTTTTAGCATCAAGTTTGTCTCCTTGGTGTATCTAAGATCTCTCTCAGACGTCACCAAAGAAAAGTAGGTGTTTTCTCCTAAAAAGTATACCATTTGACAATGCCATGAATGAGTTGTGATCAAAATACACAATGAATGAATAAATTGTATGTATGTATGTATATATGTTTATATACAAGATAGATAACTATACTACTAATCTGTTAGTTCATCAAAAAGAACAGTTTGTGCTGTCATTGTTTGACTGTTCATTTTTTATGCCTAGATCTTGTAACCTGAACAACTGTTTCTAAGATAACAATATGTAATATATTAACTAGTGTTGATTTCTTATTTTTTTGAAATTTTATATCATTTCTATCCTTTTTTCTGTTTTGCTTTTTAAAATAGAATGTATCACAGTGAAAAGTATATTGCCATGAATGCCCTCAAAATACTCCATCTTCAGGAAGTAGAATGAAGGAGAAAAGTAGACAAACAGGCAGAAAAATAGCTTAGCAGATATGAGGCAGAGAAGGATAACTAGAAACTCTAACATAGATGGCCTTGATATGCTATACTGTTAATAGTGCACCAGGATTTAAAACCCACATTACTCACACCACTCTGCTTAGATGTATTATATTCTGTTCCAGTCATTTTTACCTGTACTAGATTTGAGGGCACAGACAGTAATCCTGAAATATATAGTACGGTAATCATCCTTAATTTCCTTAATCTAAAGGTGTATAAAACCTACACTGTTTTACCATGACTGATTGTAATCAAATCTGGTTTGTTGGATCGCTGTTTTGTATTGATAGATTTTATTCAAAGCTGTTATGATTGATAATAGCAAGTCTGAGAGTATAGGCAACTGCACTTAAGATGACAAGATCCACTAGAATATCCACTCTGGTTTGATTATTACCTGCCTTTGAAGTTTTATACTGTCTGCAATATTTTATTTTTACTAATATTGTTATTTACTGCTATACTCAATCATACTGCTATATTCACTTATGCCTGATGATATAGACAGTTTATTGAAGATAATACAGTAATCATTGCAGATCACCTTGTACTGTGGTTTTATACAACTTTTTGGTCTCATGTTTTTATAGGAATTTGTTTTGTTTTGTCTTGCTAAGTTTTGTTTTTCCCTCTAATACAGAAATTATAGAAATACATGCAGATATTCATGCATGCGTAGCTGTATACACTCTCACTGTTTGACTATCTACCTTGTATGCTTTAATTTTATAACTTGAGCAACTATTTTTAAAAGGACAATATGTAATTTTAACTAGTGATTTCTTATTGCTTATCTTTTTATTTGAATTCTGTATTACCTTTACCCTTTACATGCTTTTGTTTCTCTTTAAATAAAATTAAAAAAAATACTCCACCTTGCTTTGAGCACTCTTATGTTATCATTCATGCCACTTTCTGAAACATAACACATTTCAATTCTTTTTTTCATCTACTCCCCTCTCCTCCTCCTTCTCTCCATTTCTTGATCCCCTTCTTTGAGAAAAATCTGTCTCCTTTTTTCCTATCATCTATCTTTTGTTTTGCTCTTTATTTATAATTTGGGTTTCAATTATATCTCCTGTTTTATATTTGTAAAACCCTGGGCTAAGGATGTAATTTAGTGGTATAGCATTTACTCAGCATATGTGAGGTTCTGTGTTTGAGTTCCCAGCACTCCAAAATCAATCAATCAATCAAAAAATCACAGACCTCCTTTAAGAATCCAAGAAAAAGTTATAATTAATTTTTAAAGATTTAAATATACACAAGGATAATCACAAACATTGCTTTGTTTTGTTTTGTTTTGTAACAGACTCATGTAAGTGTAGTCTGGGCCTCAAACTTGCTGTATAACCCAGATTGGCCCCAAACTCACAATCCTCCTGCCTCAGCTCAGAGTACGGAGATTATAGGCATGCACCACTATAGCTGGCTAATCACAAACCTTTGTGTAGAGTTTCAGGAGTTCCTGAAAATTGGCATGCCTTAAATTCACTCGTAGACCCCACATTCACTTGTCCACTGTTTCTGAAAAAGGTTGAGTTGCCCAGGGAGTCACTGACAGTGTTTTGCTACCATATCTGCACAGTGACTTCCAGCTACAGTTGACATTGAACTCAATTCACTACCATATATAGAACAAATACAGTTTCATTTCCCTCAGCTTCCAATATATAGTCTATTCCAACAATTATCATTAAAGAGAAAGCTTGAGCTAGCCCCTTCCTCCTTCCTTTCAACTTCAATTTCCTCTTCAAAAAATTATTTTCTCTTCCCAGGCAGGCTACCCATAGACACTCATTATCCACAACTCCATGGATGATTGTATCTCCAGCTTCTGCGGAAATTTTTTTCCCTCACTCAGTACCTACTGCTGATTACATACATATACAGATGGGTTTTCTTGCTATGTGCCTTGTATCACCCTGTTTTCCTGGTACATCTGGAAAGTGAAAAAGGTTTCTGTCAGCCCCCTGTCAGTACCTGTATCTCCAGACCTTGGCAGGGAAAATAAGAGCTGTCTTGTGCTAGGATGTTGCCCAATTGTGGAGCATCTGACTAACAGGCATGAGGTCATGAGTTCCATCCTACGAAACCACCCCAAACTTTACAAAGATTAAAAACGTAAATTGACAGCATTTTTGCTTGATGCTGTCAGCTATATATTCTTTTCAGTTCTTCAGAGCATTTAGCTTTCAGATGCAGACAATAGCCTAAAACTAATGGCTACACAGAAGGTGGGTTTGTTTGTTTTTATTTACCTTTTTAGACAGGCTCTTGCTGTGTAACTCAGACTTGGCTGGAATTTGCAATCCTCTTGCCTCAACCTCTCCTCTGCAGTGCTGGGTAACAGGAATGAACCACCACACCCATCTTACAAGGAAGGTTTAATTGCTTAAAGCGAAGCATACATAGTATTTTAGTTGTGTTTTGCTTACAGTTTTGAAGCTTTAATGGTATATGGCTTATAATAGCATATAATTGGATACAAATTTCTTAGAAATCACCTGGTATTTATGCAGAATAGGGATCTATATCTAAGCAAAACAGTCTCTAGTAGGACCACTGTTTTTAAATCATACTAACAGCATTTAGTTAATATAAAAATATAAGAAGAAAAAGAAAAATTTAAACTATAATATGCTGATATGATACAAAGACTTTTCATGCAGCACACATAAAGAGCAGAATCATCTCATAGCTAAAGATCTTGTTCTAGAATGATCTATCTGTTTTTCCCCTCCTTCTACTTTCTCACAAATTATCCTCACCTTTATAATCACTGACCACAATCCAGAGCATCCCTCTCTTATCTTTGTGAGCTTTTCTCATTCCTGTCAGCAAAGTGTTTAATCTAGACTTTCAATTTTTATTAATGTTTAAAATATCTCTCTGTCCTAAAGCCAGGACATTTTAGAATGAAATTATGATGTAAGATAATAGATGTTATTGTGATGGGAGAAATTTCACATGTTTCTGAAAGTTCTAGAAGCATGATAACTATACCAATAAGTTCCTATCCAACTCCAACACAGCAAGTTACCTCATAAATCTTTATTCTTGTCTTAGTATCTTCGAATATGGGCTGGCTAAAGGAAAATTACCATGTAACAAATATAACCAAATTTTTCTTCCCTATAAGTTTAAGCAGTGCTGCCTTTGTAAGCCTAAGAGAACCTTCCTTCATATGTTCCCTTTCTACAGATATTTCTAAAAATCTCATCTTGCTGTGGCTAACAGCAAAAGGTACAAATTCAGCACTGTAAGTATTTTAGCTAAATTACTATGTAATTTTGTCATTCAGATTTGAGAGGAGATTTTTTTTCAACAATTCAATTTCTGTCTCTCATGTTAAATAAGAAAAAACAAAATATGATGGAAAAAGCCAGGCATGGTGGCACTCACCTATAATCCCAGTACTCAGGAGGCTGAGGCAAAAGAATCACCATGAGTGAAGGCCAGTCTGGGCTATATAGTGAGTTCAAGCTCAGCCTGGGCTACATAGCAAGGCCCTGTCCCAAACAAAACAAAAACAAAAACAAGAGGGGAGGGAGGTGAAAAAGCTTTGCCAGTGTTTAATGAATACCACACAAAAACAATATCCTGATTTACTAATTTTTCTCAGTAATAATAGGCTCATCCTCCATTGTCTTATTAATTCCCCCTGCCTTAAGTTCTAGAATCACAGAAATTCAGGATTTCAAGTATCTGTACTCGAAAGGTCCAGTAGACCCTGAGCAATTACTAGCTACCCCTGCATTTCACCAGCTCCCTGCAAAGATGTCCTTGGTTGATATACTGATCTACTGAGCAATGAATGGAGAATCATAAGCTTGTGCTTCAGTGAGCCATAAAAGCCTGAGAAAGGCCAAGGACATAGCTCAGTGGCACAGCACCTGCCTGGCAAGCACAAGGTCCTGAGTTTGATTCCTGGTAACAAAGAAAGAAAGAAAGAGAAAAAAAAAGCCAAGAAACTTCAAAAAGATAAGCAAAGGAAATTTGACAAGTTTGAGTAAAACCCCCAGACAAACCTGCTGCACTGCCAAATCCATCAGACTGTGGTTGTGACACAGATTTCACTGGCATTAATGTCTTCTGTGTTCACCTTTGACTTTCAAAACTGTATTTTGATGTAGGCTGTCACAGACTTTCAGAGCCAAGATTGAGGTGTGATTGATGGCAGAGAAGTTGAGTTTGGCCCTACAGGGGCTCTTCTTACCTCAAGCCAAACCTAGGGCCTCCTACTCAAGGGGAAGGTGTCTGTATCCATTCATCTGTTGATGGACATGTAGGTTGCTACCAAGATGAATGATTCTATATGACACTAATTTAATGGGCATATTCCATTACACAATTACCCACTGCACATAGAGTGCACACAGCCAAGAGTGAGTCCTGATTTGTACTATGGACTCTGGACAGTGACATGTTGGTGTCCTCAGCTCACTGATCCTAACAACTGCAGCCATGCAGATGAGGCCTATGATGGTGGAGGGGGTTTGCACCTGGAGAACTTGCTGTACTTTCTGCTCAGCTGTGTTGGGAACACAGTTTTTCTCCAGAATATAGTATTTTCTTTTTTAGAAAGAAATAGTTTAACCTGTAATAGTAAGTGAACAAAATTTTGCAAGAAGGCAGTTTAATCCTTTTTGAAAAGTAGTGCATTTATCTGAACCTCTGAGTCATTTATCCTCTAAGAGCATTGTACACGTAATTACATCAGAGTGAGGTAGCTCCTTTAATAATTACTACTTTGCAGATTAAGAAACAGACTTGAAGATTTAGGAACTTACTGAGACAAGACACAATATAAGGACAAGCAAAGACTGGTTCTTACTTTCTGGGAAAATAAATGGCAGGACTCTCTTTTAAAAATTAACTTTCTTTCCTTTTGGATTGAAGGATGTTGCTGAATTTGAGGGAATTAAAGAGTACTAGTCATAATAAACATCATGAAACTTTACATTTCTTATGCTAAACTACAAGCTGGACTGAAGAATCAAATTGTATATGGAAATACAATATTCTCAACACATTGCTTTTTTAAGGATTAAGAACACAGGTTTATACACAGCTTACACTGGCCTTGCATTACCAAGGGGCACCATTTCATGTCTATTTTGTGCTAATATAAGTAATCATACACATATTAAACTACCAACATTTAGTATATGATGTAATGGCAGGAAGAGTGTGTTGCTCTCTCTTGCCGGTGCAAGCTTGCTCTTTGTGGCTGCCATGCCACCCTACCTTGTAGCCAACTGAATATGGACTGAAACCCCCAAGAACTATTCCCAGTTTCCTTTTGCCTTTGAAAATGCTAACAACCAGGCCTCTCACCTGACTTAGTCTATGCTTCCTCAAGGGTTTAGAGACAGTCTCTATCTTGGTTTTTTTGTTTTTTGTTTTTTCTTTGTACCCAGGATCAAACTCACAACCTTGCACTTACCAGGCAGGCACTTATGCCACTAAGCTAACCCCCGGCCCAATCCCCATCTTTTTTGAGAATGTGAGATGAATATGCACTTCTCAGATGAAGAAATGCAAATGACAAATAAATATATAAAATATGCTCAACGTCATTGACCATTCAAGAAATGCAAATTAAAATAACACTGAGATTCCATCTCACTCCAGAATGAATGGATGTCATCATGCAATTATCCAATAACGAATGCTTTCGGGGCTATAAAGAAAAAGAAACTCTTTTCAGTTGTTGAGAATGTAGACTGGAGCAACCACTGGGCAAATCAGTGTGGATATTCCTCAAAAAACTAGTATTAAAAGTCCCATTTGACCCAGCCATCCCCATTCTGGATATCTTCCCAGAAGAATTAAAAACATCATACCATGGGCTGGGGGTTTAGCTCAGTAGCACAAGTACCTGCTTGGCAAGCGTGAGGTTGAGAGTTCAATTCCCAGTACAAAAAAAAAAAAAAACTCATACCACACAGCAATATATGCACACCCATGTTTATAGCAGCATAATTTATAATATCTAAATTTGGGAAACAACCCAAATGCCCATCAATTGAGGAATGGATAAAAAAGATGTGGTGTTTTTATGCAATAGAATACTACTCTGCTATAAAGAAAACTTGAGGCTTTTACAGGTAAATGGATGCAATTGGAGACTATACTTATAAGTGAAATAAATCAGACTTAAATGTGTAAACATTGTACATCGTACTATCTCTCTAGTGTAAGAAACTGAAAGGGCAAGTAAGATCCAAAATATACAATAGATATCACAAAAAATAAAGAAACTGTTCAAAAGGAAAGAACAGCTGAGATGGGGGAAAGGAGAAAAGGGAGGGAAAAGAAAAGAAAAAAATATGTATATATACAAGACAGCTAATTTTACTACTAATTTCTTTTAGTTCATTGAAAATAATGGTTTGTTCTTATACTGTGTGATCAAGTTTTCATGCTTATATTTTGTAATCTGAACAACTACTTTGAAGATAACAATATGCAATATATTAATCATTGTTAATTTCCTATTATCTTATTATTAAATTTTCTATCATCATTTTTATTGTTTTTCTCTTTAAAAAGACAAAATATTATTAACAACTACTTCACAAACCTGCACACTAATAATTGGAGAATTCAGAAGAAATAGATCTATTCCTACATATATAAAAATCTAGTATAAGTATGTGTGTGTGTGTATATATATATATATATTCTAGATTATATATATAAACTAAACCAAGAAGATTTAATAACCTTGCATAATCCAATAAAAGGCAATGAATTTGAAGAAGTAATTAAAAACCTATCAACTAAGAAAAGCCCAGGTACCAATAAATCCACTGTCAAATTCTACAAGAACTTTAAGGAACATCTAATGCCAATATTGCTCAAACTCTTGAATAAAATTGAAAGGGAAGGAGTACTAAAAAATTCATTTCTGGAATCTACTATTACTCTGATTCCAAAAACAGACAGGACCCAATCAACAAAGAGAACTGTAGACCCATCTCTTTAATGAACAAAAATGCAAGAATTCTCAATGAGATACTGGCAAAGAGAATGCAATGAATTATCAAAAAGATCATACATCACGACCAAATAAACTTCTTCCCAAGGATACAAGGATGATTCAACAAAGGCAAATCAAAAAATTTAATAAAGCATATAAACAGAAGCAAAGACAAAAATTACATGATCATCTCAATAGATGTAGAAAAAGCCTTTGAAAAAAATCCAATATTTTTATATGATATAAATATACTGAATAAAAGAAGTATAGAAGGACCTTATCTTAATCTGATAAAAGACATATGTGACACAATCATACTGAATGGGGAGAAATTGAAAGCTTTCCCTCTAAAATCAAGAACAAGACAATGATGTCCACTATCACCACTCTTGTTTAACATATGCTCAAAACATTAGCAAAAAGTAGGCAAGAAATAGAAATAAAGGGATATATATTTTTTCCAGATGATATGATCCTCTATGCAGAAGACCCAAAAAAATCTACCAAAAGACTCTTAGAATTAATAACCAAATTCAGCACTGTAGCAGGATACAAAATCAACACACAAAAGTCAATAGCATTTGTCTGAAGCAATGAACTCACTGAGAAAGAAATTAGGAAAAAAGCAATTCAAAATACATTAAAAAAATTAAATACTTAGTAATTAACCTAAGGAAGTGACAGATTTCTGAAACTAAAACTACGGTACTCTGAAAAAGGATATAAAAGAAAATGGAGAATGGCAGCCATGCAGACTGCCGGGAGGAAAAACAAGAAGCCAAGCCCTTCCTGTGAGCAAGTGGCAACCACGTGGACTGGTAGGAGGAGGGATAAGAAGCCAACCCCTTTCTGTGAGTCAGTGGCAGTCACAGGCCACAGGGAGGAGAGGCAAGAAGCCCACCCCTTCCTGTGAGTTGGTTGCTGCACAAGTTGGAAGACAAGAAGAGCAGCATCCCTCTCTCCTGTAAGCAACCAGCTATCCAGAGAAACACAAGCTGGGATGATAGCTATTGAGGTAGAAAAAAAGACTTAATGTTTATAGTGTGTAGTATTTTATTGACTTTGCAGGCCTAAGGCCAGTGGTCTGAGCATTTATGTGGAAGATAACAATATGCAGGATATGGAGAATTTCCTTCTGAAGATGGTAGCCATTGTTAATTCCCTATTATTTTGTTTTAAAGTCTTGTATTATTTTCATTGGTTTTTTTTTTGGTTTGGTTTTATTCTGATTTGTTTTGTTTGATTTTATTATATGTGATGGCATGGGCAGCTATTTCAAAGATAACAAGACATACTATGTTAGCCATTGTCAATTTCCTATTACCTTGTTTTGAAGCCCTGTATCACTTTCATTTTTGTATTGGCTTTATTCTGTTTTGTTTTGTTTGATTTTATCATGTCTTATGGTATCAGCAGTTATTTTGAAGATAACAAGAAGCATTATGGTAGTCATTGTCGATTTCCTATTATCATGTTTTGAAGTCCTGTTTCATTTTCACTGTTTTGGTTGGCTTTATTCTCTTTTATTTTGTTTGGTTTTATTCTTTTTAAATAAAATCGATCAATCAAAAAAAAAAAGATAATGGGAAAAAATAAATAAATAAACAAATAAAGTACCAACATTTGACCAAAGGCAAAATTGATCTACAAGATACTTATTCAAAACCAATGGCTGATGCTGGGGATTTAGCTCAGTGCCTGGCCTGCTCGAGGTCATGAGTTTGATCCCTGGTACAAAAACAATACAAACAAACAAACAAACAAAAACCAATGACTGAAGAAGCTCAAGTCACTAAAATATTTATTACAAAGAATATTCTCTTTGCATCTATCATTTAGAATATGTAAATATAAGTTAACAGTGGATAGTAAATGACTTCATCAGGACACACAGTTCTATACTTCCTGCCCAGAATTATAGCAAGTCTAGAGATAAGGCAAAAGGAAAAAGCTGTAAGCTAAGCTTGATAAGCTCCTTTAAATGAAAAACAACTAATTCATCAGTGGTACAGATAAGGAAGGAACAGGAGAGAAAGAGAAAGAAAAAAGGAAAAAAGACTAGTTCTATCCACCCTTGTTCTTTACTTTTGATAGTGTCTCATTACCAGCAAAATAAATCTAAAGTCTTTAGGATACTAAGCTAGTTTTTCTGTCACTGATTCCTAGGCTGCATTTCCAGGCATGATTCCTAGGTTTCAATTTCACAAAATTACTGAAATTTCCAAGATTCTTTCTTCACCTCTGGCCTCAAAGCCTTGGCTCACATATCCTCATACCTTAAAATGTCTCTGTGCAATATCTAATGCAAAAACCATGGGGGCTGGAAAGTTTCCCCAGATCATAGTTCATAGTCCAATAAAAATACATCTCTCCTCTCTCTTCTTCTATAACCTATGCATTTTATGGGTATAAAAGCACTTACTGCATTCTGTATAATGCTATGATTAACTCAAACTGCCCCATACCTTTTGCTGAACTGTAAATGAGGGCAAAGATACTTTTTTTTTTTTTTTTAAGATTTTGGGGATCAAACCCAGGGCCTTATGAATGCCAAGCAAGCACTGTGCCACTGAGTAACCTCCTTAGCCTCAGACACTACATCTCACTCATTACCCACAACACCTGAAGATCTATTTCAACACCTGACATGCAGAAGAATTGTATAAGCATAAACTCAGAATTGGAAGGAAACTTAAGATCTAACAGGAAATGTCATAAGGTGTTAAGAAATATTTATGCAAGAATGATGGAGGAAAGATGTAGGGGAAAGGTTAAGAAAAGAAAATCAGAAAGTCCAATAATAAAAAACAATACTTTTAAAAAAACTTATGTGCCTCATATTTCCAAGTCCTTTGCATACATTATCTCATATTTCATTCTTACAATAATTCAACAAGTATTGTTACCATTCTTATTTTAACAGAGAACCAAACCAAGACACTGAGATGCTAAACAATTTGTGCAAGATGGTGCAGCTAAAGAATGGTGGAGCCACTATTCAAACCCAGGTCATCTTTTTTTTTTCTCATGTCTCTGCTTGTGAGTAAAAAGGGATATTTCACCCAGGGAAGAGGAACCAAAACACATCTTTCCACCCTGCTAACCTTTCAATAGCCATCCTGAGTTAAATGGGTATAATTACCTGAAAGTTAAAATCCTTGTCCCAAATGGCCTACATCCCCACAATGTTATAAAACATTCATATAATAACATTTTCATGAAGCACATTTCTGTGATTTTTAATGCCTAAATTTCCATGAAAGCAACATATTTAGTAGCCAGCCCAAGCAGTAGAGCCACAATACAGGAAACTCAGAAAATTTAATCAAAAGCAAGTACACCTCCATCAGGTCCTTTCAGGAATTCTTGCTAGAAAAATCACAGAGAACCTTCTTTTTCTATCATCTGGCCCTAAAGTAGCCTATTTCTTCTGCTTGGTAATAATTCAAAGCAGGTTGCCTGTAGGAACAGTTTTTAAAGTCTATTTTTCATAACTTCAATGCTGGGCAAATTTTTCAAATGTTCCTATTCCAATCAAAGCTTAATAAAATATTTATAAACTACTGAATGTGATAGTTTGTTTTGCAATTTTTAACCAGAATAGAATAACACCAGCTCTTGGGGTCATGTACATTCTCTGTGGTCATAACATGAGCAAGATGTTAAAGCTCTTCAATTTTAGGGGATGCATGTTTCAGGTCAAGTTTCCCCAAACTCCTGAAACAGCTCAGTGTAACAGCAGGGCAAACTCTTAAATGAGAGCATGAAAATGCCTTGGAAATTGGTTTAAGAATTCCTTGACAAGAAAGCAAAATATGCCTTCAGTCCCTGCCCCATTAAACACACACTACACACCTGTTATGCCTCAATTCCTGACTCATCCTGGATTGGAAAGTTAATGGGGTGGGGGCATCGTTCACATTGCAGTTTGAGGAAATGCTGCTACTCTGGGCTATTTTCTGTCTTAGCTACAGACTCTTCCATCAAATGGCCTCACAGTGCTACTATTTCCTAGCAAAACCATAAATCTTACAAATGACAGAACTAAATCATCACTTAAAGATATAGCCTTCTTGCTGGCTATAGGTGTGCACACCTGTAAGCCCAGCACTTGGGAGGATGGAGGAGGAAGAGTGGCACAAGTTCAAGGCCAGCCTGGGCTACACAGTGAATTCAAGGCCAGCCTGAACTATGTAGCGAAACCCTGTCTCAAACAAATACAGTGACAGCAACGAATAAAACCAAGATATATCCTTCTTGCATTTTTGTTTTTATTTTTTTCTTGAATTTTAACAACAGAAAAGACAAATCTCTTGTCTATGGCCATACCACCCTGAACACACCCGATCTCAAACAGAACAGAACAGAAAAGACAAATCTCTGACAGAATTGGCAAACAAAAAATATCTAGGAACATGCAAGCAAATTATTCTTTACAGTAAGTCATATAGATCAGTACCTCATCCTCTTATATTAAGCCAATGCTTCTTACTTTTCATGAATCCTCAGAGTCCTTAGCCACTAAGCTTCTGCTGGTAAACTGGATGTGTGGTATAGTATCATGAGACAGGGAGAGAATCAGACACTTTGAATTTAAGTCCACATCACTTTTTTAAAAAGGTTTTTCTGTGGTACTAGAGCAGCAGTAGTGACCCTATGCTGTAGGTGCCACAGTGGGCTGTTTTCATGGAAAACTCTAAGAGGTTCGCAAGCACTATACTAGAGGATTGTCTATGCCAGACAAGAGCTCTAGTGCTGAGCTACACCCCCAGCCTTTTTTATTTTATTTTATTTTGTTTTGTTTTGTTTTGTTTTGTTTTATTTTATTTTGTTTTGAGACAAGACCCATTAAGTTACCCAGGCTGGCCTTGATCTTTGGGTTTTTCTACCTCGGCCTTCTGAGTAACCAGGGCTGCAGGAGTATACCGCCACATCTGGCCCACTGTCACTTCTTACCCATTTTACCATCTGTAGCAGTTTATTGATTTTTTTTGTTCCCTCAGTTCATACTGGTAAAACTCCCACCATAAAACAGGAATGGCAATAATACTATCTCATAGGGCTGTGATGAGTTTCCACTGAGTTGCTGTATTAAGCATTTGGCACAGTCTCTGTGATGCCCCTGAAATCTAACTAGAACTATTTCAGTATCTATGAAGTTAAGTGGAATTTGGTCTCTGAAGAAATGTCTCCACACCTTGCTTCCTGTTTATAAAAGCTCTATTTGCTATGCCCCAGCTTTTCATTTTTGTCTCCCACCAAGATGACAGGACTCCAGATGTTGTTTCTCCTTTTTCAAATTGCATACCACCTCTGATGCTTCACTTTCAATCAAACCTAATAGGCCCTAATTACAAACATTATTGATTTGAATGACTGCTTCCCAATAAATGAGCTGCCGGCACAGGGTGTCCTGCCATGACATGCAGATGAGCACTAAGCAAGGACAGTCACTCCACACATCACTCTTGGTACCTAGGATGCAGCTGGTGGTACCTGGCAGCCTCTGTGTTTCAGACCACACTGCTTTGCCAGCCACCGGTTGTCATCAAAGAATACACACTAGTGTACAAACTAGTGGTTTGCTTTTGCAAAGGGTTCATTCCTAAAATAGTCTGGCTGCTGTATTTCCAAGCCATTGGCATAGCATAGACAGAATAACAGAACATTTCGGTGACTCTGATATGACCTGGACTGAAATTAGGAAAAGTAAAAGACTGAGTTTTGGCTGCAGTTTGAGAATGAGTGTTGCCAGTGTCAAAGGGTAAATACACACATGTGACTTTACTGTAATATTTTTTTAAGGATTCAAAGTGAATCCTTTAATTAACATTCACTCTGAAAATTAAACAAATCTTTCCCACAGAATCTATTCTACAACTGTTTAAAGCTTAAGCATTTAACCTCTTAACTTCACTGACATGTTAATGTGTTGCAGATGATTTCAAATAAATAGAAAGACCAGGAATGGGGAGCTTGAGCCAAATACAATAAGCTCAGCTTTCAGTGAAACTTGGGGGGAAAATGAAAATATGCCTTTGATCAAATGCATTTTATAGACCATGGATGATACAGAGGAGAATAGTCAAAAATCAGAAAGGAAAAAACTCTGTTGAAATTGAAACCTTTACTTAGAGTCTCTTTTCATTTTTGTTTTTTTCACACAGAGTCTCATTTTATAGTTCAGAATGACCTTGAACTTGTGGTCCTCCCACCTCAAACTCCAGGGTGCTGGGATTAAGGAGTATTTTCTAGAAAGTTTTCTGACCAAGAGGGAGTGCTGTTGTCAAGCTGAGGCACTTCTCATCTGTCCTTATTTGAGTTTCTCCAACTCAAAACCTCCATAAATGCCATTGTCTCAGCCTGAAGCATTTTCCATGCTCCTCTCACAATTGTCTTTCAGTTCTACGCTTTCACAGCGATCATCACCAACACAGTGTCTCTCATTAATGCTTCCTTTTCTCAAGTCCCTAAACATCACTTGGGCCCCCACATATCCTTTTCAGTGCCTTTCCCACATGTGATGATGTTTCAGCAGAGGTCTTCACTATGGCCTCTGGAGTTCATGATGACTGAGACGAACTCTTTTCTACCTTTGTATCCCTTGCACATTCTTAGACACTGAGTAAATGTTGAATTAGTTGGTTAATATATGAATGAATGAGGCCTGAGGTTAATATATGAATGAATAACCTGAGGCCTTGCACATTCTTAGACACTGAGTAAATGTTGAATTAGTTGGTTAAAATATGAATGAACTAACTCAGCTTTGTGTGTGCACGTATGTGTACACATGTGTGTGTATATATGTGTGTATGTGTTTTCCAAAGGGCTGAACCCAGTGCCTTTACACTGAACTACATCCCTAGACCTTTTTAAATATTTTAGAAAATTTTGACTTATGGTCTTACTAAGTTACTAAATTGTCCAAGCTGAGCTGGAACTTGAAATCCTCCTGCCTCAACCTCTAAAAATGCTGGGATTACGGGTATGTACCAACATGCCTCGTGAAATCTGATACTTTGATGTACTTTTACAAGATGTAAAAGAATTGACAGCAGGAGGCTTATTGTCCTCCATAGAGTATAATATGTCTAGAGACCCAGGTATGGTGTGGATTATAAGATAAAATTGAGACAAAACCCCACTGGGCTATTGTCCGTCGCAGTCGTCAAGATTACAAAGATCGTTGTTCTTCAGTAATGCACATAATTCTTTTAAATGTTTTTTATTAGCACATCTTTGTGATACAGAATTACATTCACTGCAGCAAGTTGGCACATACACACAACACATATCAATTATTTTTTTACATTTCTTCCCTTCTTTCTTCTTCTATCTCCAAGCCCCTTTCATTACAGCACATGAACTTGCTGTTTGTTGTTTTCTAAAGAGCTAAGCAATCCAAAAATGTACACTCTAAAAGAACAACAAACATGAAATACCAGTAAGATGTAGAGATCTTGATTTAAGTAAGCTGGGTATCTAGGTGAGATGAATGAGGAAACATACAAGTACCACTGATTTCCATAGCACACAGTGCATCTAGAACACTCTGAGAAGTTTAGCCAGATTATTGTGGAGGATGAGGAAAGTGATAGTCTCACTTGGGGGAAAATGAGCATGCACAAAGAAGTCGCCCCACATGTTGAGCTAGTGGTGTTGTCTACGGCCATACCACCCCGAATGTGCCCAATCTCCTCTGATCTCAGAAGCTAAGCAGGGTTGGGCCTGGTTAGTACTTGGTTGGGAGAGCTAGTGGTGGTGTTTCCACACACAGAGAGCAGTTCAGACACCTAAACAAGGCTATTGCACCAGTGCCTTTTGCATTGTGAGTCTCACCAGAGTAAATAGCCAGAATAAGACATGATAGGATACATCATGGTAACAGACTATGAAATGTTAGTGCTTGATACAATACAAGTTTATTTTCCCACTTCTTCCAGCAAAGGGTGAGTATCCCCATCATCTGCTGGTTTAAAGTTTAACCAGAAAGTAGGGGAAAGAAATGAATCTAAAAGTGAAAGTTTATTTTCACTTAACAGTCCATTGGGCAGAATTAGTGTGGGGAATAGCATATAGAGATGGGTATCGACAGTTTCTATCATAGTATATTTTGATTTTATCAAGCAAGCCCATCTTTTGACACATTGTCGAGATATTTAGCCAAAAGGATTATTTCCTTTGCAGCACCTGTATTTAGCCCAGAAATTTTGAAAATACCTACTCTGAAACCTACAGCTTTGCATTTATATTCTTTGGCAGTATGCTTCAGAATATACGTAAACTATTGTATTATTTATTTCTATATAAATTATCTTGAGACTTAGCAGCTTGAAATAGCAGATATTGGTTACCTCACCATTTCTGTGGCCCAGGAATGAGGAGTTGCTAAGTTGTAAAGCTCTGGCCCAAGGTCTGTTAAGAAGTCAATGTCACATTATGACTAGGGGATGATGCTCTTCCAAGTCCACTCATGATTATTAGCAGGATCTGGTTCTTCACAGGTTGCTGGGCTGAGGAGCTCAGTTTCTCTGGGCAAGTGCCATCTCAGTTGCTTGCATAAGTAGCTCCATGAAGGGCAGCTCACAACCATGGCTGCTGGCTTC
Organism: Hydrochoerus hydrochaeris; assembly: GCA_004027455.1. Taxonomy (NCBI): domain Eukaryota; kingdom Metazoa; phylum Chordata; class Mammalia; order Rodentia; family Hydrochaeridae; genus Hydrochoerus; species Hydrochoerus hydrochaeris. The sequence goes on from PVLA01003441.1 coordinate 162,852, forward strand.
CCTCAGAACAGGATAACAAGAGAGAACTGACAAAGATAGAAGCCCCAGTTTGGTAACCTACGAACTGATAGTTATCCTTGCCATTTACTATACTGTTTTAATTAAAAGTGAATCACTAGATCCAGTGCCCCATTCAAGGAGAGGAAAATCCACAAAGCATGACTAGTGGGGGCCAGAATCACTGGGGTTTTTAAAAATTTTTTCTTTTTTCTTCTTTTTGGTACTAAGAATCAAACCCAAGGGCCCTTCCTCTGAACTATATCCTCAGTTTTTTAAATATTGTTTTTAAAATTTAGGGTCTTGCTAAGTCTACAGGTTACCCAGGGTGGGTTTGAACTTGCAATTTTCCTGCTTCAGCCTCCCAGAGTGCTGGGATTGTGGGCATGGACCATGCCCAACTATTGTGTCTTGCCATATGTAAATTTAGAAATTCCTGATCTTTGTAATGTTCTCTCTACTCTAAAATGTTACATGAATATAGATAGTTGAGCCATGTCAGACAGCACAAGACAAGTCCTATAAATTGTTTAGAATTCCTTTAGAAGTACATAAAGTTTTATCTGAAGATTTTGACAATATACACAGTTGCATAAAGTATAAAAAGATAATCTTATAACAATACTTAGAACTCTTTACAGGACAGTTTTATTTTTCTGGTCTCCATGCTTATTCTAGTTTTCACCACAGGCTAGAATGCTTCAGAGTGAATATGGTTAAGAAAATTCAGATTGTATCATTTCACTGTTTACTAATTCCTTTATTTCCTCCAGTATCTCTTGAAATTCTTTAAATAAAACCCAAAGTTCTTACAATGACCTAATCTCTGGCTGCCTCCGCAGTTGTTTATCTCACCCTCCTCTGCTGGACTTGAACCAGGCAGTGTCTGCAATAGGTATTTCACGATCATGAAGTCAAGCCTTCATGGCCTTTTCCCTCATATCTTAGAAACCTTATGCTTTTGCTCTTGATGTCCAACCCTCTGTATCCTTCCTAGGGATCTTTGGGAAGATCTCTCCTTGATTTCACCATTATCTCTTAAAATTTTTGAAGTCCACAGAGATACAGAGAAGACCCCCTGCTTTTCTCTGTAGTGTGTATCACTGAGATTATGCCATGCACTCACTCATTTATTCTTCTTCTAAAGAGAAACGTTCCATAAATCAGGAATTTTTACCTACCTCTGCATCCCACCACCAACAATATAAGATGAAACTCTGTAGTCAGGTGACTTTAGAGGACTCACTCAAAGTAATTTTATATGTGCTAAAATCCAAAAGGAAACTACAGAAAAGAAAGAATTACTGTCCCCAGAACTGTAATCCTCGGTCCTTAATAAGTAGCATATTACACAGTAATCTTTTAAATAAGCATCTGTTGTTGAAATTGATGAATAATTTCTAAAATTGAAAAGAACCACTGCCACTGATTCTTAAAGTGTATCAGTCTGTTGATTTTTTTTTCTTTTTTTTAAAGACTGAGTCTTGCTATCATTTCAGCAGGTCTTGACCTCACTATGTAGCCCAGGGTGGTCTCAAACTCACTATCTGCCTGAGGGCTGAGATTATAGCTGTGCACTATAGCATCTGGTTTATGGTAACATTTTTCTAAGCTAATATATTCTAGAAATAACTGTAAGCCAGGCAGTTGAAGAGATGGTTGGACAAACCTTTTGAAAAGCATAAAGAGATTAGAAATTTGAAATTGCTCTTCTCTGGACAAATTTCTGAGCAGAGTAAAGCTGAAAAGACCTCTTAGGGGAACTAGTCTAATCGTGCAGTCTTACAGCCCCCTTGCTGAATTCCTTTGAAGAAATGAATTTAAAATCCCTTTGCTGTTGCAGCTGAGACCAGAGGAACAGGCCAGTTTCTGGTGTGCCTGCCTGCTTCCCACTTTTCCACCATGACAGAACATGCTCGTCCATCACAGCATCCTTTCCCAAGGCCCTGGGGCCCTCAGCAAAGCTCTCCTGGAAACCATGACTTTCACGGCAACTTTTATTTATCACTGTAGCCTATGTATGTTAATCAGTCTTAGGCAAAATTACCAGAAACCAAAAAAGAACAACTCATTACATTTCTTTGTTGCCTAAAACAAGAATTATAGACCATAGATTTTGATACGTATAAATCTAAAACCCAGAACTTAAGTCTGTGGTTACTGTATCCCCTTACTAGTCAATAGAGTGATCTTCATCTGGGGAGATATGAATCCAAGCTATCTGCTGGAAAAAGATGATTCTTCTTAAAAATAAGATTAAATTTCACCTCTTAGATGCATCTCCTTAGATGTTTCTGGTTAAAGAGATGAATGTGACCTGTATTCAAACCAATTCAAATTCATAAGAATCTACAGGGTGTCTGCTACATTTATTGCCAAGTAGAAATAGGTTATTGAGAGATGGGAGACAGCTGAGTCCCCAGTGGCAATTGTATTTAGAGATGATACATAATAGTATCATAAACTCTTATAAATAAATGATGACTGCTTAAGGGGATTGATACAAATCCTTTCAGACCCTGCTAACCCAGCATTTTAATAACTAAGCCAGCTCTATTCTAAAGTTTATTTTTGAAAATTCTTGGGAAAAAATGTGTAAGTAAATTTGCAGCATAGGCAAATGTGGCAGCATATTTCACCTGCATAAGAGGGTATTTTTCAAGGACACCAGGAATGATTATTGCGTAGCAACAAAAAAGTCAATTAACAAGACGTCGGTCTATTCAAGATAGTCTAATGGTTTAACATACCTAATCTGAAAATACAGATTCCAGAATTTTTTTGGTGCTGACACGTCCACTTTTGATCTCACACTAGGTCTCAGTCAAAATGTAAGCACACTAAACACACTGTATGTAGGGTACCCAAATATGGTGCATGTGAACTATAAATAATGTGTTTACAGTTGGTTCCATCCCTACAATATATCATATATATATGCAAATTTTCAAATTCCAAAAACTCTGAAATCTAAAACACTTCTGCTCCTAAAACTTTGGATAAGGACAATCAACTTGTACAGCAACTTCAGAGCATCAAACATTTTGGAACAAAACAAAAAGCTTTATTATTCAAAATTTTCAAGAAGGTATAACTTTCTGTACAAAAATGTTTAAACATGTTAGTTACCAAGTAACTAAAATTTTGTGCAATAGAAAAAACTCAAATAGCCAAAAAGATTCAACAGAGTAAAATAAAATCCTATTCTGCCATCTAGAGGACACACACTAACTGGCTAGAAAGTAATTTATCTTGTAATAGCCCCTGAAACTTAAAAGACATTTCTTTTTTTAGAGGGAGTCAAGAAGGTTTGTATATTTTTTCTATGTTCCTAATCAGATCTCATCACAGGGAAGGAAATAACTTATTTTTTTTTGTCTTTTTAAAGATTTTATTTAAAGAGAAACAAAAGCATGTAAAGGGTAGAGATAATACAGAATTCAAAAAAAAAAGATAATAAGAAATCACTAGCTAATACATTACATATTATCCTCTTAGAAATAGCTGTTCAAGTTACAAAATTAAAGCATACAAAGTAGAGAGTCAAACAGTGAGAGTGTAAACAGCTATGCATGCATGAATCTCTATGTGTATTTCTATCCCTTCTGTATTAGAGGGGAAAACAAAACTTAGCAAGACAAAACAAAACGAGTTCCTATAAAAACATGAAACCAAAAAGTCATATAAAACCACAGTACAAGGTGATCTACAATGATTACTGTGTTGTTTCTTATTATCTTCAATAGAATGTCTATATCATCAGGCATAATTGAATATAACAGTATAATTGAGTATAGCAGTAAATAACAATATTAGTAAGATAAAACATTGTAGACAGTATAAAACTTCAAAGGCAGGTAATAATCAAACCAGAGTGGATATTCTAGTGGATCTTGTCATCTTAAGTGCAGTTGCCTATACTCTCAGACTTGCTATTATCAATCATAACAGCTTTGAATAAAATCTCTCAATACAAAACAGTGACCCAACAAACCAGATTTGATTACGATCAGTCATGGTAAAACAGTGTAGGTTTTACAGAGCTGTAGATTAAGTTAATAAGAAATTAAGGATGATTACCGTACTATATCCTGTTATTTTCGGGATTGCTGTCTGTGCCCTCAAATCTAGTACAGGTAGAATGACTAGAACAGAATATAATACATCTAAGTAGAGTAGTGTGAGTAATGTGGGTTTTAAATCCTGGTGCACTATTAACAATATAGCGTATCAAGGCCATCTATGTTAGAGTTTCTAGTTATCCTTCTCTGCCTCATTTCTGCTATGCTACTTTTCTGCCTTAGTTTGTCTACTTTTCTCCTTCATTCTACTGCCTGCCCCACTCATTGAGGCCTTTCTGTCACTGTTCCTAAAATCCTGGTATTTTTTTCTCTCTCTCTAGAATGTCCTTCAGCATTCTCTGCAGGGTTGCATTGGTGGTCACAAACTCGCCCAGTTCCTCTTTGTCATGGAAGCATCTTGTTTCTCCATTAATTTCTAGTGACAGTTTTGCAGGGTACATTAAGCTAGGCTGGAGCTTATTTTCTTTCAGGGCTTGGAATACTTTGCTCCAAGCTCTTCTTGATCTGATGGTCTGTGTCGAGAAGTCAGCCGTGATCTTGATGGGCTTTCCATTATAGGTAATCTGTTTCTTTTCTCTGATGGCTTTTAATATTCTGTTTTTACATTGAATTTCTGGTATCTTGATTATTATATGTCTGGGTGTAGCTCTGTTTTGGTTGTAGGTGGCTGCAGTTCTGTATGCCTCACACAACTGAATGTCATTTTCTTCTCCCATGCTTGGGAAGTTTTCCTTAATTATTTCTGTGAATAGCCTTTGTAATTTGCCTGTATGTATTCCTGCTTCTTCGTTCACATTTCTTATTCTTAAATTGTAGATTCTCTTGTCATCTTCTAGTCTTTGTATTGTTACTGCCTGTTTCCTTGTTATTTTTAAGAGATCTTTCCTTTCATGATCACACATTGCAAACTTGTCTTCAAGTTTTGATAGTCTATCCTTAGTTTCTTTTAAGGTGTTTTGCCAGCTTTCAATGGAGTTTTTAATTTCCTAGTAGTCTCTTTGAATCCGCTTCATGTATTCTATATTTTCTTTATATTCTTTATCGAATGTTTCTCTCCTTTTTTTGTGTTCCTACCTTCTTTTATCTGTATCATCCTGAGAGATGCTTCCTGAGAGTATTTCTTTTATTACTCTACTCATATCCTGCTTTACCTGATTTAATATTTGAGTTTTGAGCTCTTCTACAAGGTCCCAAAGATATCTCTTAATGTCCATTGGTGTGGTGTGTTTGCTGCCCTCAGTCTCCCTTGTTTTTCCTTCTCCTGGATCAGTGCTCTCAGGGTTCTGGGCTGGGGGCCTCCTCCTGCCTCTCTATCCTGTCATGGCCCTGGCTTCCTCCACACAGGTTACAGTGCAGGTCCCAGCCCCTTTCCCTGTTGGCCATGTTTCCTCTGAAGCACGCTGGCAAGGTAACTCTGCCCTTTCCTGCCTGCTCTTGTCACTGAGGTGTAAGTGGGCTGCATATGCCTGCCCCTCCCTACCGGGCCAGCCAAACTTCAGGGGCGATCACCTGGTCAGTGCATGCTAGGCACAGGGAATTGATTTGGGATGGATCATTGGGTCCCAGCCAGGGGCACGGCCCAGTCCAAGCAAATTACAGGAATCTGCTCTGAGGAGGGAGCAACCAACCAAAGTCACTGTCACTCCCAGTTCAGGCTCCTCCTGCCAAATTCCAACATGTCGCCCACCTGGTTGCGCCCTTCCCGTGAGGGGAGTCTCACTCCCAGCACTGACTGTGGATCAATGCAGGTTCCTCCATCAGCTCCACTCTCCACTCTCTGCTGGGCTCACCAACCCCCGACTTCAGCGTTGCCATTCTTCCTATGAGTGGTGGTGGGAACGAGTTTGGGTGGCTCTGCCTGCCAGCACGGATTCAAGCTGGTGCAAACTTGGCAGGTCATCATGAAAACGCTGTGTCCCTTTAGTTTTTAGCTGTTTCAGTTGTAGTCCTGAAGTATTTGATGAGCTTTTTTAAGTTTTAATTTCTTCCTGTGTCAAGAGGATCCATCTCCCTCTGTCTGGGTCTCTCCAGGGTGTTTTATTCTGGCATATGAATTGTTTCTCCCGGGAGGCTTTGTATTCTGTTGCTCACTGATCGGCCATCTTGTCTTTTCCAGAAATAACTTATTTCAAAGAACATTTTTAAAAATCAGTGGAGAATGAAGACACAAAACAGAATTGATGTGCCATGTACGTATACCAACTTCCCACAATGAATGCAGTCACTTGGTACTGCATACTAATTGTTTTCTTAAAAACATTGAAAATGCAACAAATAAAACGAGGCATGTACCCAGTTGAGTTTTTATACCTTGTCAAACCTGCAGCTTTCCCTGCTTCTGCAGACTTTAGACACTTGCAAAAGCAAAGACTCAGCCCCAGCTCCAACTTTCAACCCTGGTCCTGCTACTCTCACACCTCAGTATGGAATTTACTGTGCCTGACAAGGGGCCAAGTTTGACTTTAGTGTCCCAATTGTCAGTCTTTCAAACAGTACAATGGATGTTCTCACTGAATCTGCCCACCAAAACACTCATCCCAGATTCTTTCAGCAAATCTTCAGTTTGAGCATGTATGTCCTTTCATCATTAATCTGGGTTCCTTTTCTCATGTTATACCCACATTTTAACTCCTCTCGGGTTCCTCGATAAATGTCATATGGCAAAAAAAAAAAAAAATTAGAAGGAGGAAAACAAGAGCAAGAAGAAGAAATGCATCCCTCAGCTTATTCTGTGACAGGCATGCTGAATCTTGCCCTGCCTAGCATATAGCAAGCAAGAAAAGGGTAGCAGAGTGAAAAATAAAGATGAGGGAGAAGAGGAGTAGAAGTAAGAGAAGGAGAAGCAAGATGGGAAGAGAAAATAGGAGAAAAAGGAAGAAGCAGATGAGAAAGAGAAAAAAAGACAATAAATCATAAAAAGTCTCATTGCTGATAGTTATTGCTAATGTGTCATCTTATACTCTTTGTGACTGTTTACACTGTAAACTTTAGATACATTTTAAAGTCCTCTAAATTCCCTTAGCTAATGTATACCTATTAGTCTTATAAACTATAACGCAAGTATTTGATTTAGAAAATACTTGCTTCAGTATGCATTGCATGTTATACCGTATCCCTTAGCATATCATAGTTGCTTTAAATTGTTTCATAATTGCAAAATGTGTCTGTTCTGATACTTGCTTTGTCTTTAGAATTTTTTTTCTTGGTTTTTATCTTTCACCGCGTCTTGCACTTTCTGCTGAAAGCCAGACCCATTGCAACAGTAAAAGGAACTGTGGGAAACAGTGTAAGGTCTGGCTAGAAAGGAGGCCACATCCACCATTTTGATGAAAGCTGCAATGCCAGAGGCTAAACTTTCCCCTAAGTCTCTGTGTATTGGTCTCTCCTGTTGCCCTATGGTTTTCACAGAAGCTTCTTAAATATGTTCTCAAACAGCCAATTCAGCTCCAGGGTTTCTACCCTGGGTAAACTGTGAATTGTTTCTTCCACTTACCCATCTCCCTCATTTGGGGGACAGCAGTTTGTTCTATGACCTCAGTTCTCTGATGTATCTCAGCGGGATGATTGGCTTCCAGTTTGTGAATTTTCTTATTGTGAGAATAAGAGTGATGACTTCTAAGTTCTTTGTGAACCAGAACCAAAGTTCTCCCTAGAACATTAAAAAACAAAAAACAAACCTTATTCCAAGGCTCTTTAAGGGACAGTACTGGGGAAATTCAAGGAATATCTGTAAAACTGAACCTCCCTGGTTTCTATCATCAGACATTGGTAGAAGACCCAGCAGAGACCCAGTAACATGTATTTTGACCAATGACTGCTAGGTGATTCTGATACAGGTGGTCTACTGACCAATCGAAGGAGCAGGAGCAAAGTAAAAGATTACCATCAGAACACATGAATTAGAGTTCTAACTTACTCGCTTAGCAATGTTGGGCTTGAGAATTTTGGTGTCAAAATTTAACACCTAATTTTAGTAGCACTTAATATAGTCTAGGCATTAATATTTATGATTTATCTCATATGATGTTTACAATAACCCAGGTGAGATTTTTAAAAAACTGAAGCACAGAATATAACTTGCCCAAAGGTATACAGCCAGAAAGTGGTAGAGCCAAGATTCACACATATACAGCCCACTCTTTCCAACTAAGTGAACAATACTCCAGATTCATCAGCAGGTCAGTTACCATATTCAGTAGTTGCTGTTTAACTTTGTAACCTCATTAGGTCTCCATTCCACGGTAACTATTAGGTGTTCAAATTTAATTTATTATCACTTCAATGTTGTTATTAGAGAAATTTATACTGATCTTAGAAGCAACTGATGTGTTTTATAAATTATTAACCTTTAGAATTATGCTTTTCTAAATTAGCCCCTAAAATAATACCCTCAATGACTTTCTAGATGGAGTACACAAGTCACTGAAGCTACATTCATATCATGTGGCACAGTAAGCAGCAGATATGTAATAGCCATATTTTTTTTTGCTTTTTTAAAATTTTTATTTATTTAAAGAAAAAAAATGTAAAGGGTAGAGATAATACAGAATTTCAAAAAAAAGATAAACAGTAAGAAATCACTAGTTGATAAACTGCATATTGTCCTCTTAGAAACAGTTGTTCAAGGTACAGAATTAAAGCATACAAAGTAGATATTCAAACAGTGAGACTGTAAACAGCTACGCATGCATGAGTCTCTACATATATTTCTATTCTTTCTGTATTAGAGGGAAAAACAAAACATAGCAAGACAAAAAAAAATTCCTATAAAAACATGAAACCAAAAAGTCATATAAAACCACAGTACAAAGTGATCTACAATGGTTACTGTGTTGTCTCTTATTATCTTCTATAGAATTGCCTATATCATGAGGCATAATTGAATATAGCAGTATAATTGAATATAGCAGTACATAACAATATTAGTAAAAATAAAACATTGTAGACAGTATAAAACTTCAAAGGCAGGTAATAATCAAACCAGAGTGGATATTCTAGTGAATCTTGTTATCTTCAGTGTGGTTGCCTATACTCTCAGACTTGATACTATCAATTATAGCAGCTTTGAATAACATCTATCAATACAAAACAGCAATCTAACAAATGAGATTCGATTATGATCAGTCATGGTAAAACAGTGTAGGTTATACACAGCTTTAAATTAAGTTAATAAGAAATTAAAGATGATTATCATACTATATCCTACTATTTTTGGGATAACTATCTAAGCAGAGTGGTGTGAGTAATGTTGGTTTTAAATCCTGGTACACTATTAACAGTATATGTTAGAGTCTAGCCATCCTTCTCTGCCTCATTTCTGCTATGCTATTTTTCTGCCTTAGTTTGTCTACTTTTCTCCTTCATTCTACTGCCTGCCCCACTCATTGAGGCCTTTCTGTCACTGTTCCTAAAATCCTGGTATTTTTTCTTTCTCTCTAGAATGTCCTTCAGTATTCTCTGTAGGGTTGGATTGGTGGTCATAAGTTCCCCCAGTTCCTCTTTGTCATGGAAGCATTTTGTTTCTCCATTAATTTCTAGTGACAGTTTTGCAGGGTACATTAAGCTGGGCTGAAGGTTATTTTCTTTCAGGGCTTGGAATACTTTGCTCCAAGCTCTTCTTGATCTGATGGTCTGTGTCGAGAAGTCAGCCGTGATCTTGATGGGCTTTCCATTATAGGTAATCTGTTTCTTTTCTCTGATGGCTTTTAATATTCTGTTTTTACATTGAATTTCTGGTATCTTGATTATTATATGTCTGGGTGTAGCTCTGTTTTGGTTGTAGGTGGCTGGAGTTCTGTATGCCTCACACAACTGAATGTCATTTTCTTCTCCCATGCTTGGGAAGTCTTCCTTAATTATTTCTGTGAATAGCCTTTGTAATTTGCCTGTATGTATTCCTGCTTCTTCATTCACGTTTCTTATTCTTAAATTGTAGATTCTCTTGTCATCTTCTAGCCTTTGTATTGTTACTGCCTGTTTCCTTGTTATTTTTAAGAGATCTTTCCTTTCATGATCACACATTGCAAACTTGTCTTCAAGTTTTGATAGTCTATCCTTAGTTTCTTTTAAGGTGTTTTGCCAGCTTTCAATGGAGTTTTTGAATCTGCTTCATGTATTCTTTATTTTCTTTATATTCTTTATTGAATGTTTTTCTCCTTTTTGTGTGTTCATCCCTTCTTCTGTGTCTTCCTGAGAGATGCTTAGCATTTCTTTTATTAATCTACTGATATCTTGCTTTACCTGATTTAATATTTTAGTTTTGAGCTCATTTACAAGGTCCCAAAGATATCTCTTAATGTCCACTGAAGCCATGTCTGATGTTGCATGTTTGTTGCCCTCAGTCTTTTTTGTTTTTTCCTCTCCTGGATCAGTGTTCTCAGGGTTTTGGGTTGGGGGATTTTTCTTGTTTTTCTCTCTTGTCATGGTTTTGGTTTCTTCCATACAGGTGTATAGTGGAGGTCTCTGCCCCTTTCCTTATTGGTTATGGTTCTTCTGAAGCACGCTGGTGAGAGGTTTCTGACCTCTCCTGTTTGCTCTTGTCACTGAGGTGTAAGCAGGGGCTGCTCATGCTGGCCCCTCTTCACTGAGCCAAACTTCAGGCCTTCACAAGGTTAGTGTGTGCTAGGCATAGGGAATCGATTTGGGATGGCTTATTGGGTCCCAGCCAGAGGCATGACCCAGTCCAAGCAAATCTTACGAGTCTACTCTGGGGAGGGAGCAATCAACTGAAGTCACTGTTGCCCCTGGTTCAGGCTCCTCCTGCCCAACTCCAACATGCCACCCACTTGGTCACGTCCTTCCGTGTGTGGGGGGGTCTTATTCCCAGAACTGGCCATGGATTAATGAAGGTCCCCTCACCAGCTCTGTTCTCTGTTGGCTCACCAACCCCCAAATTTAGCGCAGCTGTCTCCTGTGAGTGGCAGCAAGAATGAGTTTGGGTGGCTTTGCCATTCAGGCTGGTGCGAACTTGGCGGGTCACAGGAAAGTGCTGTGTCCCGTAATTTTAGCTGTTCCAATTGTAGCCCCGAGACTGCATGTTTGATGAGCTTTCTTTGCTCTAACCTCTTCCTGTGTCAGGAGGATCCATCTCCCTCTGTCTGGATCTCTCCAGGATGTTTTATTCTGGCATATGATTTGTTTCTCCCGGGAGGCTTTGTATTTTGTTGCTCACTGATCGGCCATCTTTAGTTCCTCCTAATAGCTGACTTTAGGGTGGTGCCTGGCTCACAAAGTGGCTGTTATGCTGTCTATTCCATTTTTTAAAAAATCGTTTTAAGCTTCCACTAACCCACTGCTCACCCCATATATGCTCACACACTTGTCATGTTCACACCATACACTTCTGGTACTTGGCCATAGGATACTCACCAAACCCATTCTAGGCTAATCATAGTGCTTCTCTAATATGCTGTCAAGAAAAAGTCTCCTTTCTTCTGAGTAGAAAGCTGTCAGACTATGAATTGAGGACTGCTGGAAACTAGGATTTCCACTATCGTAAAGACAAGATCTTGCCATTGGTGGAAGAGAATAAAGTCATGATGGCTAGTGATAGAGGTGAGAGGAGTGAGAAGACCCCTCTTTGATGTTCATGTCCCCACATCTGTTGGTCAGAAAACCAGACATGTGGTTGACTTTCCTGAGGCTTATTTATGAGATCTAAAGCCATCCTTTTGTTTTTCTTATGGATGAGTTTCTGTCATTTGCCACCAAAGATACCAACACTGGCCATGGAAACATTATCTGTAAAGATTGACTTGGGGAAAGTTAAGACTGGCCAAGAAAAGTCATCAATTCTGAATATTTCATAGCATTTGAAGAAATTCCAAACAGGTCATTTTGGTCAGACTTATTTTCTTCAAAGTCAACTGATGAAAAGTGACTTGAAGTCTGTGAAAAAGATTAGCTACAATTCATTTGGATATCTTAGTTTTCTAGGCTGCTGAAACAAAGTATTATGACCTGGGTGACTGAAACAAGAGAAGCCTATTGTCTCATAGCTCTGAAGAATCAAAGTCCCAAATGAACCGTTCAGCAGAGCTTCTTTTTTCTGATGGCTGTGGAGGACCTGATCTGGCTCTCTTGCCTGGGCTTGCCGAGTGCTGTTTTCAGTGTCTTCACACCATCTGCCCTCAGTGTATCACTGTGTCCAGATCTCCCCTTTATAAGGACACTAGTCACTGGATTATGGACTGCCTGAAAGACCTTTCAACTGGACTACTTCTGTAAAGGTATAGTCTCTAAGCCATACGTGGTAGTTCAAGCCTGTAATCCCAGCATTGCAAACCACAAAGCAAACCAAACACACAAATAAAATTTATCAAAAATCTTGAAATAGGGTTATAACCTGAGGTACTGTGGTTTAGCACTTCCAAATATAGATTTTAGAGAAATTTAATTACTCATCAAAAAAAAGTTGGGCTTTCCCACATTTTTTTTCTGTATTTCTATTACTCCCTCCTAAAACCTACTGTCTAATTTAGCAATGTGTGCTTAGCATGCTTTTTTTTTTAACTGAAAATCATGGATGTTGAAATGACTCAGAATATACAAACTTATCCCTGACAAACACAAATCTTTGGCTTCTGTCGTGGTTGTGATTTTACATTTGTTTGTATTTAGCTCCCCAGAGACTGTAAACTTAATGAGGGAAAGGTCTGTGTTGATATATTTTTTAATAATTGTTTCCTCAGTTGAACAAAACTGACTCAATATTTGCAAATATATTTTCTTTTAATTTTACTCAATGCCAGAGACACCAGGAAGAGGTGAATGAAACATCAATGCCCCTTTTGTCTCCATTAAATTTCTCCTTATCAAAATAATGTGTATAACTAGCACTTTCTGTGGGTTTGAGATCAGTAACAACCAAAACCCATCTAGGATGCGGAAGATGGTCTCAAGCATTCTAGAGCGACAGTGGCAGCCATACACAGACACAGCCCATCTCTTAGGAGAAATATTGCATATAACAAAAGGAATACTGCATGTAAGTGGTTGGTACATATGTTTTGTGAAATTGCACACTATAGAAAGAAGCATAACATTGGTTAGAAAATAAAGAATCCAGGATAATATCCCCTTATGTCAAGACACTTTTTGTCATGTAAGGTAACAGATTCACAATTCCTGGAAAATTAGTATTTCATGTAAGTTACAGTGGAATTCTAAATGAAAATGTATCTTTTCATGCCAACATGTGACCCTGCTTTGTGAATGAACTGTAATTGTGTGCAAATTTCTACTAGGTAGTAAGCAAACTGCTGCCAGAGTTGTCTAGTGTGGCTTCCCAGCAGCTTTCGCATGATAAGCATACTCTAAACCATGCTGAGGTTTAAATGGTCAGAAAGCCTGTTTAACACAGACTAGTAATTACACCAAATTTTATGGGCATCAAAAATGTCTTTTGTATTTTGATGAGTCATTGTTTTATGAAAAAAAAATTTTCCTGTTAAAACTATATCCCCTCTTGCAAATATAGCAAAAAGCTAACTATATACTTTCAGTCATAATAGGACTATCAAAAGTTCTCTTAAAACCACTTATCTAAGGGGGAATGCAGGCCCTTTTTTTAACCTTTTAAAATTACATTCTGACACCAGGGTCCTCTTATCAGAAAATAAAACAAAAATTACCCTCTGAAGTATTGGAATTTCAAGCAAGCTTGTATTAGTGATCAGAAAATATGAATAGTGAAAAACTTACACATAAAATACATAAAGATTTTAGGTAAGATAATCCTGCACTTCACCAAAACTCACTCAATGATATGTTTATATTTGGTCATCTGTTACTAAAAATAGCCAATGCTTTACAGAGATATTGAGAACAAAAAAGTAAGCCACAGACTGGGAGATAACTGCAAGTTACATAATGATAAATCACTTGAGTTAGAATAAACAATTCCTGAAACATTTAAAAAAAGGAAAAGAAAAAAAAACTACTACTCTAATTTACAACTAAGCAAGGGGTCCCCCTCTCAATGGTAGGTTACTTATCAGCTATGTGTGAAGCCCTGGGTTCAATTCCCAGCACTACTGAATAAATATCAGCAAAATATGTGAACAAACACTTCGTGATGGTATAAGGCAAATAAGTGCATGAGAAGATGCTCACTGTCTTTAATTCTTAGAGGAATTCAAGTTAAACCCAGAAGGAAGCATTTATCAGAATGTCTAAAACCAAAGAATGACCAGGTCAACTAATGGCAAGAATGCAGAACAACCAACTTTACACGTTAATAGGGAAAGTACAAAGTGGTACTTTAGAAGTGTGCACTGCCTGGAAAGTTCAATCTACACTTAACTACTGTAGCCCAACCATTCCATTCCTAGGATCTCTAGATTTACCCAAAAGAAATGAAAGCAAATGTTTATACAAAGACCTAGGCATGACCTTTGGGAAGTTTCACTTGTAGCTCAAAATTAGAAGCAACCTAAATGTCCACAAACAGGTAAATGGATAAGCAAATTGTGATGTATCTGTCCAGTGGAATACTAGTACTTAATAGAAAAGAATGAACTCCTGATACACAGAAAAGAAATCTGTAATTAGATTGATTATATACAAATCTATGAAAGCAAATCAGTGATTATCTGGGGATAGGGAATGGAGCAGAGAAAGATTACAAAGGGGCACTTAAGAAACCTTTAGATCACAGATGTGCTATTTTACTTGTGGCTTCATGGACATATAACATACCAAAGCTTTTCAAATTGTATACCTCAGCCATGTACAATTTAAAATGTTAGTTATACCTATACAGACTATTTTAAAAAAAATAGGCAAAGTGTGTATCTTTTTGGTTTCTGGTGTCTTTAGGGAGAAATCTGAATATTGTATAGCACAGTTTAACTCTGGGGGTACACAAAAATTCTTCACCTTCTACACAAAATTTAACTATGTAATTTTTTATGTAGATTATCACACTGCTTTATCACATTCTCAAAGTGTGAGAAAAGAGGTATTAAAAATCATTACTTTTAGATGGATATAATGAATTGTCATCCTCATTACATCTGTTTTTATTTTAAGAATATAATTTAAGTGGAAACATTGTGTTGATGAATAGTATAGTCCCTTTCTCTTCTGTTTGTTGTTCAGATCACAGCAGGTAACTGATTCAATCTAGGTAAGTAATGGTGAGCCTTTTGGAGCTTTCAGTGATAACAAACAGCTGGCTGTTGCACACCTGCCATAGGTTTGCCACCACTATTCTCTTGGGCAATGATGAATTATACATAACAATCTAACAAAAATCTGACTTCTCCCCTGTACAAAGGGAGCTGTTATAATATAGGAGCTATTAGACTAGCACACAACCTTCCATGTGCACTAGGAAACAGAAATCCAGTCTAGTGAAAGAAAGAGGGACATGCACAGAAAAAAGGTAACCTTCTGGTTTATCCTCAATGCTCCAAGTCTTCACATCTCTCTCGGCTGGCAATTCAGTTGTATTTCTGATCTTGGGTTCCATGACAACCTAACATATCACCCTTATAATAAAATTTCCACCTCTGATTGTTTAAATGGGAGTTTCTATCACTTGCAATAAAAAGACTTAAAATATATTTTACCTTTAAAAAAAAACACTGGGTTCACTTCATATTGGAAAATTATTTATTATGACAAAAATAAAACCATTGACTGAAAACAAGTGTTACACTATACTGCACCATGATTACAAATAAGTCAAATCCTGTCTAAAGGATGAACATTCCAGAGCAAACAGCATCATTTTATTTGGGTAAGTAGGCATGCAAGCAACTCATTACAACATAATTGCAAAAATAAAAAAATCATGAATGCCAGCAACCTAAACATTACATACAAAAGCATTTCACAACAGTAATGAAGTATTAAAATTTTTTAAATGTCTTCTAAACTAGCCCACCATTAGAAGAACATGCTTTAAACTATTTGCAAGAAGTGATGTGAATGTACTGAGTAATTTGCTTTTAAAATTTCTTCATTAATGCTTATATATTGGGCCAATGATACAAATTTCAGTTGGTTAGCATTCAGAAGCAGTTCATGGCAAAAAGACATTTTTCTTTTCTCTTCACAACACCAGGGGGAGGGGGCAGAGAGACCCAATTCACAATTTTGACCATCTTAATACCATCTTCTATTTTGACCAGGCTGATTTGCTATAGATACTGTTATAGCTTTTGCAGAAAGAAGCCTAAAGCCTGATAAAAGTCTGCAATTCAATATTTAAGAAATGAGCTTAGATACAGACACTTTCAAGAAGTTTTACATTTGAAGGCAAGAAGTATTATGAATACAACGCCTGCTGCTCCCTCTATGTGCTCTAAAGCACCAGTTTGCAGTAAGATGGCAATATATGATCATAATCATTACATTCTGATTAGAATAAATGTAAGGGCAAGGCTGCAACCACTTTGAAGTTTTGTGTTTTTTGTCTATAATTATGTCCCATAGGACACATGATAAAATGTGTAACTATTCTAAAACTGAAAAAAATCATAACTGTTGTTTACTGTGCATTTTTAATGAAATAGCAACTAAACTTTTTAAAAATCAAAATTAAAAAGTTTTCATAACCACATTGAAAGTTTACTCCAAGAGAATAAAATAGGGGCTTTAAAGTCCCTGAACTTCCTGAGGAAAAATGTTAGCTTAGAAAGAGTAGTCTCTTATGAATAGGGTCAAAACATGCAAATAATTCTTATGCAAGTGAGATCAAGTGATATTTATTATCTTACCAGTACTGAAGTATATATATTCAACAGCATCTCATCAAACGTATTAAGAATCTTTTCCTTCCTTTTATTTTATATAACTAATTAAATACTGACTGAGCACTGCTCATATGCTTTAGTGAAAACTGTATGTAAATCTGACAAATCATGTTAGCCCTGTTGGTGGAAATAATTAAGAATAAAACAAAATCCCCAAGGAATGTTATCCCTTGGCTGTAAAATCTGTGTATTTTATACACAGTTTGTGTGAAGAGGGTATTTGTGGGAGAGTTCAACATCCCACAAATTTGAACAAAGCACCTTGTGGATTAAACAATGAGGTAATTTAATTAACACTTTAAAAGTTTGTGCATTAGAACATTACCATTCTTTCAGAACTTTATTTTCTATTTCAAGGACATTTTATTACTTTCAGAACAAAATGTAGTTTACTATTTTTTAAAGAAACGCAAAAGATGTCTCTATCTGACTATAATTCCAAATTTTAAAAATCTCATCAGTCTTCAGGGTTTTTTGGCCATAACAAATATAAGGCAAGCCATCTGCAGTAAAACACCAGCAACTTTAAATGCCTTAAATGGGAGAAGGAAGGGAAATTTCTTCTTCGATTCACATTTTCTTTTACATATTATCATTTTTAACATATTTCTACTCCAAGTTTTTAATTTCAGATATTCTGAGTTTAGTTCTAGGTATGTCTCTAAACCTCCAAAATACATTTTTCAAATATTTCACTAAATCATACACATTTTAAAATCAATTTTAAACCCAATGAAGACTTTTTCCTTAAATTTAAAACACAGTAGTGAAACCTATTTTTTACATTAACTTTATGTATTTAGCTTTGGTCACTTAGAATTTTGCTGTGGTAGGGGAAGTACTGAGAACTGAACCCCGGGCCTCATGCATGCTAGACCAGCACTCTATTACTGAGCCATATCCCCAGCTCTTATTTTGAGGCAGAGTCTCACTACAAATTGCCCATGCCAGCCTTAATCTTATGATCCTCTTTGCTATGTCTCCTGTACAATTCATACAATACTCTTTTTTGGGAACTTGGCTTTTGAGTTTCAGTCTTCACAATAATAGTAAATGAATAAAAGGATTAGATAGTACTGAAAAAACTAACTTGGGACATGAAGCAGTTTCAGCTATATGCAAACACTGGTTAAGCATTAATATCCTGGTCACATTATCTTTTCGACAGTAAAAAGTCAAACAGAACTAGAGCTTGGAGTATCATGTAAAGACAAGAAAATGAACTAACCACTTCCAACTAATTAGTAAATCCAGAAAAAGAAGAAAGATAAACTTTCTAGAAGAGATTATTTCCAACACCCACTGATGCTTTATAAGCAATTTAATATTTTCTTAACAATATGGCTTTTCTTTTTTGCACTGTCATTAGCTACCAGTTCAGTTTAAATTGAATACTAGTTATTAAATGATATTTTATTTTCCTTGATTGTATCTATACACTAAGAACAGGAGTCAAATACTAAAATAAGTTTAATTCTATATTACATGTATATAATTTTTGGCTTTAAAAATTGTTAGTAATAAAGATGCAGAAATTTAAACTTAAAAGACATATTAGAGCTCTAACTGGCTGAAATTCCTCACTATGGGAAAAACAAAAAATATGTCTAATATTGGTCAATAACTTAGGTCAATTAGATAATAAATATGCAAATTAAGATGCAAATTCATTTCTTCAGATAGCCAACACTAGGTACAAGACAGTATGTATGTCTTGAAATAATTTTACTCAGAAAAAATGGAAAAGATCTTTTAGCACTAAATTAAATGTAAAGTTTTACTGGTTCAGAAGCCATGGATTTAAATTTAGACTCATGAAGATGGTCTTCAGAGATGAGTGTCAATAAAACTACTAATGCAGTCACAATACCATTAAATTTTTTTTTTAATGTATGGTTTTAACAGTTAAGGATTAAATGGGTGCCAATCAGAATGATTTCATCTAAAATTTCTATATCAAACTATACAAGGAACTATATCAAAGAGTTTTAAAAAGTTATTGTTTTGTTCAAAAATTTCTTTGCTTTGACATTTCCATAACTCTTCAGAGACTACCATTAACAGCACTGTTTATGCCACTCACTATTTCCACTGGAAAATGATCATTTCCTCTTTATGCTTTTGATAATCAAAGTTAAATTATGCTTAATCAAAATGGCTACTGGTATAGGAGGTACCGACATTTAAAAATTACTTTAATTAATGAAACTTGTATTATCTTTCCCCCAAAGACTCTAGACTAAATGTAATTATATCTTTAAGAATACAACACAAGAACCTAAAAGCAAAAATTACTTAATTTTTATTTTCAACAGATTATATATATTTTAGTTTTTTAGAAGTTAAATTACACTAACAATAAAATATTCAGCAAATTCCCTTAAAAAAAAAAAAGAACTATTCTATAATGAATGACTGGGTTAAAGATGAGGAACATAAAATGTTTAGAATTAAGAAAAATGCCATATTTGAACTTGGCATGATAGCTGTTATACATTTTAGTCATAACATATCAAAAATATTTTGGTTAAAATTTAACACATTTTCCAAACTAAAAATAAAATCTAGAATAATCTAAGGGAAATGTGGTGGGTCCCTTACTTTCCACTTATTAGGAACTTTGCCAGGTAAAATATGGAGCTGAAAGACAGAGTAACACTCAAGTTATTTATTCCCTTTTTGAGCTAGTTGGCTACTAATGTGACTCTAAAGAATAGGTGTAGTACAAAACTGAGAACTTATCTCAAAATGTGAATAAAGGCACTAATTACACATATTTTCATAAGATATTTGTCTTACAAAGTTGGCTAATTTGCAACGAATGTCAAAATCAATGGTTAAGTATTAAATACTTGCTTGGGGTCAAACATTCTCTTGGAGTAAACAATAATCAACTTTCATATTACTATAACAGGAAAGTTATGAGGAATACTCTTTAACCTTTTAAAAAGTCTTACTTGAACTTCTCAATCATTGGCACAAAGTCTACTTGAATGGCAGTTTCATCCTCAGTAAATACTAACACACATCACTTCTAACGCAAAAATAATAGAATTAAAAGATTCAGAAAACATTGTATTTTAAAACAAATAGGACATTTGAGTCTATTCTACTAGTTGTTTGACAAAATACAATTGACTATTAAAAACAGTTTCAATATAATGCTGATGTGGTAATATAAAAAATAATCATATAATTTGATAGAAGAAAACTGAACCAGAACCACTCTTATTAGATACAAGACTGCAGATAATTATTTCATAGAGAAATACTGGAGTATTAAATATGTTTTCTCAGAACACACAAGAATTATCCTTAGTATTTATGGTAAACAATAAAACCAAAGAGAAATTCAGGCAAAATGTGCTTTAGGTAAATGGTATTCTTAAGTCCCAACTTCTCCCACCACCATCATACACACACACACCACAAAGCATCCATATGGATTTATACTTGCTTTTCACTTACATTCTTGATTACAGTTATATTACAAACAAAATTAAATTTACCCACTACTTATATAGAATCACTAAGAAAAAAAGGTTCAAAATAAAAGTAAACTATTTTCCAAAGTCCAGAAAACTTTCTTCTGGCCACTTTTCATTCCAGGGTAGGGCACTACTAAATGAAAAACCAGAAAAATGTTGCCAAGTACCACTCAATTAATTCCTCTATATATAATAAACCAAGTACATCTGAAAATAGAGTAAAATTCCTATTAATTTAGAGATAAAATATTGAAATTAAAATATTACTTTGAACAAGAATTTTGAAATTCTTATAAACACTGAAACTTTTTTTGATTCAAATAAGAAAAATACTACAAAAGTGAACTACTATTCTCTACACAATCTACCCCTTTCATGACAGCAAAATTTTACTTGAAATAAACAAGACTGAAATTCCAGTATTTGTCCCTACTCTTAATTTATGTACTGCTTAGATTATTTTTCATATTAGACAACTGCCTCAAACTTTTTAGGAGTATCCAATAAATAAGCTCTTGATAGATAATGACTTCTCCATTTAATTTTTTTGCTTTTTAAGTGTTAAGGATCTGAATTTTGAATGTCACAGTAATATTCTACAAAGTAAGATTAGATTTAGCAGTTTGCTATGTGATTTTAGAATGCAAAGTATAATTACAAAGATACAAATTGTTTTAAGCCTATTATACAACACCCATAAAAAGACTTAGGAAACTCCCATAGTTTTTTAAGTAATACAGCATTGGTGTCAAAAATGCTGACACATTTTTCTGCTTTAGGTACTGCCCAAAGCAAAAGTGGTTAACTCTTGCAAATAAAATAGCTGCACTTTTGCTGATAAAAGTTGTTTGCAAATTAATAGTACAATATATTTTTAAGTAATTTTAATTTTAGTTTTAGTATTCTGTAATAACTTCAGTTATGTATGCATTGAATGACAGATTTATCCAACAATACCTACTATCAAAGCTGGGTTCTTACATATTTCACCTTGATTAGTGTTCGATCAAATCTTGTAGGCAGAAAAGTAAACTTAAGTCCTTTGGATAAACAGTTTACTTAATTTCCATAATAACAGCAACTTAAATTATGCCATGACATGCAATAATATGAGGGGAGTTTAAAGGCAAGTATTTATGATGCTTAATTTTAATCTTCCTTATTACATAAATTTCCCAGGCAGATTTCTTTCTTTATAATAAATTTTATTCAAAAGATAGTTATGGAGGGAATATATTTTGTGCTGGATAAGTTCATCAATAATATTGGGGTTTCCATTACTACTCTGTCAAACAGTAACTATCTGGGAGAGGGGCAGTAGTCAAGAATGGAAAGAAATTGGTCATAAAAGTTATAACAATATTTGTGAAAACATTAAACATAAGACAAACATTTTTATAAGGCAGTCACTGAATAAGTAAAATAACCAGTCAGAAGAGTTCTGTTGTTGAAAACACACATAATGTTCACCCAACTGAAAATTAGTGCATTTAAAAAAAAGTTAAGAAAAAATCTTTTATGTTCCAGTTCAGCTGCACTTGATTCAAGTGTTGCTTATAGAGGTTTGTGTTGTTATAAATTAAACATGCTGCTGCCTTAGCAGCGAAAGATACTAGGAAAAATGTTCATGTCACAGAATAAATAGAAGAGTCTCTTTCAAGCAAAAAAGTTATCTCACGCCAATCCGGGAAGTCATCCACTCCAGACCTTGGCATAACCTAATCAAAAGAAGAAAGAAGCATTTTCAAAATTAAGAACTTTATGCTTAAAAGTAAAAGGCATGCTTATTAGTTTTAAGTCTCATTTAAAAACATGAGTCAAAAGTGCACATGTAATTACTAGATTGCAAGTCATTTCTAACAAGAGAAAATCTAACAAGTCAAGTGGTATGAGGGTAAATAAGTTTCTAAATATACACTGTTATAACTCACTCATAATGTTGTTTTCTCCTTAGCCTAATACCTACTTTCAAATTCTTAAGAAAAGTAGAAAGCACAATGATGGTATTCATCTCAAGTGCCTCAGCTGGAAGTATGCCTCCCCAAAGCACTGGTGATAATAAAAGAGACCTACTGTTGCAACAAGTTGGCAACAAAGGTTTATGTCCTTGCAGAAAATATGTAAATATCTTAAACCTTCACTTCAGGTGATGCAGTTTTCTCTTAATTGACAAATGATTAAACCAACAGATGAGCGACAAAAAAAATCTGGATTGTGGAAACTTATTTCAAAAGTTTATTATTCTGTCTTTTTTGGTTATACATTATGTTTATATTAAAAATTATAAGGTCAGTAATTTTGTTTACTAAAATGATTTCAACCTTCTAATGAGATACAATATAAAAATATTTTTTAATTAAGAACAATAATAAAAGGAATAAGAGCAAGAAGAAAACAAGTTGGCCTTAAAAAGGGGGAAGATATTTGAAGTCATACTTTCCTCCAGACTAACACTCACCCTTCTCCTGTTAAAGCACAGCAGGACTGAATGTGCCATGGATGATCCTTAATTGAACTAAGAGTGAGGTATTTAGAGATTTCAGCTGCAGTCATACACCCTTTCATATCCTGTTTGTTTGCAAAGATAAGCACTGCAGCTTTCCTTAAATCCTGCAATCAACACAAAATATCTCTTATGAGAAATATCAGAAATCAAATGAAATAAATGAATAAAGCAGGAGGGTAAAATATACTCAGTTGGACTGTTCTAATTAAATGCTCCTACTTTAAAATGATCAGGCATTAATATTTAATTTAAAAAATGTATTGAAATAAAAATAATCTCAAATAAGCACAATTTAATGAGTCACTCCAAGAAAGATGGATGAACATAAGCCAAGTAGTTGAAAATAATTTTCTATTTTGGGTCAATTTAAAAAGAAAATTCAAAATGAACTCAAATCATTTTATTTCATTTTTTATTTCAGTGGTACTGGGAATTAAAGGGCACTATGCAAACCAAGAGTACTGGGCAAGAATTTTAACAATAGGCCAGACTACTGGTCCCTCAATCATAAAATCTAACGTACAGTATGGTAGTATGTTGTCAAATACTATAGAGTTCTCCAAAATTTAAAATAGAATACTAGAAGCGGAGAGTTGGCAATACTTATTTTTATTCTTTGTATAATGTAAGCTCATTGATTAATGTTCACGCATCGAAGCACTGTTTGTTTTGCTTTCTATTTATTTTGGCAACTGTGTCTTGCCATGCTTCTCACAATCCTCTTAGATTCCTGAGCGCATAATAATGTAAACACTCACTAATAGGACCAGAATACTGTATCATTGAAAGAGACGAATTCAAGTTGTATGCATTGATCTGAATAAATTCAAAGGTGAAAAAAAGTACAACTTATTGAAAGACAAACAATTTTATGTAAGGCTTTAAACACAGAATACCATTATTTTGTATAATTTATATTAATATATTACATACAAAATACACAAGGGAATAATAATCACTTTTAATGGTTATCTTTGAGATAACTCTGAGAAGTTAAAAAAAAATCAGATCTAAAGATCTCTTTCGAACCTTCTAAAATAACTGGGATTACAAGCATGTAACACCTTGCCTGACCAATGAATATATTTTAATGTCTAACCTTTTGTCTCTCTCCAATATGTAGAATTAAGTGATCTCAAATTATTCATTAAGGAACTTTTGAAAAAAAAAAAGACATTAACATGACACATTAATCTTTGTTAAAAAAAAAGGCAAAGCCAAAATACAGATATCTTATTCTATTACTTTGTAAAAGATTTGCTTTCAAAATTTACCTCATGAGCCAACATTCTGTATAGTTCTTCTTTTGTAATAGCTAGTCGCTCCCTGTCAATGCTGTCAACTACAAGAATGATGAACTAGAAGATAATTTAAGAAGAAAAAATTGAATATTAAGAAACTGAATGAGATATTGAGAAATTTTCTGTAAAATTTGATATAGTTAGTGTCTTCATGTGGTATTATTACTATAAAATGTTTTTTATTACAAAAGGATTCTATAATATGGAATCATATAACCTAGTGTTAATAAGAAAATGGTAATTTATAACTTCAATAAATAAAAACTGACCAAGTTTACTTTTTTTGAAGTGCTGCCTAATAATACTATAAATAATATTTTTTTAAACATGGATAATAGAGCCTGGGGATTTAGCTCAGTGGCATAAGTGCCTGCCTTGCCAGCACGCAGTTGTGAGTTCGATCCCCGGTACCGATAAACAAAACAAAACAACGTGGACAATAAAAGCCATCTTTAAAAACAATAGTAATTTAAATAATATTAAAACTGTAAAGTACTTTATCATTTAACAATTGGTCATGGATTACTAACTGAAGTATAAGATATTCTGCCTACTAGAAAGAAAAACAAATGCATTTTTGTAAAAAACTAATGAATAAGTCATTTTTACAAAACAAGTAACAATAAAATGTGAAGAAATTAATGTGCTTTTCAACAGTAATATGTGAAAAGGAAGATGCAGGTGAAATTAGAGAAAGACAAGAGAGCCAAAAGAACTGGAGAAATCCATTTGTGAAGGTACACATAAAAAAAAAAGTCAGACTTGCACATACCAGAAAATATAAAATACAAAAAGCCAAGTTTATAAGTAAAAATAATACATTGAAAAAGAACTCCTAAATCAAACATCTTAAGCAGAAGACAAAGTTTTACAAATAAGACTAAATAGTAGTAAATGTCACACACAGTAGGAAAGTAGTAATATGGAAAGCATAGAATCAAGTTATAGAGATGACTTTAAAATTAGGGAGAGTCAACTATAGTAAACAATATAAATCAAAAGCTTAGAGATGAAAGAGAAGAAAAACCTCATAAAGAATGAATGGACAGAATACTGAGAAGTAACTAAGCCAAAGGAGAGGACAGTGCCAGGAACTGATCACCTGCAGCTCCTTGTATTAGAATGGACACACTGTGGCTACTGTCTGTCATCTTAATGGAAAGAATCTTCAAAAGCATGAGGACAAGCATAAAAAAGGCTTAAGTGAAACACCACATACATTAAGTTCCTACCTGGAATCTGAGACTGCGAATGCTATGTGCCATGCTGGTATTCAGCAAAAAGTCTTTTCTTTGTAGTAATTTGATGTTCTTTTAGAAATAATTTATTAAAAGAACATCTCATGCAAATAACATCAGTAATTACTCTCTTTCTGGACCTACGCTAAGTCTTCTAGAATTTGAGCAGTTTCAAAAAGTAACCTTTGAAATGTTTTAAGCATGGTGTATGTGAATCATCCAGAATCAACTTTGATCTATTCATCAAAGAAACCTGCTGTTTTCAAGCTGGAATTAACTGTGAACTTTGAAAAAAATACCTATGCTATCTAAATAAGTCATATGCTAGGATGTTTTTCTTCCCCTACTCCACTTAGCTTCAAAATAGTATCTCACTGTGCAAATGTGCAGTCAGCTACTGTCCTCACCCATCTACTCAAGTAAAATAATTAAGTGCTACAAGTGCTGGATATCTGTCATGTGTCATCCAGCTTTACTAGTGATACACAGCATTAGAATATATACATGCATATATGATATTACAACACAAATTCAGGAGAATATGTTTTTAGTGTAAGAAGACAACTTTGTGCTCTAAAACATCTTTATATGCTCTTTCATCTTCAATTTTCAAAAGGATTAATTTTAGAAAAAATACATGCAGATAATTGGTTAGGTATACTTCTTCCTCTTTACAATGAAAAAATACATGAATACAAAACTGTATACTATTATTCTCCAGGATAAAACTCTCAACACTGCATAGTCTTAAAAAATCTGATTTGTTCCTCAGGTCTGAACTAATAATCAAATGACAGAAAACTCTGGGAATGGTCTACAATCTTAATTCCAATAAAACAGAAATGACAATTCTGAATGTTTGTGCTATTTGAAGGGGAAGAATAAATTAGGTATAATTCAAGCTTTCCAAAGGAAAAGCTATATAATTTCTCCTAGTAACACTTAAAGACATTACAGAGTTATTATGAGAATAAACAGACAGCCTAGTCAAAAGTAAGCACTCAACTAACAACAGCTACCCATAAAAGTCATCACAGCATACCTCCGTGTTTGAGTAATACGTGTTCCAGGATGACCGTAGTGACTCTTGTCCCCCAATATCCCACATAAGAAAATGAGTGTTTTTCACAACTATTTCTTCAACATTGCTTCCTATGGTTGGAGAAGTATGAACCACTTCATTCATTAAGCTGTTGAAAGACAGACACCATAAGAACTTTTTTGTAAATTCTGAGAATGCAAAGGGGCTTTTTTTGGTGGGGTTTTTGAAGACAGTGTCTCATCACATAGGTCAGGTAGGCCTTGAATTCACATTGATCCTCCTTGCTTCAACAGCCCAAGTGCTGGGATTTCAGGTGTGCCACCAGGCCCAACTTCTAAAGCAAGTTTTAACTTTGTATTTTTAAGATGAATAAAACTGTCTTATTTATATGAATGATGATAATCATCAGCTCGAAAAATGGAAACTTGGAGAGTATTTGTGCAAACAAAGATCTACGCAAAGGAAACTGAAGAAAACTTTTTATTTAGTGTGTGGGGGGGGTGTCTTGTTGAGACAGGTTTTTACTGGGTAGTCCACACTCTCCTTAAACTCACTTTGTAGTCCTGGGTAGCCTTGAACTCACAGTGGTCCTCCTGCCTTAGCCTCCTGAGTGCTGGGATTACAGGTGTGATTTTCATTTTTTAATGGATTGAACTGCAGACTTATATAGAAGAGAGCACTGTGGTGTGACACTTATCAGTTAGATGAGAACCGGTCCTATCCTGTGATGCCAATATTACAAAATAGCAACAACTGGATAGTAGGCTATGAAGGGTGGCTTTGTAAGGGTGTCTAGGTAAGAAAGTTGAAACTCAGTCATAAAGTTTAGTTCAGACTTATTAAACAACACTCTAGTCCTAAAAAGATAAGGCCATGGGAAAATACAAATTTTACTTAAAAGGAACCATAAATATATTCACAGTACTGATGTTCATAGACCTTGTACTATCCTAATCATTTGATTAAGTTATATTGTAACTCATTGAACTCATATGTGTTTGCTGATAATATGCCAGTACTGTGCTGGAAGAGATAACCTCCTCTTGGGTACTTTATTTTCCCTTTTGAGGGGAGAGGGTACTGAAGTACTGATTGAAGCGAGGGCCTTACACATTCTAGTCAAGGACTCCACCACTGAACTACATATCTGGCCTTTTCTTAAATTTTATGTATTTTGAGACAGGATTTCACTATGCAGTTCAGGCTGGCCTTGAACTATATAGCCTAGGTCGGCCTTAAACTCCCAGCAATCCTCTTGCCTCAGCCTCCCAAGTGCTGGGATTACATGCATGTGCCACCACACCTGGCCTTGAATTTTATACATATTTTTGAAGCTACACACACAAAATGATTTCAATGAATATGAGAAGTTTCTGAAATGTTTGTATTTGATGATTAAAGGCTAAGTCGTATTAAAATACACACTGACCAATTAAAGTGTTTTAAAGAAAAACAAGTAGCTATTTGATTATGAAACAATAAACTATCAGAAAATAATGTTTTTAGCAAAGCACCTGAAAAATATGTTATGCACTGGGGTTAAGTGAGTATTTCTGTTTAGGTCCCTTGACAAAAGATAAGCATTAATGTATTTCTCCCAAAGTTTCCAACCTCTTCTTTTTGCAAACTAGGAAAGCACTATTTTGACTGTCATTACTTTAGATATGTTTGGCTATGTTAAATAATTATAAGACTGTTAGAAGAATAGTAGCTTTCTATTTACATTTATTTCAGTGCATGAAGAACTATGTAAAACCCACTTCATCATCCTATCCAGCACTGTAATTTGTGCTTTATTTATTTTAGTTTAATACTAATTATTTCTTTCAAGGCCAAAAAACAGTGAGTATTTGTGAAAGCTTAGAAAACACAGAACAGTCTATTTGCTTTTTTGTAAATTTTGCTTGGTAAAATGAAACAAAGCTTATGTTTTGCTGTCACATTATAATGAGTAAGAACAGTATTTCATTCTTCTTTTTTTTTTGTCTTTTTGAGACAGGGTCTTACTATGCAGTTCAGGCAGGCCTTGAGCTCACTTTGTAGCTCAGACTGGTCTCAAATTTGCAACGATCCTCCTGCCTCAGCCTCCTGAGTGCTGGGATTACAGGCATGAGCCACCACGCCTGGCTAGTATTTCATTCTTAATATAAAAAGTTTCAATAATAAAAACTGTTAAGTAAACACCAATACTTACAATTGATAAAGAATGGTGGTTTTCCCTGCATTATCCAGTCCCACTATAATTACTTTGTGTTCTACAAAAAGAAAGCAAATCAGAAACATTTAACACTGTTGCATAATTACAATTATATGCTTTCAACAATGATTATTAGTTAGCTGGTTAATGAGAATCATTTACTGGATACTGCTGAGCTAAAATAAAACAAAGACCTAAAAAAAAAAAAAAGAAAGAAAGTCTATCTTGTTAAGGACTTGGCTTAAAGAAGACAATATGTTATGACTTTCTCTATCCATCTTCTCTTATAAAGCACGTGGGAAACAGAGAACTTGGTTTGGGAGAGGGGGATCCAAACTAGTAAGCTAGATGTTATGATTTAAAATGAACATTTAAAGAACTCTTCCACTTTTCACACCTGCTCAAAGTCTCTGCTTACCATGCCGGCTGTATGTGTGTCAAGTTGTTTTCACAAGGGAGGTTTTGTCAACTACAATATATCAGGATTTTTTTCTTCTCTTCCCTTACTTAAAAACTGCAATAGTTTCTCTGTCACCAGGACACATATATTCTGTTTTTCATTCCTTTCAATAATTTACAGAAATAAGAGAACACTTACTCTTTAATATTTTTTTCTATGTAGCTTCTACAATTTTTCTGAGCCGACACTGTTTCCACTCTTTGTAAATAAAAACCTCTTTAGTCCTTAGCTCCTTCTGGGAAGTGCACTTACAGTCACTTTTATAAGTAGGTAAAGCCATTCTTCTCTGTCAAATGGTAGATTTTGAAATCTCCTTTGAATGCAGTAAGAAAACACCCCAAGATACTATCTTTTCTACATTTTAATCTATACAGAATATATTAAAGATTCCCTTTTTCCAGAGTAGAATTGCTTTAAAAAGCTACTACTGAACTTCAGCAGCCAGTGGTAACAAAATTGCCAAAATAACCAGAAGCAGTCAATCTGTTGCCAATAATGTGGCACATTCCATACTGGAACCCTGCATCTTTTGATAAACTGAGAAGTGACAAAATTGTGATAATATATCTTAACAAATATCAGTACATGTTCCTGTTAAGTCTTAATACTGTGCCATCCAAATAAAAAAGAGGGGCCATAGTGCACAGACAGTTCTTGAGCTAACAATCTTTGTAAGATCTACAGCTATAGGCTATAGCTACAGGCTATAATGCACTGCCTATAATACTGAAAACAAGGAGCCATGGTCCTCTGGTATTTAATAGCTACTTTCACTACGGCAGAAGCTGCTTTGTAAAATAAAGCAAAACAAAATTTCTTTACTTATTTTAATTCAATATAACTCTCCTTCTCTACCTCTTTTGGTTCATGTCCCCTAATTTCTAAGAAGCAAATTCTAAAATGTTTTGTACTTTGTTCTCCCTTACAATATATAAACAAGAGCTTTCTAATCAGTCAAAGAACAAACAGAATGCTTGGGGCTAAGCATTCTACATTTGGTAAGAAGTTGAAATTCCACTGGCCCACATCAAGGCATCATGGTGCCCTGAAGCAATGTGAAAGAAGCCACTTATATAAAGGTCAGCAAAACACAGGCACAGATACTCCTAGTAGAGCAAGACACTGGAGAGAGAGTACCAGATGGCTCACTGTTGAAGCAACTCAAGTGAATGCCTGAGGCTATTTTCAAATAATCCTGCTTCACATTTTGTATTACATTGATGATCCTAGTACTAAAGGTCTGATGGAAAAACTTATGAATACTGCATCATTTTGAAAGGTTGGTCACAAATGTGAACTAAAGATAGACAACATAGGGATTTCATTGAAGTTGCACAGTTTCAAATGTTTGATGGGCTTAAGGCATGATTCTAATTCCTTCCCTCCCCTACTCTAGCAGTGACAGGGAATTCTGACAAATAGAACAAAACAGACAACTTCCCCTTTGTCCCGTGGTGAGGGTATGCACTATTACACTTACGATAAACTAAGACCTTGCTTCTGAAGTTAAAACTATCAACAGTAGTCTGAATCCATGTATGTGTAACAAAACATATATGAAAAGGAAGCAACTACATGCTTTTATTAAAGCATAAAATAACAAGGATTTATTTTAGAGCTATACTCTAAAAAATCTTTAATATCACCAGTACAGTAAAAACTTAAGCATGTCCAAAGGCCAACTACTAAACACCACGTCAAAAATAAAGCTGTACTTTGCTGTTCTTAGCTGCTACTTGAGTCTATCAATAACCAGACTGCTAATTAGGAAACTTTTTTGGCTTTTCAAGGAATAATGAAAAAAATATGGATAATGATACACAAAGGGTAATCAAAATATATAGTGAATGTTCATTTTTAAAAAACCATTACCGTAAAAGATACATTATTACTAATCTCCCTCAAAATACACTACTCTCCCTTACTTCAAACACACTCATCCTATTGTCCTTGCCACTTTCTGAAGCAATCCTGGATGTCTTCCCTGTCTTTCAAAAATACAGTGCACTTTGCCTTGTTCGACAAAAAGCCAGGCTCTTAAAAACGTTAAGATGGGTCCTCACCCACCTTATTCAGTGCTATGGCACCATGTAGCTTCTGGTTCTTTCCCTGAAGTCAAAATGGCCATAACAGGTAAACATTTTAATTCATTCAGGACATTAGGGCAGCCACAAAAGATACAAAAGAAGACTTCCAGAACTGTTTTAGAAAGTGGCAAGAATGATGAAGTAAGTGTGTTCAGAGAAAGAGGGAGTTATCCTGAGGGGGATTAATGGTAATGTCTTTTATTATAATACATTTTTAAAAAATCAAATATTCATTGTATTTTTCAATCATACATTGTGTACGTGGATACTGTTCACTGAAAGGGAAAAAAAACCTGAATATGTTAAGTATTCACTAGTGTCACCTGCCTCATTAAGCATGAGGTAGTGAGTTCAATTCCTGACACACAAACACATACACACACACAATCCACTAGTGTCTAGATTTGATAAATTACTTCACAGGATTATTTTTTCTTTGACAGGATTATTCAATACAGTGGTCTATCATCTTTTTTATAATATGAATCAAAAACCATAACTACTATCAGGTAGAGTTATATGAGATTGATATTAACTAAGGACCCGCAAGTTTAAAAAATAAGACCACATGCTTCTGTACTTCTCTTTTGGGCTAGGCATAATCAATGGGCCATGCGTATTACCTCATATCATATACTGAAACACCCACAAAAATCAACTGAACTATAGGACTTTACGTGTCAGAAAGATTTTCTGTAAAGCTGCCTTAGTATAAATAATTTCCTTCATCTGCAACAGTTTAAAGCAACTGAGAAAAGATGCTTGCTTGTACTATTTGTATTACCCATCAATAACTTTCATTATGCTGACCTAATGGAAAAAAAACTTTCAAAATATCTCTATGGTTCAACTAAACACACAAAGGGAATGTCACAAAATCAAATTTCTAAGTGCTAGCAACACCAATTGGATGAACGGTAGGCATTTAACATCATTTTCCTTACACAGAAGGAGTAGAGGTTTCTATTTCACTAGAATTAAAATATCTAAAATCGTGAGGAGAAAAATTTATGACTCTAAATGTTTACTTCAACCAAACTTTAAAAATATGTCAACACACATTCTTTACTTCTAACACCTCAAACTACTTTTGATAATAACTAAGTAGCTGATTGACTGAAATAGTCAATTTCAACCAGTGTTTGGCAGGAAAACAATAAATTTAATTTTGAAGATACAGCTTTAGCAAATTTAGCATTTTTTTCAAAAGCATTATTAAAGTCAATTTG
Organism: Hydrochoerus hydrochaeris; assembly: GCA_004027455.1. Taxonomy (NCBI): domain Eukaryota; kingdom Metazoa; phylum Chordata; class Mammalia; order Rodentia; family Hydrochaeridae; genus Hydrochoerus; species Hydrochoerus hydrochaeris. Next base: position 195,240 of record PVLA01003441.1, read on the forward strand.
CTGTCACAGGTAACAAGATGTTCTCATGCTTAGGGTAGGAATATTTATATTGGGAGTGAGCTATGTGGAATTTAAAATCTTTGTGGAAAATTAAATAATTTTTGATTTAGACATTATCATAACTAGTAGGGTTATAATGAATTAGAATGTTTGAAAGCTAAGTCTTCACACCATGAGACAGTTATCCAGGAATCACATTGCATAAGAAATACCTTGGAGACACCAAGTGCTAACTCTTCTCCCCCGTAAAGGGTAGAGATGAATTCTTCCAGTGCCCTTTAGCTGTGCATCTCCAGAGCCCAAAACAAGGCAAGTTTATTTATACTAAATGAAGAGAAAATAAATTTTTTAAAAAAACATGCTAAACGAAGAGACAAACTAATCTCAAAGTCTATTTATTTATTTACTTATTTTTTGTACCAGGAATTGAACTCAGGATCTCACACTTGCCAGGCAGGCACTGTGTCACTAAGCTAAATCCCTGGCCCAGTCTGTTAAATTTTGATCCAGAAGTTTATCTGCAGTCTTGACTACAGTGTTAGTGTTTTCAATTTCTTTACAATAATTGCTTTAAAAAAAAGTTTTATATAAGGACTAAGATGAGAACTCAATTTTAAAAAACATGAAAAAGCACCGGAGGTATTAGGCCCTGTGAAAGCTCTACTTCAATCCCCAGGATCATTTAAAAAAAGGGAGAGACCAGAAAAAAAACTCAAAAATTTTTCTCCTTCTACACCATTTGGTTTTCAATAACTGAACAAAGAAACTAGCTTTATTTTGGGTGTGTATTTTTGAAACACAGTCTCACTATGTAGTTCAGGCTGGCCTTAAACTCATGATGTAGTTGAGCCTGGTCTTGAATTTATGGTAATCCTTTAGTATCAGCCTCCCCAGGGCTGAAATTACAGATGTGCGCCATCACACCTGGCTCTAAGAAACTAAGTTTTAATACTGAGCATCAAATAAGGCCAAATAGACTAATACTATAAGAAAAAAGGATTAGAGAAGCCCTAGTGACAGTGTTAAAAAATAAATTGGAAACATGTCAAAATGTGTTTTATCACATTAAAATCTGATATTGCTAAAAAAATGACCAAATTTTCATTTTGATATGAAAGATATAAGGAAACAGGTACTGCTATTTTATAGGTATAAATATGTGCTCAAATTATCATGGAACTAGTGCAAAGCTTGAGTTACAGAGTGTATAAATAACTACATAACCAAGTGATTTTTTAAAAAAGTCAAATTTGGTGACTTAGCAAATTTGGGATACATTTACAGAATAAATGATCAGAATATGTGTACTATTACAATCGTAGACCAAAGCCTAGCAGCAACAATGAGATCCCCAGGTAGCTTGGCTCTTGGAAACAATAAGCCCAAGACTCTTATCTCTGTCTGATATGATACTAACACTGACTACTAAGACATTATAGTGTGTCACACAGTGCAGAACCTGAGACTCATTTCTACCCTCACAATTCCATCTCCAAAGGTACTTCTGAGGGACCCAGAATTCCAAGGAAAGCACAAACTCACTGACCTGGGTCACCTTGCTTAATAAGGAAACTGCGGTCCTTATGAAGTTAAGTTTGCTTGAGTAAACACGGGTAGATCAATAATGACAATGAAAGCCAAAATTTTGTCTCCCTGGTCTTTCTGACACACTATACTAACTTTCCTCTCCAGTTCTTTAAACTTTCCCCATTCCTCCTATGGTGGCCGCATTGCTAGATGTCTAATTTTTTTCAGAGCAGCAATGTAAATGAGATGATTCAATAATTCAATATTTACTGAGTTCCCTAAATGCATTCCTGTGTGGTATCTGTGACTAACATGAACAAAGCAATACTTTATTTACCCTCAAGAATCTTAAAGTAGGGGTGTGTAAAGCACTCACAAAATAGCACAGTTACTACAAAGGAACAAATGGAGACCTATGGCACAGTAATATTTTTAAAGATAAGATTCAGGATCTAACTGTCAACAATCTGGATTTGGTGAACCACAATGTGATCCCAGCAGTCTGGGAGGCAGAAGCAAAAGGATCACAGCCCAGCCTCACAGCAATTTAGTGGGATCTTATCTAAAAATTAAAAAAAAAAGAAAAAAAGGTCAATTTGATGGCACAAACCTATAATCCCAGCAGTTTTGGGGCTGAAGCAGGAGTACTGTGAGTTGGAGGCCAGCCTGGGTTATACACTGAATTCAAGACCAGCCAGGACACACAGCAAGACCCCAATTCAAAAAACAAAAACAAATAAAAGGTATGGGGGTGGGGGTGGGGGTAAGCTCAGTGTGAAAGACCTGTATTCTATCTCCACTACCACCATCACCAAAAATACAAATAAAAAAATTATTCTTTTTTTTTTTTCTTTTTCTTTTTTGAGGTACCGGGGATTGAACTCATGACCTCGCACTTGCCAGGCAGGTGCTTATGCCACTGAGCTAAATCCCCAGCCCAAAACATTATTCTTTACTGTCACTCTAAGTGTTTTTACATATGTAATATATTTCAGTCTTCATAATTATTCTATGAGAAAGGGCCATTATCCATTTTACTGAGAAGAAAACTAAGTCAGGATGAAGAACTTGCCAATGTTTACACTGCTGGGAAGTAAAGACAATTCTGGCCAGGTATTTGATTCTGAAGATAAAACTCAGAACTATCAAGACAATATGTTGCCCTCCTGGACATCTTTTAACACTACTTTATATATTTGTGGTCAGCTTGGTATAAGTAAAACATTTAAGGAGACTGTAGTAATTATTTTAAATATTTAAATGTTTAAAAATACTTGAATATAGAATCTGTATAGGTATCCTTTAAGAGCCTACAGGAAGAAAATAACCATGTTTCATACCTTGACTTCTCAGTTTAGTAGTAAATGTTGGCTGTGGTGACACACCCCTGTAATTCCAACACTTAGGAGACTGAGGCAGAAACACTACTGTACATTCGAGGATGTAAGTGGATGATCTTTTAATGTGATGCTTTTCCACCTTGGGACAAAACTGAATCTTACAGTGTTACAACAATTAAAAAAAAAAAAAGCTTATTAGGTAATAGAGAAATATCCCAGTAAACAATAGGATTACAGGTAGATAAAACAAGACGGTCATAGAGTCTAAAGTAAGTCAAACTTAATACACACTGTAAGGCCAGGCTGAAGGGAAGCACCTGAAGAAATAACGAAGCTGTATTTCTTCAATGCTTCAACAAGAGCACACAACATATTTAGTTATCTAGAAAATTCAAATGCTGTTCATCCATAAGTTATACTTTAAAAGGCAAGTGTTGAGGCAGAGACAATCTAGGTTATTAAGTTCATTTGACTATGATAATAGTTTAAAATATTTGATATCATGACCTACTATATACATAACCAATGTGCCATAGAACAATGCCTTTATGAACTCAAGTACTTTTAGATAGTTTCGATTTTAGAAGGTTCATTCCTATTTTATATGCCAGTCTTCACAAAACTGACAGTGTAATTTATTAATGATTTATGCTGGACAGTTTAGGGGAAAAAACCTGGTTTAAGAAATACAAGTTAAAAAAAGTAAACTGGGTGAGTACAAAAATATGAAAAAAAGTTTTCAATTCCAAGAAGCTCAATAAATAGGAAAAGTACAAGGAAAAACAAAACTGGTAGGTGCACAATGACTACTTTCTTGAAAAGCAAAGAAAAAACAAAAGCAGTAAGAGAAAAATGCCAGACTACATGGAAATAAAGATACAAATGTTAATTGGAAAAAAATGGAGGCCAATAAAATGAAAATTTTAATACACTAAAAGAAAAAAAAATTCAACCTAAGATGTTGTACTCAGCAAACACATACTTTTAAGAACAAAAGCAAAATATTTTTTGATAAAAAATTAATCATGATCAGAATTACATTACAAAAATGTGAGGAGTTCATCTGCTTGAAGGACTTGTAGATAAAAAAAAAAATCACAATCCAAAGAAACTAGAAAAGCACTAAAATAACAAACAAAAGCAAATAGGACAAAGAGAAGTGGTGATGGGACATTCCACACAATAAACCATACTAATAAACTCCACCAAGCATTCCAATTAAAGGGTAGAGAATTTCACAATAGTTTAAAAAAAAAAAAAAGCAAAAAGCAAGATCCAACAATATATTCTCTATAATAGAGGTAATAAAGCACATAAAATCTGAATATGACTGCTACCATTTTAATCATGCAACACTTACAAAACATTACCCACAAGTACAGAATACACATTCTTAAGTAAAACAGATCTAGACAGACCACTAAAAGAGTCTCAAAGTCAAAGCCAGGAATAAGTGGGCACATAAGTAATGCCAGCACTTGTAAGGCTCAAAATGAGTTCAAGGCTGGCCTAAATTACATAGTAAGATACTGTTTCAAAACACTAAAAAAAGAAGTTTCAATAAAAAGTAAAATGGGAAAACCACAGCATATTATTTCCAACTACAAAACAATTACATTAGGAACTAAACTCAAGCTATTTAAAAAACAAATACAGTACTTGCAAACTAATAACAGATGCATAAACCATAGGTCATAAAAGAAATTACATTAAAAACCAAAAAATTTTAATTAGATACTAAAATACAGCACATTAAAATGTATGTAATATTCTAAAGTCATATGCAAAAGGAAAACAATAACACAATGTTCCATCCTTAACAGGGTAGGTAGTAAAAACAAGTGGAAAATAAATAGAAGGAAGGAAACAACAAGAATTAAGCAGAAAACAGAAAACTGATAAAATTAAGTTGGAGGCCTCTATTTATTAGATTTCAAAATTTAGCACCAAGCTATTATAACTGAGATAGCATAATGTGATCCAAAGATAGACATATCAATCAATATAAGAGAAGAGCCAATACAGAGATAAGACTCACATTTATATGACCATCTGAGTTTGGAGAAAGGCTTCAATGCAATCCATTTTGGTGAGAAAATCTTCAGAAAATTATGCTGAATCAAGTATATATTCATGGAAAAATAATGAAACTCAACCCCTGGTCATATCATAATCCAAAAATAATACAAGGTGATCACAGACTTAAAGTATACAAGCTGAAGCCTAAAGTTAAAGGGTAGGTTCCTTAAAAAGGAGACAGAAAGCATTGTTTTTTTTTTTTTTTTGAAGAAATAAGACTTACCAAAATTAAAACTTTCGTCTCAGCAAAATCCCCAAAGAAAGCACAAAGATTGAGGATCTAACTTGGTGGGAGCACACTTGGCTAGCAAAATGGTTCCTAACACTGGAGGGCACTATGGGGAGGTGGCATAGACTGAGGGAAAATACATAGTATGTGTCTGACAAATTTGGTTTCAGGGTGCTGTATATTAATAATTTCTTAAATTATACAGTAAGAAAGACCTAATTTTTTAAGTGTGCAAGGAATTTGAACTATCTTTAAGGAAACATATACAAATGGTTAATAAGAATGTGAAACATATACAAATGGTTAATAAGTCTGGAGATTTAGCTCTGCTGCATAAGTGCTTGCCTGGCAAATACAAGGTCATGAGTTCAATCCCCAATACCAAAAAAAAAAAAAAAAAATTGTGAAAAATAGACATCTTATAGTCATTGAAAAAATACAAATTACAGCTATTATGAGATACACATCCAAGAGAATACCTAAATTAGGAAGACTGGAACATCTGTTGGTAAGGATGTGGCACAAGCAGAACTCAAAAATTACTGGTAAGATTATTTATAAAGATGGTCTAACACCTTTAAATAATAGCCTGGTGTTAAAAAAAAAAGTAGTAATATACACTACACTAGAAATTGTATTGTTAAATACTCATTCTTAGAGAGTGAAAAATATGTCTACAAAAAATCAAAAGGAAATCCATTATATTAGCAAGATGTGAACAATTAAAACAGCAGTATATGCATGCAATGGAATTATAAGAGGACTCTGAAGAAAGCTTCTAATGTGAAAGCTTCTAATTCAAAGAGATACAGTAGAGCTGCCTGTAATCTCAGTACCTGGGAGGCTGAGGTGGAAAAATCACCAGCAGTTCAAGGCACAGTTGAGTTCAATGCCAATTTGTGTTTTTAGCTGATTATCTCTGAGTCTCTCCAATGTGACTCCTCCTCAGTTCAGCCATACTGAAACCCCTCCCCAAGGCCAGTCTGAACATGGCAAAACCCTGTCTCAAAAACAAAAAAGAAAGAAAGAAAGAAAGAAAGAAAGAAAGAAAGAAAGAAAGAAAACCCTAAAGAGATATAAAAACAAAATTAGAGGAAAACTATAAGGAAACTGAAGAGAAGACAGCATCTATAAAATAATGCCAAGTAAAAAATACAGTAGCTGAACCACAATATCCAATGGGAAGATTAGAAGACAGTATTAATAAAAAAGACAATATACTAGGATATATTAAAAAAAAAAGTCTTTAATAGCCAATTTACCACAATAGTATTTTCAGAAAAGTAGGAAAAAACTCCTGATAATTTTTTTAAAATTTCTAAACGAGGTACATCTTTAAGCCAAAAAGATCCAGAGTGTTCACAAAAAATAAAAAGAAATACAAGGTACACCCTGTAAAATTTTAAAATTCTTGGGTATAAATAGAAACTTCTAAAATACACTAGGAAGAAGAAAAAAAGTCAAGAATGATACAGGTCTGCTCCACAAACAGTGCAAGTTGGAAGTTAAAATACTCTCTTCAAAATTCTGAAAGTAGTGTTTTCCAACTCATAACTGTGTAACTAGCCCAAACTCAAGTAAAAGGATAAATCAATATATTTTCAGACATTTGGAATTGCCATAAAATTTACAACTAACGGATACACTCGCAGGAAACTTCTAAAGGATGTGCTTTACTAACGTTAAATATAAAGAAGGTGGAAGACATGGTTTAATAAAAGAGAAAGGCATAGGAAATTCCTAGGATAAGAGCAAGGACAAGCCCAGAACAGCTGTGTATGGAGCACAAAAAGCTATGCTGAATTTGGACCAGGAAGGAAGACAAAGGGTGTAAAGAGGAAAGACACACAATCTCTTAGGTGTAAGTTGGAAAAAACTGTTACAGGAAGGCTTTGGGATATTATGAAATCTCTTAATCAAATGTACAAAGAAAACTAACACAATGCCATCCATAATTGTTTACTCTGGGGAAAAATAAAGAAAAGGAATATATCACATTAGCAATAACAAAACTTTATTGCCACAATAATGGAAAGGCAGAGACCAGATCAAATCAAATTTATATTAGGATAATGAAGAAAGGGTAACTGACATAAAAGCAATTTCTCTTCTATTACAAGACAAAAAGTGTTTACAATTTCCAGATAGGCATAGTATTCAAGAAATATGCACGTGACACAAAGAGAAAAGTTAAGCACTGAAAGAAATATAATTGATATACAGCATTTCAAGACTTTAGCACTATTTTATTTTTATCTGTATGTATGACTTTGATATAAAGTTTTACGCTTGAATAAAAAAACTAAGAAATTGACAGAAAACATCAAGGCACTGGGAATATAATAGTGAATAACATAAAAATCATGTCTCAGGGAGTTTATTTCTACCAGAAGAAACAAAAAAATACATAAATGTAAAATACAATTATAGGTAATGACCAACATTATCCAGAAACACAATAAAGAGAATGAAAGCTAGAGTGGGAGGGGCGCTATTTTTGAAAAACTGGTCAAGAAAGCCTCTGAGGAACAGGATGCATAAGAAATCTAAATGAATTCATGAACTCATGCTTACAAAGGTATAACAAATGTTCTAGAAGACAGAGCAGACAGTGTCCTTGTTACTTGTCTCTTATTGCTGAGACAAAATATCAGGCCCCCCAAATTAAGGAAGGAAAGGTTTACTTAGCTCATAGTTTGTGGAGGTTTCAGTCCACAATTATCAGGGTCAAAGGCATGGTCGCTCATAACAGAGGAGCAACAGTTCATGACGACAGAAGACAGCACAAGAAACAAGTGAAAGGAGAAGTGCATGAAGAAAACTCTTTCTGTCCCTTATATTGTATGTAGGCTACCCACCCTCGGGTGAATGTAACACTCACACCCATAATCCCAGCACTGGATCATGAATCAGCCACAAATTCTACGAGAGTGACCCCATGAGGCTCTGGGAGACATCTAGACACAAACCACAACAGACAATAAGAAGTCCAATAAACTTAATAAGTTTAAGTTTAATGTTTAAAGTTTAACTTTTTACTGGAAACCAGTAAAAAGTTCAGCAGTTTGGAGAGAATAAGCTAAAAGGAAAAATGTAAGACAGTATCTGAACAGTAAAATAAATGGTAACACTTTCATAGAAACTTAGGTAATCAGTGCCCAGGATGATGAACATGAAATTAACCAATGGGGAAAAAAAACATTAGATAATAATATGAAGATGTTATTATTATTTGGCTATAAAAGTGAATTGCAACTAAAGCCTATTTTGTTTGTCTTTCTGGATAACATTAGAAGAAACTGATGACCACTGTCTATACTAGCAACACATAAGGAAAGACTATGCCCATGAGACTTAAAAAGAAATTTTAAAAAAGCCAAACTTCAGAGATGACTTTAAAAGTACCAAACACACCCTCAAGCATGCATTTTGTAAAAACATACATACATAACCACTTAGATACAAAAGAATGTTTTGAAAGATATTTAGATTTTGAAATTATTTCCTTCAATGATAATTGTGCCAAAATAATTAGCCTTCTAGCTTCACAGTAGAAAATTCTTTACTTAGGCAACACATGTTTTAGTACACTTATTCTAGAAAGGTAACTCACAAGAAGATGCTTGGGGCTCCACAATACAATAAAAAACAAAAAAGGAATAATAATGAAAGATAAAAAGGGGAAGAAGTCCAAAAGATAGATCAGCAGTTCTTAACACTGGCTGCTCACTAGAATCATGTTGGTATTCACATTTCACTAGTTTAAAACAGGACCCTAGGCATATTATTCCAATATTCAATCAAAACTGAGTACCTTTGGATTAGATGTGTACAGTGGTAAACAGAAAATGCTAAAATTGGTACTTGATTCTGTTGATACAGAAAACAAAAATCCAAACTAAAATATGAACCTGATCACTTGATTCCCCTGTTTTGGAAAAAAGATCCAATGACCAATCTCTTCAATGGCTCTAATTCCCCTACAGAGCTTAATGTCCTGGTCAACAGCTGAAGTCTTCTGTGATGTGGTCCCCAGGTCCTCACCAATCTCATCTAACTGCAACAACCAAACTAAGGCACTACACACAAAAACTAAACTACTATCAGCTTCCTCAAATGTACCAAATTATTTCCTTCCTCTCCTTTTGCATATTAGTCCTTCTGTCTAAAATAGTTGGCACCTTCCCCTCAATGTATCTCTAAACTCCTATGCCATATTAAGTCCAAGTATGACTTACTCTGTAAAATCTCCCAAGAACTACCTGAGAAAAATTATTCACTTCCTTCTTTGTGCCATCATTGCGTTTCTACAAACATCTGTTGAATAATTTACCTCATTCCACTTTTTGAGGTCTAATTTACTAATCTTTGAGTGCTCTGAGAGTATTCACTTTTATCTTTTTGTTTTTAATCTTTGTACCTCCCATGCCTAATTCTGAAGACTAAATAAGGGCCAGGGATTTAGCTCAGCAGCGTAAGTGCCTGCCTGGCAAGCACAAGGTCATGAGTTCAATCCCCGGTACTAAGAAACAAAACAAAACAAACTGAATCTGAAGACTAGATAATGAACTACAATACTAGCAAATGTTACAAAACAGGAGAATAAAAATAGTAGAAAGACCACTAGTTCTAACTTTTTACGAGGAAAGTTAAATTCCAAGGAGAAATGGAGACTTAGGTGACCTGAATAATGACATGACTATAAAAAGTAGCCCATGAATGTCTTGTTATCTTCTGTAACTTCCCTTTACCTCTTTCTTTCCTTTACAGTCTGATTAAGGAAGCATCAAAGCAGAAAAGATACAAAGCAGTGATAAAACATAAAGGAGAATCCAATGGGGCTCACAAAAGAATCAAACGCTTTGGTGATTTTCATTTTTTAAATTAGGAAAACAATAACAGGTGATTATTAATCACTGTTATGATGATGTGATTATTACATTGATACTTTTAATGATGTATTAAAATACCCTGCTATAAGAATTTATATTACAAGGATTACAAAATATAAATTGTTGAAAAATAATATATTTAAATTTATAGATAATAGCCGCGAGAAGCTAAACTCTGGTCACTTTAAAATCACTTGAAAAGTGCTATTTACCTGTAGAAACTGCACATAAGTATACACATATGTGTATATGAATCTTACTGTTTTATTGCTGTATATGTACAGTATTTTTATTTACAAAACTGAGGACTATTTTATTGTCCTTGTCAATCTATAGAACAAATGAACAAAGCTATTACATTCTCTTCACCACTTCTTAAGTCCAGAACAAGTGTGTATATATGAATAGTAACAAATTAGTACCGTCATACAAAAATACGTCATACATTGTGTCCAGCAAAATGAAGCTAGCTGAATTTAAAACTGGTTTTAATTACTAAGAAACTATTCTGTTAAGAGAACACCTAAAACTTGACTGCCAGCCTTTTTTTTTTTTTTTGATCTGGGTGTTTTCTCCCTGTAGAAAACCTCACATCAAATTCATTCTGACTCAGAACAGGTTGCACAACTTCTCTGCCCTTTGAACTGGCAGCTAACAGGTGCCTCGTAACCTGTTCTAGACCAAGTTAATTACGGATACGTAACACCTTACACAAACCGAAAGCGTTTCGTTTCTTTAACGCCTATAACAATAAAAAGGAAAAAAGGCAATAGGACCAGGAAAAGTACACTGATGATTCAGAAACCCGTGTATCTCACTAGAACAACTCGTCCTATAGAGCAGGTAATATGGGAGAGAACGTGAAGGTCCAGAGAGCGGCCCGGAAAACAACAAAGCCGGTAAAAAACGAAAGAAAACAAATGAAAAAGAAAGTTTCTCGCGGGCAGAGTCTAGTCAGAGCTAGAGAGAGAGGCGAGAAAGGTTCAAAAGAGACACAAAAGGCCCTCGAGGCATCATTAGGTGCTTCCCGCTTTGCTTCGACCAAAGCCCACAGTCTGGATGCTGGGACAGCTGACGCCTTCCCACCGGATTCCCCTCTCCCCACCCCAGGGCTCTCCGGCACAGCCCTCGGGTCGGAAACACCGAGTTTCTGCAGCCTTCCACCGGGCCAAATCTCGGCGTCTCGGGCTGCCCCGGTCCCCAGAGCGGCGTCCTCCGCTGTCCCCGCGGGTCAGCTGCCTTCTCCTCACCTTGGTTACAGAAGAGGCTCCATAGTTTGGCGAAAATCAGCCCCATCATGAGCACCTGGCCGGGCCGCTGGCTCTCTCAGCAGCAGGTGCCGCCGAGCCGGGCCCCGCACCGCGGCGCTGACCGTGGGGACCGAGCAGGAGCCCACCGAGACGCCGCGGCGAGGACACCGGTCAGCCGCGCAGACTCGACCCGCCGGCTCAGCCACAGCTGAGAAGCCGCGCCGAGACTGGACCGAGAGTCCTTTGTTTCGGGTCCGCTGTGCCCAACGCCGCCCCGTACTCCCCTGGTCTCAACCCACCTACCCACAGAAGTCTCCACCAGCCCCAAACCCCGCCTCCGCTCCGCCTCCTTGGGGCTCCAAAGACCGCCCATCGCCGGAAATTCGACGCGTGACGTCATGAGCTTACGTCTACCCACCCCATCGACGTGGCGTTTCCTCCGGCCTCACTTCCGGTGGGCTGGTAGCACCTGGGAGATACCGGAATTGATAGGGAAGTGGGGAACTTCCGTTCGTGAGCGCTCCCTCTCCTGTCACCCTTCACAAAGGGTTCGGGACTCACTTTCTTGGCTTTCTAGATCGACAGCTGCGTCCCTGGTCCTTAAAAAGAGGGAAAGACCGCAATTTCTGATTTACAGTGTTTGCTGCCCTTAGACTACACTGGTGTGTTTTTCTTATGCCCTCTTCCTCAGCTGGAATGGAGGTCTTGTGTTCTACCGCGATTCTTAATTCAGAATAGAATCGATCGAGAAAGGAGCCAGGGATGAATATCTACAGCCATAAAATTGGAGATTAAACACACCCCAGGCTGGCCAAACGTTAGGTAAGTTTTTGAATCTTAAATCGAAATTTAAATAGTTGAAAGATAATTGAAAACAAAAAGCTTAAACTGAATGGCAAAGCACTAATCTAAACTCTGAATTGGATCCCCAGAAACAGACTCCCTCCCAACCCCGACACACACACAGCTTCACGGCCTGGCGTGGGCTTAACTGAAGAGACGATGCACCGTAAATCAAGGCAGTAGGATTTCAACCCTGGCCAGTGTAATCTTACAACATACTGAAATATTAACTTGTCTGTTCGAAATGTATGACTTATTTCCTCCCAGTGCTAAGTTTCAAAGACCCTTTAGGACTTAGACACAGGACAGTATGCTCCAACTTTATGATACTAAAAGCAAGGTTCAGCTTCTTAATATAGACCAAGAGATGAATCGAGCCTATGCAAATTAGCTTAACCCGTTGGACCATAAATATAAATCATTTTATATTTGTTTAAACAGGCTTAAAGGGACATTTCTAGTCGCAGCTTCTTTAAAGAGCACAAGTTAGATTCTGTAACAGCTTCTGCAGTTATTAGACGTAAATATAAACCATATTTTACTTATTTTGGCTTTCAGATTTCTAAGAAAGACTGAAAAGAACAGTATTTATATTGAAAGGCAGAGCTTTGAAGCAAAATGTACAAATTTCCTAATATTTTTATGATACTTTTAGTGATAAAAATGAAAGAATATGAATTATTCTTTCATTTTTATCTAAGTGGAATGCATATATTTGAGCCGGAATCTGGTATTTTTGTTGCTTCTACTACTTTAAAACTTTTCAATTTTGCATTGCAGAACTATTGGTTAAAATTTTAATTTACTCTTAACATCGTTTTAATGATAACTCATCTGATAATGGGACTGCTTTAATATTTAATAGTTTTCCATGTTGACAATTTTATTTGTAGATTTAGAGACTTGAAATTTTTAGTAACTGAAAGGGAACTGGCCCCCATCGAAAAAATATTAACAGAATATAGTTATGTGTTATCTAAACAGAAATCAAGCTTATTGTTACAAGAAAAAATACACTTCGGCCAGCCAAGATGGCTCATATCTGTAATCCCAGCACTTGGAAAGCAGAGGCAGGAGGATCACTGTGAGTTTGAGGCCAGCCAGGGCTGCGTAGTAAAGTTCAAGACCAGCCTGAACTACACAATGCGATCTTATATCAAAAAAAAAAATGATAATACTATCATTGAGCTTATTTCTTGTGTTTCAATGAAAATGCATATATTAAAATCTCTGTCCATTTCACAAAGTATTTTGAAAAGGCTTATAAAAGCTGAAATGAAATTTCAAGGAAGGGGAATGTTGAACAATTCAAGGAACTTTAAAAAATAAAACTATATAGCTCATATTTCTAGGAAAGAACAATTACAAGCTAACTTTAGATAATACTTGGGAGAACTAGTTGCAGCTAGAACTGACTGCAATTCCTTACTCTTGGATTAAAATCACTTTTTTTAGTACTATGGATGAAAGAAAATTACCATTTAAAAATAATTTTAAGGGCCGGAGATTTAGCTCAGCAGTGTTAAGTGCCTGCCTGGCAAGCACGAGGTCATGAGTTCAATCCCCAGTACCAAATAATAATAATAATAATAATAATTTTTAGAACGCTCCTCAATCTTTGATAATCTCCATTATGATTGTAATCTATCAGGCAATTCTGTTCTGTAGTATGATCTAAGAAATCAGTATGGTTTCATTCAGTAAATATCTGTTGAGATAAATGTTTTTTAGAGACCATAAATGATACAAAAGAAAATGTTACATCCCTGACAGTAGGGAGAGTGTATGGATAAAATTCTAAAGTTTTGTGTTCACAAAGAGGACCTATCATAGCATGAGCTTCAAATTATCTATCTGGTCAAAGTAGCCTGAGTCTGTAACTTTGGTCATTATCAGTAACAATGAGTTCTGTACAGTAGGGCTCAATCTGATCAGCCTTGCCACGTTTAGTAAATGCTTTTCCCAACGGGTACCTCAACGCATTCATCATTAATACATATAATCCATAGTAGTCAGGGTTGCTAATAAATTCACCTGTTTACAGAGATTTTTAAAGATGATTACATTTCTTGAATTTTCTAGGTCCTCTTCTCTTTAAAAATGGCTATACCTCACTCCATCCTCTGCTCTTTGCCATGATCCCATTCACTAAAACAGAACCTCTTACATATATTTCCAAACAACTCATAAATAGTTGAAGTTTTCCTATCTAAATAAATACTTGAATTTTTCCTATCTAAATAAATACTTGAACTTTTGTTATCTAAATAAATACTTGAAGTTTCCTATCTAAATTTGGGTCAATTTAGTTGTGTCCTGAATTGTCTTCCACTATCTTACAGTCATTAACACATGGGTGACAGTACATTTATTGAGTACTGACTTTGTTCCAGCATTGTTCTGAGCATATTCCCTATTTACTTTTTTTGTGACACTTTGAGGTCTCTATTATCTTTGTTTAACAAAGAAAGAAAATGAGGTATAGGAAGTTTAATAATATACCTGAGGCTACAAGAACTGGAGTTTGAACCCTAGCAATCTGTTTCAAGGAAATCAAATTCTTAACTGAAAGATACAGATCACTCAAGTGAAGCTTAGGAGGAGGTGAGTGGATGGGTGGATGGGGTCCTTAAGTAGAGAGGGGCAGCAGGTTAGTTAGCAAAGGATCTATATAGGGGAGGGGAAACCATCTGTGAATGACCTCAGTGCTATCCAAGTGTACTGAAGTAGTGAACTAATTTCTGGTGAATATACACACTTGATTAGCAGTTTAGGTTTCTCTATTTTGTAAAGATATCCACCTATATGTTTAGTTATTTGATAAGTATTTGAGTGGCTATTGTGTACTGGGTAGAGAGTGGTGAAATAAAATCTCTGTCCTCATGTAGTTATAAGCTAGTTCAACTTGTCCTTTACTTTCTCCTATCAAATACAGATACCAACTATTACTGGTGCTAAGGTCACCGCAGAGTTGAGGCTGCCAAAATTCCTCTGGAATTGTCAGGACTAGATCCTTCCTTTCTTGATTTCAGATGATTTGAGCACAAAATCCCATCCACTTACTGAAGAAATATGGTATAGTGGAAAGACAAAATACTAGCTTTAGAAGCCACATTATTGTCTTTAGCCTTTCTATTTGTGAGAACATGGCGTTATTTCAACTCTAGGAGTTTTGGTTTACGCCATTACTAAAAGATAATAATGGCTACCTTGCAGTATATATGACATAATGGCTGTGTTACAGCAATTTTCTACAGAAACTGTTAAGAGTTCTATCTTATGCTCTATTATACTAAAAAACATAAACAAAAAATCTGAAAATTAATGAGAAAATAAAGAAGAAAAACTTTCCTACAGTTGTGTGTAAATGGTCATGGGGTAATGCAAAACAAAGGAAAACACAAAATATTAAGCCAAGGAAGCAAGAGAGTTTTTACTTTCTTGTTTAATCATAAAATGGTTCAGTGACTTTGGTTAGGTGACTTTGAGATCTTTTCCCACCTCTGCTCCACAGATGTCATTTGACAAAAAGATTATGCCAAGGGTCTATACTGAGTAGCTCAAGCATGATACAAATAGCCTGTAGGCATATAAATTCAAATACTCTACGTGAATTTTAAGTTTTCCCTGAGCACACATGCATATTAAAGCACTGTTAACCTAATCTTAAAAATCATGGACTCTTGTTGGTTCAATCTCAGCTGAATGCAGATCCGTACTCCCGAGAAAGTAATGGCATAAAATCCCAAGGTGGCTGATGTAAACTCATCCCCCATCCTCTCGTTGGAGGTCACCCAGAAATACTCTAATTGGACCTGTCATTCAGGATAGCAGCGTCTTCCCCGTGACGGCGCTCTGGCCTAATCTACCTAGAGGCGCTCCCCATCCTTCCTGAGGTAGCTGCGATTTGCGGCTGCCGATTGGTTGCCAAAGAGGGAAGGTTGAAGAGTTGTTTAGTCTGCGAAAGGCGCTAGGCGGCGGAAATGACGTACAGAAAGCGACTTAACGCCAGAAAGTTGGGGGAGCGTGATTGGAAACTAGGATGTAATACCGGGAGCAGAGGAGCTGGTGATACCCTGCTTACCCACTGTGTTCAGTTAACCAAAGAGTCAAACTCAGCATTTTGTTTGATTCTCTCTGCAACATGTCACAGTCATCCGGTTTAGTATTTCTCTGAGCATCCGCAGAGGACCAGAGACTGGGGTGTTGGAGGCAAGGAGGCCGCTTCTAATTCTGCAGAACTCGAGAAATCATGGAGGATTCCCGCATTTCCTTACATAGCTTGGCCTGAATAGCGTGATTTCTCTGGATGCCTGGTGGTCTCTGTACTGTGCGTAGCTACTCATTGTGAAGGCACTGCTGTCTGCAATTTGGGAAGAAAACCTACTTGTTTTCAGCATCTCGAAGAACTAAGCAAGAAAATAATGCCTGTTTTTCCTAAAATATCTAAGACCTGAGGTTGAAAACTATCTTAAAGACGGCTTTATGAATAAGGAGGTAGGTCAGATAAACATTTAATATTTAAGAAAATTTGAATATTTACACGACCTAGCAAAATAGATAAGTCTAATGGAAAAATTTTTACAGCCTTCGTTTCTTACCACTTGTCTAAACGTGAGTAAAATCAAATTGTTTTCTCATAGATAACAAATGCCTACTGAGAAAAAGGTGAATAAGGTATACGTTTTAGCACCTAGGAGTAGGAAAGGAAATAGGAGAAAATGAGCCTACGTCAGTGGGCCTAACAGTGAAGGAGTTACAAGAATGAACAAGATCTCTGCTCTTACTAATATCCAGTATATAAAACATACCCGTTCTCTTAAATCGCTTGCTCCAGTATTCAGGTGAAAATAATTTGTTGAGTACCTCTCTAAATGCTATCAGTTTTTGCCAGCAGCTCTTCACAGTCCTTTTTGGTGCACGTTTTCATTCTAATAGGTGAAAAAAGTCCGGGCCCAAGAATCACGTAACTGATCCAAAATAGCATAGTTGTCAACTAACTGAAGGCAAAGGACTCAGACATAAAGAAAAATTCACATTTAGAATCTCAAACTCTTAAGTTGAGTTCCAGGTCTTTGAGTAAAATTTATTACTTTGATTTCCTCTTCTGTGAAAATTGAGTATGGTTGAAAGTATAGTTGTTTTACAGTGTCAAATTAAGTGAAAAAGTGACTTGTTGCTTTGTCATGTAAGTCTTCAAAATTTTTTTTGCTGTTGGCAGCGCCTATCACAAAAGTTCTCTATGAGTGCTTATTGTCTTTCATTGCAAAGCTTCTATTCTATTCCACTTTACCATGCTGTCTCCAGACATCTTTGTTTTTTCTGAAGGTTTGGTTTCTGGTCAGCTTTCTAAGTCCTTTATGCCAAGCATGTTAGGTGTTTATTAAATGGTACTCAGTTTTTGAATACATTTTGAAGCCAGGACTTCAGATTCAATTTCTACATTCAGCATTTGTTTCCATCATTTTTGTGAAATTTATTTTTCATTTTTTTAGTTTTTGGTTTTCTAAGACGCACACTCATGGTGT
>PVLA01003442.1:0-212851 GCA_004027455.1 Hydrochoerus hydrochaeris
CTTTCTCTTTTTCTCTCTTTCTCTCTTTCTTTCTTTTCTGCTCTCTTTTTTTGAGGGGGGGGTACCAGAAATCAAACTCACAACTCCATGCTTGCCAGGTAGGCTCTTATGCCACACAGCTAAATTCCTGGCCCTAATATTGTACTTTCAATCTTTTAATTTTAACAAGAGAAAAATTAGGTTGGGTGCAAGAGACCAAAGTATTTCATCTTTTGTTTTATTTTTTAATAATATGGGTAACTCCAGTCATGTCACCCAATCACTACCCAAACCAGGCATGCCAGAATTTTCAACCAACAGTTCCAGCGGTTTCAGTATGTTGTCAGCTGCCTCTGTTTGCTTTGGGCCTATAATGAAGTAGAACGCCATGGTGGGGGACAGTTGGCCACTTCATTGTGACTAGGAAGCAAAGAAGAGGAGGCAGGGGCCAGAGGTACAATATCTTCAAGGACTTGAACATTAAGACTCCATCCATTAGGCTACACTTCCTCAAGTTCTAACAACTCCCAGGAGTCCCATGGCTGGGATCAAGACTTTAACATGTGGCCCTTTGGGGACATTTCAGATCCACACTACAGCATTTGCTCATATTTGTGTTGGTTTGTTTTCTTAGCATAAAATTTAAGAGTTGTTTGTCTATTTTACCTATGAGTCCTTGATAGTAGTATTTCCTGAATGCAATGTTCCTTACTTTTTTGTCTTTTTACTTTTTTTTTTTTTTGGTATTGGGGATCAAATTCGTGACCTCGCGCTTGCTAGGCAGGTGCTTATGCCACTGAGCTAAATCCTCGGCCCCTTCTTACCCTTTTAATTATATTCTCAACAGTAATCTACTCAAGATTTCAGTGTTTCCTTCAAGCTATTACTTTCTGTATCTATGTCAGAAAGATTTCCCCATATGACTTGCAAACCACAGTTTTTTTCTGTACAGATTTGAGTTTTAATATCTTTGGAATTTTTATTTTATATATTTTACCTGATGATTAATTAAAATTTTTCCTTGTTGACCCAATAGTGCAAGCCTGATTTAATGAAAAAAATTCTCATAGACTTTAAAGTCATCTTTGTATTAATTATGCATATATAAACATTGTGTTTTTATTCCACTTATTTATTTGTATTATCTATGCTAATAGCACATTTACTTGCTATAAAAATAAAAATTAAAAAATTTAAACTTCTTTAACTTGAGGAGTAACAAAAGTAAATATTAAGAAGTAGTTTGTAGTCAATTTTGTAGGAAAAGACTGTTATTATTGTAAACATGTTGATACACAATATTGGTAAAATTGGCTCTTGCAGGCATTGCTGTTAAAAATATATTTTGGAAAATTATGTCCCTATAACTATAGTATAAAATAATTTTATATTTCTGTGTTGGTTGACTTATATTTATAAAGTATTAAAAATAGAGAAATGTGATATATATGTATATTTTTCTCTGTAACTATATTTGTTTATTTGACAAATACAGAAGAAATTTTAAAAATTAAACATCCAATAAAATGAAGATCATTGAACAAAGTAGGTATATATGAAGGGTAAGTCAAATGACATTGCCAGAAATGGTGAGGGAGAAGGAAGGGAGGAAAAGTCATTGGTAAAAAGAATTAAGATGTGTTATGTACGTGTATCAAATGCACATAGAATGTAAACATTATGTACTGCAAACATATACTAATAAAATTTATAAATAAGTGATAGTTGTAACAATCCAGCAATATGGAAAATATTTTGAAAAAATGTGTAAAATGTTTTTGGTAAACCAAATGATGAAAAGCTATAGATCATATAGTCTGATAGTATGATTATAAATTAATAAAAATATATTATGGGTGCTGTAGAAAAATCAGAAAGAAGACACTTAAAATGTGAAAGTTGGTAGGTTAAAGTTAAGGAAGTATGTTTTTGTTTTTTAATATTTATCAATTTGCTTTAAATTTTCATATTACTTCTATAATAAATATGTCAGATCATAAACTAATGAGGGACAAGTGGGAAAGAGCTCAAGGAGTGCTGTGAAAGTCTCTAATTACCCCCTTTGCTCTGTCGCGCCTTCTGGGTCTGCAGATTGGGCCACTGGGGAGATTTGTCTCAAAACCAAGTTCACTGATACTCTTCTGTTCAAAAGCATTAAACACTGAGAATTTCAGGACAAAATTAATGGCAGGGCTGTGTGTGGGATCTGTGTCTTGGATTCAAGTCCAGAAGGTACAAAATCTTGGTTCCATGCTGTAGCCTCTCATACAAAACACAGTTCTGGCTTCAGGAACATCCTTTTCACCTAAAAACTTTATCAAAAAATCTGTCTACCCACATTAGATTTATTTTCCATCAGCTGATTTGTGTCTAAACCTCTGTCTGACTCTGCATTCTTCTTAGGTTGCTCTTGCTTTGTTTCCCTCTGTTACTCAGATTGTCGTTCTTGGTCACTTCACCTGCTCAGCCAGGGTGGGGGGGACCATGGAAATGAGAATTCTTACAAGTGGCCACAAGCAGAATCTCTTAGTAAGCTGCACCAAGAGAGCAGTGAAAGGCAAGAGGCCTGGGGACAAGTGTGTGTGTGTGTGTGTGTGTGTGTGTGTGTGTGTGTGTAGAGTGATTTGTGAGGGAAAGTGGCTGGTATGCAAGAAGATTGATTCTTTCTTTAGGATTCTTACCTTGTTGTTAGTATACAGATTGGAAATCATCTCTACTTAACATCTAATCATGCACAGGAAAATTTTTTTTAACAGAGGTGTATGTTTCCATTCTCCCACCCAAGAGTAAAGAAATTAGCAAATATGAGGAGGTGTGGCAATGATAACTCAAAAAGCTTCTGAAGCCCTAGTAGTATGCCTTTTAGAATTTAACATTAGTGGAAATATTTAGTTTACCCTCCTTCAAGAAGAATGCTTCCTTCTTCTGTTTCCCCAGTTGATCTTGTATGTTTTACCTGAAATCTTCCATAGTAGAATCCACTGCTTTCCCAAAAGACTCTCTTTATGGTCAGGTACACCCTGGTCTTAGATTGTTTTTCACTGTCTGATGGCAAATCCTTTCTGGGAAATTGGTATTTATCAAGGTAGAATATTGAGTACTGAGTGTTGGAGAATAGTGAAAAGCCTTTGCAGGTGCATCTAGAGTAATTTGTGATATTTTTAGTTATACTTATTCTGGGGTAAGCATGTGCCAAACACTTTTGTCATACCAAGTCATACCAAGTGAATCTGTTGATGTTAGAAAGAGAAATACACAGACTGAAGAATAGCCGACCTAATAATATTTTGATTCTATCGGAATGTTGATATAATGCACTATTTACATTTTGAAGAAAATAAGATTTTGCTGACCTATGTGTCTTTCTACCTCTTTTAAATCATGTGGACCTCATAAATAGATCTCAAATAAATTTTGAAATGTTGTATTTACTTTAAGTCAATTTCAATTACATCTTCACCACATTTGAAACTTCTTTGTAACTGTATTATAACTCTTATCTTAGCCTTTATTACATGCTTAATACTAAGTGCCAAGCACACTGAATATAGTATTTTATCTTCATCACCTCTCATAACTTTCACAGAGACCTTATAAACAAACTATATTTGTTTGTCTTTTTAAGGAGACAAAATACAGAAAGGTTCATGTGCTCATGATGGCAGAGGGAGTACATGAGAGACTCAGGAAAGACTTCACAATCAGCTTTAAATACCTCCTGAGTTAGTTCTTCAAGGGATGGAAATGTATCCTGTTGATTTTGATATTTCTAGCAGGCAAATAGGAAACACATATGAAATTATGTTGATTTCCATGGCCTAAATCAGTGTCTAAATAGATCTTGGGTAAGACAGAGGTCTTTAGATTTTCTGTTCATATCTTTGCTAGGATGTCAATCTGTTCAAGCACCTGGGGGAAGGCTAGATTGCCTGGGGCCTTGCTATCAGATTGAGGACAGTGACATTGTGAAAAGTCCCTGCTTCCTTCACCCCATTTCTTGCATCATACTCTACTTACTGAGATTTTTTTTCTGTGATATGGTCCTTTACCCTTGCAAAAATTGAAATGATGCAGGAAATGTTACCAGAGCAACCATCTATAAAGTAGTATAAATAGATTTATCCATTTTTTCATTGAACATATATTGATCACAGCAGAAGAGAATTAGTTATGACTATTAGCAACATAGGGTTTAGTAAGGTAAAATAAAATGCAAAGGGGAAATTAGGGTTTCAGAAAATATATTTCTGCTTTTTCTTAGGGTCATTTGGGACTGATGGTAAGAGTTCATGGGATTCAGAACTTTTTACGAAGAATATGCAAGTTTGATAATAAACCAGGATAAAATATATTAATAAGATTAGCAGTAAGACCTGGTTACTAAAAGAAATTTTTAATCACATTGTTGTGTTTCCTCACTTAGTATATGAAGAAACAGGGCTCAAATATGGCACATTTTTTAGTTTGTCTCAAAGCTGGATTCATTACAGACCCCTTTCATTGTCCTTCTTTTGCATGGAGACACGGACTTTAATGAAAGTTACTTTATTGGGAAGATATTCTTACTTCCTCTGGTCTTAATCAGTGAGTACTGCTTTGCTTTTCAGGACCTCCTTCTGCATGAAGACTGGGAACTTCACCCTTGTGACAGAATTTGTTCTGCTGGGAATTTCTAATATAGAAGGGCTGGAGACCATGCTATTTGTTTTATTCCTGACCTTCTATGTTTTCACATTGATGGGCAATCTCATCATCTTCCTCACCATTCTGGCTTCCTCCAGCCTCCACACTCCCATGTATTTCTTCCTGGCAAACCTGTCTGTGTTTGACATACTTTTCCCTTCTGTGAACTCTCCCACGATGATGGCCTTCTTGGTGGGGCGAAGCCGCACCATCTCTTACCAGGGCTGTGCCTCCCAGGTCTTCTTCTACCACTTCCTGGGCTGCACTGAGTGTTTCCTCTATACTGTGATGGCCTATGACCGCTTTGTGGCCATCTGTCACCCTATGCGATACACAGTCATCATGAACCACAGGGTGTGTACTGGCCTGACCATGGGCACCTGGCTGGGGGGCTGTCTGCATGCATCTGTCCTTACGTTCTTCATCTTCAGATTGCCCTACTGTGGCCCCAATGAGGTGGACAGCTTTTTCTGTGACATTCCTGTGGTGCTTCCCCTGGCCTGTGCAGACACCTCTGTAGCAGAGATGGTGAGTTTCACCAATGTAGGTGTTGTTGCACTCCTGTGTTTTCTCCTTATCCTTACTTCTTACACTCGCATTGTTCTGTCCATATTGAAAATCCGTTCTTCAGAAGGCAGGTGCAGAGTCTTCTCTACTTGCAGTGCCCACCTGACCTCCATCCTCTTTTACTATGGACCTGTGATTCTCATCTATCTCTGCCCAGTTTCTAGCCCTTGGCTGGATGCAGTAATTCAGGTATTAAATAATGTCATCACTCCTTGCCTGAATCCTTTGATTTATTCCTTGAGAAACAAAGATGTGAAATTGGCCCTGAGGAAGGCTTTGGTGCAAATTGCCCACCCTTCTGGAGTATAAAGAATAGGAACAGTTCTAATTATTTGGAGAGGTACTTCAGATTCATTCCTGCAGGAGTTGTCAAATGCTGAAATGAGCAAAGTTAATATTTCTCCTTTTGCGAAGTTACAGCAATCCTGCTATAGAGAAGTTTGAGCTCCTAAGATGGATTTGCATATTCAGGGAGGACATTTCATAGCAACTCAACATTTACCAAATTTGTAATTTTCTAAAACAACATACTTCTTCCACTGAACACAGTGTCTATGTTTTTGAAATTCTGTTTCAATTTTCTGTTTGATATTGTATGCAATTTGCTATATGATAATTAGCTTTTACTGTACGATAATGTATGAAATTTGAAGGTAGGAATGTAGTTTGTTAGATATACATTTAAGTTGTTCACTGAAATAAAAGCAACCTAGTTGAGAACCTTAAGGTATTCATCTTGGTGACAGCTGATTCCAGAGATCATGAAGATGTACACCACTCTCTTATTAGATAGTGCCTGTTTTTATGGCTGAAAGTGCAAGAAGTATGCTTAACTTCATGAGATTTTGTCAAAAGTTGTGAATGGTGGAGCAGAGTTTAAATTGCTTTATAATGAACAGATTGGTCAGTCCAGGGAAGTGAATGAGATTACCACCAGTCCTGGTAAGACTGCTCACTGTTGGAAAACCAGTTCTAAGGAGGAAATAGTTGGTGGGAAGAACATGTTTCACTCAAGAGGTGACAGCTGAGATGATGGATGGGGCTATCACTGTGCTGTTCAAAAACAAGGTCATCCTCTGGATGTCATTTGGGAAAAGGGATTTTATAGGGAAAAAAGTGGACCATGGCCAGGAAATTTATATGCTGAGTGAGATCTTTGTCATTCAGAGCCAATTTTTGCTTCTTTTGTCAGAATATTCTTGAGATGACAAACAGCTTTTATATCTTCACGGTCCCTAAATTCGTTTTAGATAAAGCATTTATTTACCTGGAATTTAAACATTATTCCTCTTAAAATAAAAGCATACATAAATCTTTTGTCCATACTTTGATGCTGTCTGAAGACAATCTCATTTTCCAGGCTCTGAAAAAATAATAAAAGGTGACAGATAAGGGTTCTTGACGACAGTGCTTCTCTAGTTCATTTTCCTGAAATAGTTTTCTCCAGTAGGTAGTTTCTCAACCATTACAATGTGGTTTTTTTATATATTTACAACTTGCATCAAAAGGAAAATAATAAAAATTGTTTCAAGGGGCAATTTGCATGGTGGAATTTATCTAAAATTGTATGCTGTAAGACATAATGGTCTTGCCATGATTGTAGCAACACTGTGACTTCATGCACTGGTACAAAAGCTAGTGATTTCATTCCAGAAGTTGCTGTTCACTGCAGCACACAAGATCAGCATGAACCTAGGTAGACTTGTACAGTAGCTCAGTCAAGAGTTCTGCTGTGATTGTCCACTTTTTATGTTTTGATTTTGTAACCTGAACAACTACTTCTAAGATAACAATATGTAATCTATCAACTAGAGATTTCTTACTGTCTTTTTAAAAATTCTGTATTACTTCTAACCTTTTTTTCTGTTTTGCTTTTTTTCTTTAAATTAAAAAAAAAAAAGTTCTGCTGTGAGAGTCCAGGAAGCTGGTTTAACAAGGCCTCCCAAGACAAATGCTCTTGTACTTTGTTTTTCTACCCTGACAATGCTCAGTTTGTAGTTTCTTTGAATTTAAACTTATTGTCCCCTTAGTGAATATAAATTTTGCATTTGATTTTCTTTGGCTAAATTAAAAGTTTGGTATTGGATTTTATTCATTCTGTGTCATGGGTGAAGATGACCATTAATTTATTAGTAGAAAATATAAATGTGGATTTTGTAAATTTTTCAGAGGAAAGACTTTTATGAAAAATAACTTTTATAGGTACTATCTCTTGATAATGTAATATATCTCTAATCAACTGAAGATGAAACAAGAGATATTTATATATATTTGTAGTATTTTCACATTTAATCAACTTAATTTCATGATTGGATCCATCTAATTAGACTTATTCACTTGGAAAAAAGACTGACATTGGAAATCTGTTTGCTGTATGACAGTGTTCAGGATACTTTCCCTGTATTAACTGAATTAATTCACACAATCCAACAAGGCAGATCCAACAATACATTCTGTTCACTAACAAAGAAACTGAGAAAAGGGCAATATTCGTATGCAAAGATATCTGAACCTGTAACTGAGCCTTCAGCCTTCCCTGTGTCACCCTACTTTACAAGGAGGACTGTACTGTCACAAATCCTGTGTAACAGTAGCCGTCTTTGTGTCTTCCTTTATATATGTTGTCCATTGTTATAACTAATTTTTATATGTTAGCTGATTGAGTCTAAACTGCATCTCTGTTAGAAATGATTCCTGTCCTTAATTATATATGAGAGCTGAGGCACAGGGAGGTTAAGAAACTACACACAGACAGTAGTGGTGACATTGGGTTTAAGTAGGACAGAAGTCTGGGTAACAGTCACAGAAAGGGGCAATGATTCCATGTATTGATTCAGTCACTGATTACCCGATTCATTTACAATGCTTTATCTAAATGGTTTTCAGTGTGTAGAGTGCTTGCTAAATGGGCCATACAAAGAAAACCAAATGAAAACTATTAAGGCAACTGTACAGAGCTGTTCATGGTATAAATTAAGTTCATATGTACACTCATGTGCCACGATAGTTCCTAACATCGCCGTATTGTCCTTGGACAGCCCCATGTCTCATTGTGAATGTTGTTTTATTCCTTGCACTGAGTATTGCATTAGATGTTTATTGTAGCTTTACAATTTACTCCCAAACTTTGCAGCTTAGAACAAAATGACTTACTGCCTTAGGGTGTATCATATGATCAAAGATAGTGGAGGAGCTTAGCGGGGTGGTCCCAGCTTGGAACCTTTCCTGGTATCGCTGTCACTCTGTCCCCCTGCAGTCCTCTGATGCAGGATCTGCTGGCAAGGTGGCTCAGGGCAGGATTATTAGCAGGAGGTCTCAGCTTCTAATTTACTGCAGGGGCCTCTTTTTTAGCCACTTGTCTGTTCTCACATCACAGGAGCTGCTAAGTGATTCACTGGGGAGCTTAGCAGGGCTCTGCAGAGTTATGCGCCATCACTCCTGCTTTTGTTTTCTTTCCTTGCAACTAGAAGTCACTAAGTCTCGCCCATAATCAGTAGGAGAAAATTTATGCTCTGCCTTTTGAAGGGAGTATCATATAATTTATCAAGATATTTCCAACTGTTACAGATACAGTTCCACTTTATTTAAAATTACTCTCATTGAGACTTTTTTGGTCTGCTTTGGATTGTTTTAGATATTAAAGACATAACCACAATCACTTGTAATTTCCCAGGGTTTCCTTTGAGATGTTTATTATATTTCTCTCCACCTTTGTAAGTCACACATGTTTTTTTCTATTGGCCTACAGTTTTCAATAGCTTAACATGCTTACTACATGATTATGGAGTAGAAATTGTGAAACTTCTTGTATCATTGTGGAATTCTGCGTAATTCACAATTTATTATTCAATATTTTAAATACTAGTTGTTCTGTAATATAATTAAGTCAGAAAGCTAGCCATTAGGGTAACATATTTATTGGCAGTTTATTATTTATAAAAACAAAATGCTAGCAAAGTAGGATATAATAGTGAACAAGATAGAGATGATCTTCAAAGTTATGGAGTAAGACATATTGGAGAATATTGACACTGAAAAGATAGTCAACATAAAATGATGACAACCTTGGAATAAAATAGAAAATGGATCGTGAAAACAGATTTAAGTTAAAATGGCAAACACATGGGAAAAAAGGAACCTAAAAATAAGCAAACAAGGAAACCCAGAGCACTTGCATGAAGAGGAAACTCACAGCTGTTATTCTATTTCAGCTCCTAGAATTCCAGATTTTGTTGCCTGAATGCTCTTAATGCTCATGAGTGCCACGGGGAAAGAGCTGAAATGGTTCTTTTGAAATTGATAACATAGCACCTTAAAAAATGAACTCTGATGAAAATTGTGGCAAAATACATAAAAATAGTTAAGAGATCACAGTGATTCATTTGCAAATATTTGTGTTTTGTAGGAAAGAAGGACTTTTTACTGACATTAACTTCACTGTAATGAATACATTATTTTTAGAAGTAAAACCACAAATAATTGCAATGGTTATCTACTTTTTCAGCATCTGAAATCTGGCAAAAACCGTTCATCATATCTCCTCTTTGCTTCGCTCGGAACTGTTTGGATCGTAACTTCTTTCCCCAATCTGCTCTGAACTTTCAAAATCCTGTCACAGTGTCAGAGCTAGCAGCAATTGTCTCTGGATAAGAACTGAAGAGAACATTCCTTTTATCTTTAGGAAAACTTTGCTCTATTTAGTCTATCATGGAATGAAATAGTCATAGGTATTTCTACTATGTTTGGTCTCCTTTAAGTTTTGGCCACCTTAGCCAAAATCTTTCATGTCAGCCCAGTATAGCCAACACCATGAGGCCTATTAAATCAACTTATTGTCACTCAAAGTATTTGCAAATCCTTCTCTTTCATGTTGTTATTTTTTCCTTAAATGCCAACAGTTCAATCCACTTCTTTTGTATTTACCAACTTGAGTCATTATTGATGAAAGACTTCACCTTTCCATGTCCAGAAATAATTCAGAAGAAACCATTGGGGTCAGGTTACAACAAAATAGCGATTTCCTTATTGGTAATTGAATTATATAATTATTAGCTGAACAAGTATGATTTAGAACTGAAGCCTTAGAAAACACATTTTAACCTTTTCCCAAGGAGATGTATGTGTCATTTCCATTTATCCCGTCTCTGAAATCCCTCTCAAAGGTTTGAGTTTGGACTTGCCTTATCTATGTCTTTTATTGTAGGTGATGCAGCCCCAGTGGCTGTAGTTGTCTTGTCAGTTTGTAAACCACTGATATTCTCCTATAGCAGTTCTTTAGAAATCATTCCACAATGTTATTTGCTGCTCTGAATCTTATCAGTGATATCAGAAAGAACATGCAATTGCACCAATGATGTACAGTCTAGAATGACAGACTGCAAAGCAGTGGATGTACTAAGAGATTTTATGTGAAGGGTCACAGTGGCCTTATTCATAATATTGAAAATCTGAAAACATCCAAATATCCATCAGTTGGGAGGGATAAATAAAATATGGTTTTGTCACAAAGTGCAATGTTACTTGAAAATGAAATGCTATTTGGTAGTTAAAACACCAAAGTATTTTAAGTTATGTAGCATGAGTGAACTTTGATACCACTGTGGTAAGTGGAAAAAACGGAATTAGCAGAGAACACTGAAACGCCTGGAATAAAGAAACATATATAGATCAAAAGCAGGTTAGTGCTGGCATGGTGGTTCATGCCATAATCTCAGTGCTCAGGGGTGAGGCAGGCCGATTGCCATGAGTTAGAAGCCAATCTGGGTTACACAGTGAGTTCAA
This sequence comes from Hydrochoerus hydrochaeris, assembly GCA_004027455.1. Lineage (NCBI taxonomy): Eukaryota > Metazoa > Chordata > Mammalia > Rodentia > Hydrochaeridae > Hydrochoerus > Hydrochoerus hydrochaeris. The sequence goes on from PVLA01003442.1 coordinate 11,011, forward strand.
GTCCAGTCTGAGCTGTACAGTGAGATCCTGTCACAAAAGAAAAAAAAGAAAGAACGAAAGAAAGAAAGAAAGAAAGAAAGAAAGAAAGAAAGAAAGAAAGAAAGAAAAAAGAAAATGCTGCCAGTAATTTAGTGATTTCCTGAGGTAAAGAAGATGAAGAATCAATGGCAAGTGGGACTCAGGACTTTTGAAGGATGATGACAGTGTTCTGCATTTGGCCATTGTTTGTGCCACTCTACAAATACATTAAACAACTAAGTTTTACACATGTAACAGCTAAATTTTATGTACTGTAAATTATATATTTTTTTCTTTTTTCTTTTAATTTTATTTAAAGGCGGGGAGCAAAACAGAAAAAAGGGTAGAAATAATACAGAATTTCAAAAAAAAATAAACAGTAAGAAATCACTATTTGATACATTACATATTGTCTTCTTGGATATAGTTTTTCAAGTTACAAAATTAAAGCATGCAAAGTGGACATTCAAATAGTGAGGCTGCAAACAGTTCATCAATCCAACAAAAACTTAGTAAAATTGGTTATCAATCCTACACACTTAAGTATACATACAGTTTTCTGTTTTAGAGCACTTTCTTTTCCTCCTCTTGCTTTTTTTTAAAAAAAATTTTTTATTTAAAGAAAAAATTTTGAAACAGAGGGTAGAAACAATACAAAATCTCAAAAACAAAACAAAACAAAACAGAAAAAAACCCAAAAATAGTAACCAGTAAAAAATCACTAGTTGATAATTACATAATTTCCTGTTAAATGCAGTTGTTCAAATTACAAAAGTAAAGTCCACAAAGTGGACATTCAAACAGTGAGGCTGCAGTCAGTTTTACTCATCCATCCAACTAAAACTTTAGCAACATGGTTATCAATTCCATATACTCAAACATACATGCAGTTATATCCTTTAGAATACTCTCTTTTCCTTTTTTTCTTTACAATAACTATAATCTATTCTCATAAACAACTTAGAAGTTCTACACATGTATAAGTCTCTACACATATACCTAGCCTTTATGTATTAGAGGGAGAAACAAATCAAAACAAGTCAGCAATACAAATTCCTAGAGAAACACAAAATGAAAAGAACATACAAAAACACAACACTAGGTGATCTACGGTAGTCACTATGATGTCTCTTGTTATTTTCAATAAAATTGTCTGTATCGTCAAATATAATATAAACTTAGCATTGCTTTACATTGCTTTATTGATTTAATAAAATCTAAACTTTGAAGACATTATAGGACTTCAAAGGCAGTTAACAATCAAACCAGAATGGGTATCCTATTGAATCCTGTCATCTTCAGGGTAGTTGCCCCTACTCTCAGACTTGACACTCTCAAGCATACCTGATTCAAATAAAATCAGTCAAGATAAAACAGTTGTATAACCAATTGTCTCTGTCTGATCTCTGCCATACTATTTTTCTGTTGTTATTTGTTTGCTTTTCTCCTTCATTCCACTGTCTGCCCCTTTCTTTGAGGCCTTTCTGCCATTATTCCTGGAATCCTGGTGATTTATTTTCTTCTCTCTCTCTAGAATGTCCTTCAGTATTTTTTGCAGGGTTGGATTGGTGGTCACAAACTCCCCCAGTTCCTCTTTGTCATGGAAATATCTTGTCTCTTCATTAATTTTGAGAGAGAGTTTTGCAGGGTACATCATTCTGAGTTGGAGGTTATTTTCTTTCAGGGCTTGGAGTATTTCACTCCAAGATCTTCTTGAGTTGATGGTTTGCATTGAGAAGTCTGCTGTGATTTTGATGAGTTTTCCTTTATAGGTAATCTGTTTCTTTTTTCTAACCACTTTTAATACTCTGTTCTTGTGATGGATTCCTGGGATCCTGATTATTATATGTCTGGGTGTAGATCTGTTTGGGTTGTAGCTGGCTGGAGTTCTATATGCCTCATTTATCTGAACTTCACTTCTGATACCTATGTTTGGGAAGTTTTCCTTAATTATTTCTGTGAATAGACTTTTTATTTCATTTGTATTTATGGCTGCATCTTCATTCACATATTTTATTCTTAGGTTATAAATCCTCTTGTCATCTTCTAGCCTTTGTATCGTTGCTTCCTGGTTCCTTGTTATTTTTAAGTGATCCTTCCTTTCATGATCATATGTTGCAAATCTATCTTCAAGTTTTGAAAGTTTGTCTTTAGTTTCTGTTAAAAGGTTTTGCCAGGTTTCAAGGAGTTTTTAACTTCCTGATATTCTCTTTGGATCTGTTTCATATATTCTAGGTTTTGTTTGTATTCTTCATCAAAGGCTTCTCTCCTTTCCCTGGGTTCCTCTATTCTTTCATTTGTGCCTACTTGAGGATTACCCAGGACTTCTTTTATTAATCTTCTTATATCTTTCTTCACCTGAGTTAGAATTTCAGATTTAAATTCGATGATGAGGTCACAGATATATTTCTTTATTTCCGATGAGGCCATCTCTGACATTACAGGTTTGCTGCTTTCAACCTCCTCTGCATTTACCTCTGTTGGACTCACTTTCCCAGGTACTGCAGTTGGGGACCTTTTGCTCTTTCTCTGTCTTGTCATGTTTCCGGCCCCCTTCAGACAGGTGGGTGGTGGAGGTCTCTGGGCCTTTCCTATTGCTTACAGTTTTTCTGCAATGCACTTGCTAGGGAAGTACTGTCCCCCAGTCCACTGCGAATCTGTGAGTTGCACGCTGAGAGCTGGCTCCTCCCCCTAAGCCAGTCAACCAGTTTATGCTTCAACAAGTTTGTGTGTTCCCTGGGGATGCCACTGGCCCAGAAAAAGCCTCATCCCTGGCTATTGGGTTTCAACCAGGGGCATGGCCCTGCCTGAGCAGATCCCACCAATCTGCTTTGGACTAGGAGTCATCAGCAGAGGCCGCCTCAGGTTTTGATTCAAGCTGGCCCTGCCCAACTCCAAAATGTCACCCAGCCAGTCCTCCTGGTTTGGGGATTCCAGTTCCCATCACTCACCAAAGTTCGTGCAGCTCGACTGGTTGTTTCCACTCCCTGCCGCAGTGCCTCCTCAAGCTGATGGTCTGGAGCTCACCAACCCCTGCTCTTGGCAGGGCCACGATCTCAGCTCAATCATGAATCATCTGACTTTAAGATGTGCCAGTACAGTGATCAGGGCTTGCCCAGCTCCAGCCCTCTGTCCATGCTTCCTTTTCTTCTTTTTTTTTTTCCTTTTTTTTAATTTTTCTTTTCCCTCAGTTTCTCCCTGGGTCATGAGAATTCCTCTCCTTTTGTCTGGCTTTCTCCATGTTGCCAGATTCCAGTGTCTGAGTTGTTTTTATTTTTTATTTTTTCTCAGAGAGGCTCTCTTGTGCCGCCACTCAGTTGGCCATCTTGCAATCTGTAAATTATATCTTAATATAGCTATTGAAAAGTAAAAATAAAGCAGATGCTGAATAAGCAGGTACTTTCTCTACAGCCAGGAGAGGAAATGCCAACTGACAAGGATATTGCAATCTAGGGACAAGTATATTGAGACAACAAAGAAAAAGCATCAAATTATCAGAAAAGCAGAGCATTTGGTCACAATCATCCTTTCACACGGCTTCAATTTTATACTCACCAAGTGGCCTTTTGAGAGAGTATTTTGTTTTAAATGTCAATTTAAACAATAGCTGACCCCTATGGGGATAATATATTTGCAAATTCTGGTATAAAACCTACTTAAGTCTTTTGAGAACAAATGTCCTGGGAAACCAATTTAGTCTTTCCCTCTGACAGATACATGTCTCAACTGGATATGTGTTATAATTTGGAAAGCTTAGAAGCATCCTTTTAATGAAAAATAAAAAAGAAGGCTGCTATCCTACTTTATACTTTAGTGTCTTTTGAAATTGTGTTATGAATAGCAGTGCTGAAAAGTTGGAATGTGATGTTGCATATACGGGATGATCATTGCTTGTATAATATCTATAATTTGTGTGAATATTATATGCATGTTTGTTAGAGAGAGCTGAAAAGAAAAATAGAGAATTATATGGATGGTAATTATAGGTAGTCCTTTGAATACTAATTGTAATTATCTAGATGCAAAGTAAAATACCCAGCATAATACTAGGACTATTGAAAAAGATGTGATTGGAATATAGCACTAATTATACATTATGTCAATGTCCAGCTGATTTTCTCTTATTCTGTATTGCTTTTTATAGTGAGTCATAAAAAATTGAGATGATGAATCGAAAGCAGACAATGAGAATATTTTCCAAAATTCACATATGAAGCTGTATAATTTGTGACACACACAAGAATAGTTCACATTGGCTTAGACAATGATGATGATTTGGAGATCTTCATAATGTTTCAATTTTGTACCAACATTTAGTTAAAAGACAATAAACACTAGAAATAAAATTAAATCTTAGCATATCTATAAGGGAACAGAAATATATTAATCAATGACAATAAAATGAAATACTTGTACCATTTAGGCAACACCACAGAAAAATTTCAAACATAGTTATTACAGGAAGTTAGATAAAAAGAACACAAACTTTATGATATCAGTTAAATAGAGAAGGGAACATATATATATAGAAAGGGAATAGGTGAAAGATTGCCTAGACTTTGTGGTCGGAACAGATGTGATTGTACAAATAGTGATAAAAACAGTGAGTGTTTAAATTAAAAAAAATCATTACAGCAGTCACACTGCTAGTAGTTCCCCTCAAAATATGCCCTTTTGCTTCCAACACACCTAACTCATCATTCTTGACATGTTCATAAACAGTGCTGGAAGTGTTTTTTTTGTGTGTATTTTTAATTTGCTGTCCTGGCTGCCTCATTGTCCTGAATCAAAAACATCTACTTTTTATGGTCACTTAGACTTTGAGGAAGACCCAAAAGGTGCACAGGGCTAGATTTCATGAATAAAGACACATCTAATGTTTCTGCCAGTCTGCCTTTCCACTGGATTCCTCTTGGCAGCAACATTCAGCATATTTTTGATCATGCCTAGTAAAGTCTTTCATGGAAGAGGACTTCTACAACTGCTTCAGAACATGGCAAGAATGATGGGATAATTGTATTCCAAGATGGGTATAATTTTAGGGGAAGGTGCCTTTTGCTGGAATAAATTAAAAAAAATTTAATCATCTATCACGTGTTTAATCACGTATTCAGTATTCTTGCAAATGAGCATGAGATTATTCTTTTTTAAATTTTTTTATTTAAAGAAAATAATGAAACAGAGGGTAGAAATAATACAAAATTTCAAAAAACAAAAACAAATATCAGTAAGAAATCACTAGTTGACAATTACATATTTTCCTCTTAGAAGTAGTTGTTCAAGTTACAAAAGTAAAGCATACAAAGTAGACATTTAAACAGTGAGACTGCAATCAGCTCTGTTCATCTATCCAACAAAAACTTAGCAATATGGTCATCAATCCTACACACTCAAACATACATGCAGTTATATGCTTTAGAATACTTTCCTTTCCTCTCTCTTTTTTTTACAATAACTATAATCAATTCTCGTAAACTGTTTAGAAGTTCTACACATGTATAAGTCTCTACATGCATACCTAGCCTTTCTGTATTAGAGAGAAAAACAAACCAAGACAAGTCAACAGTACAAATTCCTAGAGAAACACGAATGAAAAGGACATATAAAACCACAATACTAGGTGATATATGGTAGTCACCATGATGTCTCCTGTTATTTTCAAAAAAATTGTTTTGTCTATATCGTCAGGTATAGTATAATTAAACTTGGCAGTACATAGCACTATTAATAAAAACTGAACATTGGAGACACTATAGGACTTCAAAGGCAGTTAATAATCAAACCAGAATGGGTATCCTATTGAATCCTGTCATCTTCAGAGTAGTTGCCCCTACTCTCAGACTTGACACCCTCAAGCATACCAGATTTGAATAAAATCAGTCAAGACAAAACAGCGATATAGCCAATCTTCTCTGCCTTATCTTACCTGTGCTATTTTTCTGTCATTGTTTTTTACTTTTCTCTTTCATTCCACTGTCTGCCCCTTTCATTGAGGCCTTTCTGCCATTGTTCCTGGAATCCTGGTGATTTTCTTCTCTCTCTCTCGAATATCCTTCAGTACTCTTTGCAGGGTTGGATTGGTGGTCACAAACTCCCCCAGTTCCTCTTTGTCATGTAAATATCTTGTCTCTCCATTAATTTTGAGAGACAGTTTTGCAGGGTACATCAATCTGGGTTGCAGGTTATTTTCTTTCAGGGCTTGCAATATTTTGTTCCAAGCTCTTCTTGATTTGATAGTTTGCATCGAGAAATCCACTGTGATGAGTTTTTCTTTATAGATAATCTGTTTCTTTTCTCTGACTGCTTTTAATATTTTGTTGTTGTGATGGATTTCTGGGATCCTGACTATTATATGTCTGGGTGTATATCTGTTTTGGTTGTAGCTGGCTGGAGTTCTGAATGCCTCATATGTCTGAACATCACTTCCTATGCTTGGGAAGTTTTCCTTAATTATTTCTGTGAATAGTCTTTTTATTTCATTTGTACTTGTCCCTGCTTCTTCATTCACTTTTTTATTATTAAGTTATAAATCCTCTTGTCATCTTCTAGCCTTTGTATCATTACTTCCTGGTTCCTTGTTATTTTTAAGAGATCCTTCCTTTTGCGATCATACATTGCAAATCTATCTTCAGGTTTTGAAAGTCTGTCTTTAGTTTCTGTTAAGAAGTTTTGCCAGCTTTCAATGGAGTTTTTAATTTCCTGATATTCTCTTTGGATCTGTTTCATGTATTCTAGATTTTGTTTATATTCTTTATCAAAGGCTTCTTTGCTTTCTCTGGGTTTCTCCATTCTTCCATTTGTGTCTTCTTGAGGAGTACTCAGCATTTCTTTTACTAATCTTCTTATATCTTTCTTCACCTGAGTTAGAATTTCAGTTTTAAGTTCATTGATGAGGTCACAGCCTCATCAATACCTCTGATATTGCATGTTTGCTGCCCTCAATCTGCTCTGTATTTACCTTTCCTAGGCTTATTTTCCCTGGGTTGGCAGTTGGAGGCTTTTTGTTGTTTCTCTGTCTTGTCATGTTTCTGGTTTCTTTTAGACAGGTGAATGGTGGAGGTCTCTGGACCTTTTCGTATTGCTTACAGTCCCTCTGCAGCTTACTGACTAGGGCAGTGCCACCCTCTCCTGTTTGTTGTTGATCTGTGAAGTGCATACAGGGGTGATGTGGGCCGGCCCCTCCCCTCTCAACCAGTGAGTATCTTCAGCATGTTTGTGTGTTCCCTGCAGATGTCACACGTTCGGGACAGCCTTGTCCCTGGCTATTGGGCCCAACCAGGGGCATGGTCCAGCCCAAGCAGATCACACCAATCCCCTTTGGGCCAGGAGCCACCGACTTAAGCTGCCTCTAGCTGTTGATTCAAGCTTGTCCTGCCCAAATCCAGTATGTCATCTAGGGGTCATCTTGCTCTGGGGGACTCAGTTTCCAGCACTCACCAAAGTCTGTGCAGCTTGGCTTGCCATCTCCACTCCCCATTGCAGTGCCTCCTCCTGCCAAGGGTCTCAAGCTCACCAACCCCTGCTCTTAGTGGGGAAGCAATCTCAGCTCCATCATGAGTGGCCTGACTCTAAGACACACCCAGCACAGCTACCAGAGCATACCTAGCTCCAGCCCTCCATCTACACTTCTTCCTTTTTTTATTTTATTTTTTTTTCTTTTTCCTCTGTTTCTTCCTGGGTCACAAGAATTCCTCTCTTTTGTCTGGTCTTCTCCATGGTGTCAGATTCTAGCATCTGAGTTGTTTTCTCAGAGAGGCTCTCTATGGTGCTACCTATCAATCGGCCATCTTGGATCTCTCAGTCATGAGATTATTCTTCCCGGCAGGAAAATGTTCTAAAAGCAGATCATGGTAACAGCTATATAACTCTCTAAATATATACTTTGCGAGTTGTTCACTTAAGAAATGCTGAGTTTAATGGCCAGTGAATTATGTTTCAGCAAACCTGTTTAAATATTAATCACTGTCAGTCCAAAGGTAAGATTTTTATGATGATCTACTACCTACTTTTTGAGAACAAAAGGACATAAAATAAATAAAATATAAAACTCAGAATGTTTATTTCTAAACAGGAGGCTCATTCCATTCAGTTATAACTGAGCACATATTTTAAATGTAGAGATACTGAAATTTATATATAAGTTGTATGATTTTTGAGATAAGCCTTAGAACTTTGTTAACCCTGTTTTCACCTTTTAAAAGAAATGACACATCAAACAAAGATGCAGAGATGAAATTAAAAGGATTTTCATGGTTTGGTTAAAGAGCCATGAGAGGTCTGATTCTGAATCAGTAGTAATTATTAGTTCAAAATTATGGAGAAGGGAGATTTTCTGCATTTTTTCTGGATCTAAGAAAAGCAGTAATAATAGCCATGTAGTTAAGGTTACTTAAACCTCATAAAGTTGTTATTGCATGCCTTCTGAATCATTTCAAATAAATTTAGCAATAACATTTTAAATAAACCTAATTGCTTGTTTTCTAGGCAACCATTAAAAATAGTTCACTCACTGGTCATTTGAGAAATTCTAATTAAAATAACAATGAGATTCCACATCAATTTTAGGATGAACTTGTCAATTTCTACAAGGCTCACTGCTGGGATTATTATAGGAAATATATTGAATCTGTCTGTAGATTAATTTGGTAAGAACTGTCACCCTAACAATATTAAGTCTTCTAATCCGTGAACATGGGGTAATTTTTATTTGTCTAGATATTTTTTAAGGTTTTAAGAGATGTTTTGTGGACAGTTTTGATTCTCAGTGTGCAGTAGGCTCATGGGAGGTGCTGTCTTTTCTCTCCCTGGAGTGCAAGTGACTTGCACAGCTTACCAGGAAGGCTGGCTGTTTGATTTCTTGGCTGGTTCCCAAGTCCCAGCATGGCTGATTCTCAGGAGACACTGACTTTTCTCTCCCTAGTGTGTGGAGAAAGATATTTTGGATGATGTCAGATCTTTGAAACTTTTTAAAATTTATTTAATGGACTTATATATAATCTATATTAGAAAATGACCACTCCAACCTTAGAAGAATGTATATACTCTTTGGCTGTTGGGAAGGTATTTTATAGATGTCTGTGAGGTCAAGCTGATTTCTAGTGTTGCTCAAGTCTTCTGTTTCTTCACTTATGTCAGGCTAGTTGTTTTATCTATTATTGACACTGGCATATTTTAAAATTTATCCTTTTCTCCATTTCTGCTGATTTTACTTCATGTTTTTTGCTGCTTTGCTATTGTTGCATGTATATTTATAATTATTTTATCTTCTTGAAAGATAATTGGGTTATACTTTTTTTTGCCAATCTTGGCTACCTGTGCATTTGGATTTAATTTTAATCCATTCATCTTTAATGTTAATATTTATAGAGCTGCATCTGTGGGCTGCAATGTTACTTCTGGTTTCTATATCCATGTCATACTTTTCTGTTCCTCCATTCTATTTACATTTTCCTTTTGCATTCATTTTTAATTTAGTATGTTTAACTTGTTTGACAATTACTTGAAATATATTTTTAAGTGGTTACCTTAGTGTTTGCTCTGGGGCTAGGTCTTAAAACTATATAAACTGGTAATCGGTACCTCTGATGTTTTTAAACAAACAATTTCAGCTGTTTGAATAAAATTGACAAATTATAAAGTATTACTCTTTGGTAGAACATGCACATGTGTGAATCAAAGTCACTCTCAATGGGTTACGTTTGAGATTCTTCCATTTATTATTTCTGTTCTTCTGTAAACGCTTTTCTCCCATGGAAGCCAAGTAGCTCTTACTTTCGGATTCCTTCCCCGCACATCTCATAGCTTGAAATAGTCACTGAAATCTTTGGTACTAGGCAGTATTTTTCCTCTACACCATCCGACTCCAGTCTCAGGTGAATTTAAGTCTTCAGGGGTGACGCAGTCCTCACGAATGTGGCCTTATCTCCTCTATTTTAGCCTCCATCGAAAGTCTCCCCGAGGCCCGGCCATCAGCCCGCTTTGAGCCTGAAGCCTGGAGCATCTTTTCTTTTCTTCCTGGGGACTGCGAGGTCCACTTCCAGGAGCAGCATGTAACTAACCGCTCTTTACCAAATCCTGCTCTGGCAGGCTCCGGATCAGAGCGAAGTGCCCGCTTTTGGCCGGTAGATGGCAGTATCGGGACACAAGCCCATCCCTCTCCCTATGGAATGGTTTGTGAAAACAGCTCCGGGAAAGGAGTGACCAGGCCAAGAGTGGGTGAATCGGCTATGCTGAGCGCTCGCGAGAAAGGTGCGCAACGGCCCGATGATGGTGCCCGATGACGGTGCCCGATGACGGTGCCCGATGACGGAGCCCTATGACGGTGGTGTCTGGTGGCACCGCCGGGCGCTGACTCTTTCTGGAGAAAAGGCTCCCTTAGCCGTTCCGGCCCCGCCAGGCTGCTGGCGCCGCCTGCTGCCCAGCTCTGGGTGCTCAGGCGGGGGAAGGAGCCCAGGAGGGGGAACAGCTGCGGGGGCGCTGGGCTCAGCTTCCCGGGGTGTCCTGGGTCAGGCCCCCGCGCGGGGAGCCCAGGAGGACTGCATGCTTCGCTTCAATTACTGTACGGAGGGATTTGCTTTATCCAGAAGCCGCCGGGTTGTTGAATCTAGAGAACTGTGTGACGGTGTCATGATGCTATTTTGTCATTTATTTTTGTCGTTTGAGTTTGCCTCTCTTAGAGTTTCTAATACAGGACTTTCCCTGTCTTTCCAAAACAAAATTGTGGTATACTCGTCATTGATAAAGTACAATTGATAAAAGTGTAAGTGATAAAAGAAGCAATTTATTTTTCTCTCCTTTTGATTCCGAGTTATAGATTAAAAAATAGACAAGTACAGTCCTTATAATTGAATTTGTTGAATCTTTTCCTACTTATTTTATATCTCATAGCTTTAATGTTCATTTTTGTTGAAATTTTGGAACTTACTCTCCTTATTTTTATATTTTCTATTAACAGTTGTAGTTTTAAAATCTCAGGATACTGAGAGAAAACATTTCCTTATCCGCTAGGACCCCTGCAACAGTTACCACCCAGAAATGGTCCAGCACTTTTAATAAAATGATAAATGTAAATGTTCCAAACCTGAGCCTTGAGAAACTGCAAAATATCACAGTTTCTAATTTTGAATTTTAAAGAGTTGTCCTTATAGAAAATTCTCTAAAAATTGAATTTGGGAACACTTACCTGGATTGCAGAAGCTGTTACATGTGCTCTAAAATGTAATTTTTCATGGGTAAAATGCCTCTTTTGCTAACTGTTTACTCTCATTGATATTTTTTTGTCTTAGTTTTGAATCCACATCTGAGTTCATGGTTTCTGAATGTATAAGGACTCAAGTGACTTTTCTTAACTAATTTTTTTATACTTCTCTGTGTAAAGTCACAAAGCCACCAGTGTGATGTTTTCTACTTAAGCAAAGGGTTTCTGAATCTTTCTTGTCTTTTATAACAACACAAGTCCTATGCGCTCTTCTCCTTCTGGTACTTGAAGAATGTCCCTCACTGTGACCCTCTGCAGGCAGAGCTCCCTCGCTGTCTTCTTTCCACCCTATAGAAAAGGATGCCGCTCATTTGCTTTCTCAGGCAGTCTCTGCAAACCTTCTGTTTTAATTAGTTGATTTCTAACTTTCAGTTACCATTTATTTCTACATTTCAGAAAATTCACTTCTAAACTTTATTGCCAGAGTCCAGCTGTGGCAGGGCTCAGGGTTCCCAAAGGTGGTCAGGGAGTCGGCGAGTGAGAGACAGAAGACACTGCACTCCAGTATGTGAGTGAATCTGAATCTATTTTATTTTTTGAAGCTGGAGTATATATTTGCTAACTTTTGGCAGTAACTTAAACCCCAAGCAGGAAGCATCCCAGGCTTAGGGCCAGGCAGGGATAATCTTAAACAATATGTATTAATTAACTTTTTTCACCTTTGTTACACTTTAATCTTGTTACTTAATTAGCTTGGAAAATGGAAGCCGACGCACCGGATGCCCACAGGAGGGAGAGATGGAGCGGCAGCTGTGAAGCTATCACGCCACTCCCTGCATCTCCTCCCTTATCACTTTATAAGAGTATGGCAGGCCCTGTGAGGACAGCGCCTGTCTTGGGTCAAGGACTCTTCATATGAACCCAATCAGGCCTTACCTGTCATGGGCCTGCAGGACAGCAATTGGTCCTGTGCCTGTCTTAGGCGGCTGGTGGCATAACATATGTGTCCTAGTTGCCCGTCTCTGGCTGCCTGTAGGACAGTGCCTGTCTTGGGTCAAGGACTCTTCATATGAACCCAACCAGGCCTTACCCGTCATGGGCCTGCAGGACAGCAATTGGTCCTGTGCCTGTCTTAGGCGGCCGGTGGCATAACATATGTGTCCTAGTTGCCCGTCTCTGGCTGCCTGTCCAGTGTCTCAGGGCAGTTGTCCCACAGGAATTTTGTAAATCCTCCTCCATGAGCTCTTTCATTTAAAGCTTTTGTATAAACTCTCTCATACTACTCACAGAAGGTAAAATTTCACAATTAGTTTTCACAAAGGGGTTATCTAGAGGGTTTCTAGTAGCTCCTCTGGAGGTTCTATTTTCGATTTCATATTGAGTATTACATGAAAATATATATATGTGAATTACACAAATTACAATTATCAGTACAAAACATTCCAAGATCCCCGCGCCCAATTCCCACATGCGGTGTCCTTTTCCTGGAGAAGCGATTCCTTGAAGTGCTCTCCTCCACCCATGGACCTTGTCACAAGGCGTGGATGGACTAGGATGCAGCATGGACGGAAAAGGGTGCCGTACTTTATGATCACCAGAATTTAAACAAAGACTAAAATAATGGTTTTTCTTTTACAGTAATGTGAAAATACTGTGGGAAAAGATGAGGGAATATAGCTATGCTCTCAAGACAGTGATATGAGGGTAAAACAACTAAAAGTCAAAGTGCCTTGAACAAGGCTAATTCATAATACACTGTAATAAAATGTTTAAATTAAATCCTAAGGGCACTAGAGAGCCAGATTCTGAGAACTTTTTTTTCATAAATTATTTTAATGATATCCTAGCCTTTTATAATAGTTTTATTCATTTTCATACCCCTTAGTGACATGTGATTAACAAATGAAGATTGCATATATTGCAGATTACAATGTTGGTTAATATAAATATATTTTTGAAGTAATTACCAAAATCAAATAATTAACATATCTATCACTTCCAATATTTATTTATAAGGTGGTAAAACACTTAAAGTCTCATTCAGGAAAAATGAAGTGTACGTTGTTACTAACCATAATAATCATACTGTACATTAGCTCTCCAGGTTTCAAGCATAAATTCAAGTTTTATTGTGGACCAAAATCTCTTTTCTCCCAACCTTAAAGCCCCTGATTATCATGATTAAATTTCTTACTGAGAGTTTGACTTTCCTTACAATTCCACGCAGAAGTGAGATTGTGCAGTTTTTGTGACTTTCCATTTGTGGCTCATTTCCTTACCAGTCAGGGTAATGCCCCCCAGTTTCAATCATGTTGTCCTGCAGGGCCAGATTTGCTTCTTTTTAAGGGCTGAGTAGTATTCAGTTAGGTATGTGTTCATGCTATCTTCACTGTTTACCTGTTGATGACACATCTTGGAAATTGTGAATAATGTACACTGGATGTGGGAGTGCAGATAAGTCTTTGAAGTGCTATTTGGATATTCTTGGATTTGTGTCCAGAACTGAAATTTCTGTGTCACATGTAATTCTACTTTTATTTATTTTTTTAACGCTCCCATACTTTTTTCCAACAGTGGCAGCACCGATTTTCATTTCCATCAAAAATAAACTCGGAGTTTTCTCCTTCACATCTTCACCAACACTTAACATTTTGATAGCAGCTATCCAAACAAATGTAAAATGTTATTTCATTTTGGTTTTGATTTGCAGTTTCCTGATGACTCCTGTGGTGGTGAGCATCTTTAATGTGCTTACTGTCATTGGCTCCTTTCTAAATGTTCATTCAAGTATTTTGGTTATTTTCTTTCAATATATTTTACTTCTGTCATTCCTAAGTTTTGTTGGTGAGTTGCATGAATTCCTTATATATTTTGAATATTAGTCCTTTTATTAGTCCTTTGTAAATACATGGTTTGCAAATATATCCTCCCATTTAATTTTTAATTTTGTTGAACGTTTTGTTTGCTATGAAGAAATTATTTTTTATGTAGTCACATAAAAATAATTTTTCGTTGATCATGCTACATTATGCTTTTTAAACTTTATTTCTTATTAGTACATATTGTACAGACATGTAGATCACATTTGTCAAAGGGAATTTGTTACTTATATGTAAAATACCTCAACTCTTTTTTCCCCATTCCCCTTCTCATCTTGGACCACTTTCCCTCTCTTCATTTACAAAAGCTTTGTTTCCATTTTTCCCCTTGCATTCTTTTTTCCTTTTCTCTTCCTCCCCTTCCTTTTTCTCCCTGCCTTTTCCCCTTTCCCATTTGAGCAATTTCAGGATGCAGAAAGGCATTTTTGTTTTTGTCACTGAAAATAAATTCAATACAGTACAATGCAATCATTCTTCATTTTGGTTTTTAAAGTACATTTGATATTCACAAATTTATTACATTTCAAGTAATTTAGAACTAAATATGTGAACATAGAAAATCTTGATAAATTATATTATTCCAGAATAATTCAGAGGACAAACCATGAACATTGCTGAGCTTGTGTTATGCTGGATACTTTATAAAGTTCATCTTATTTTAACTAAGACCAGAACCCTAGGCAATGTGTGCTGTTATCTGGTTCACACACTCAGTAGAGAATGTGGTCAAGGTTTAATGAAAGACTGTGTGATATTAAAGTGCATGTTGCTGATTCCCATGCTCCTTTGTTTTCATGCAATTTCAGAAAATTTGTGCTTTTTAGGAGGCAGAGCAATGGCTGTGAATAACACTGTGTTTTATTTACTTTTCTTATAGCTGAGACGAAATACCCAATACCCAAAGTTAAAGCAGGAAGGGTTTAACTCAGCTCATGGCTTTTAAAGGGTTCAGTCCATACAGGGATGGCTCCAAGTCAAGGCAGCCTGGCAGAGAGGAGTCACAAAGCAAGCAGGAGGCAGCAGCACAGAAGCAGTGGCAGACAATTGTCATCATCAACAGCAGTACAGACCATCCCTCACTCCCTTTTTATCCCATCCAGTCTGTAAGCCCATTGATTGGTGTCAATCGTACCCTGGGTGGGGATTTTGATATCCACTCCTTAACCCCAGTATCACAGCATTAATCTACCATCACACACTCTAAACCAGCCATCTTTAAAACTCCCCACCTATGAGTGCATGAGGGCTGAGTAGTATTCAGTCTGTAACCTCCTCTCCCCCCACTTCTAGTTCTCACCTTCACTCCTATGAGAGTGGAGGAGTGAGTCAAGACCAGCGTAGAGACAAAGCCACCAAGAAGAGGATGAGGAACTCATATTCTGGTTGGAAAGAGCAGAAAGAGTCAAAACTAAAAGTTACTCAAAGCAAAAGTTTATTTATGAGGATAGAAAGAGAAGGAACAGCAGCCAGGGAAGAGGTCATGCTGAAAAGCAAGGGAAATCTCACTGAAATTCCCAAGGGTCAAGGGACCACTGCACTTACAGGAGTAAGGTAGTTCCCGAAAGTAACTGTTTCACTGGTCGGTGGAATCTAGGCACATCTGGGTCTTAGCCTTTGTTTCTGGGTTGAGGAAAAGGTCAGGGGGTGAGGAGGTCATAGCAGGTGCATTTTATGGTTTCACAAAGACTGTGTCCTCCACAGCGCACCATCCAATAGCTTCTGGTAAATGCACAACCATCAGTTACTCAGGTCATGTTCTGTATCATCCCAGCCTGCATCCACCATAACTGTCACTACAGGGGGACATCTCAATATAAGTCATAATACATTGTGATAACAAAGTACATTATTTTGTGTAGTTAAATTTTTCCTACCCTAGTGTGGAATTAAACCTTGACTATATTTATTACCTATTGTGTCAAAAACAGCCAATATCCTACTGTTTCAGCTTTCCAAGGGCTGGAATTAAACAACGATCACTACCTTTCTTTTTCTTCACTTGAGTTTGAATCTAAGTACCTCATCCGACTCTATTATCGCATCTGTTTAGTCATGTACTCCACATTAGACTGTAGATTCCTCAGTGAAAAATGTAGCGCTAGACCTGTAGTTATCCACGTGTGCATGCCTAGGCGTGTATGCTTTAGACTGTCCCTTAGGCAGTGACACACTTCACCTTCACAGGTGTTCCCTGACCCTTGTAGGAAGTCCTGATCACACTCCCAAGGCTAGACCATGCTCATCAGCAGGTAGCTTCTCTTTACCCACCAAGTTCCCGCTTTCTCAGTGTGAAACCGTAATAATTCTAGTTTTCTAGAAGTTTTGCAGTGGGCGTAAAGGCATTCCATCAAACTCCAGATGTCTAAAGAAAATACCTTCCCCTCACCCCTTGTGCTCCGTTATTTCCTTTGTGTACCATGACTGACCTAGATACCCTGAAACTTGGAGGACCTACCTCAACCATTACCCAGACCTATTTTTTCATGTATTTGACAAAAGGTTAAAAAAAAGTTTAAAAAGATGATGGAGTAGGATTTCACAGATGTTAGTAAATTGCTGGAAAGTAACCAATTTTGAGACTACTTCATTGTCATTACTGTGCTTTAAGAAATTTTTCACTATTTCTCTCTCTCTCTAAACATTGAACCCAGAGCCTCTGAGTTCAACTCATTCTGGCCTTTTTATTTGAGACATGGTAGCAACAATACCAAATTCTAAAAGAAAGAAAGAAAAAGGAGAATGAGAAAAAAGCCCCACTAAGGAATCAGTAATTTATAAATTACATACTGTCATCCTGGATGTAGTTGTTCAAGTTACAAAGTTAAAGGGTACATAGTAAATAGTCAATCAGTCAGACTACAAACAGTTCTGCTCAAAGACCCAACAAAGATTCAGCAATATGGTCATCTATTTTACACACTCAAACATACATGCAGTTATATCCCTTAGAGCACTTTCTTTTCTTCTCTTTTTTATAATAGCAATTAAACATTTTGGTTTTATTACCCTTGTAGTTCTTATTTACTTTTTACACTAGAGACACAATATGATATTTATAAATATGATTCTTATTTATTTCACTAATGAGGATAGTCTCAAGTTGTCTCCATTGGCCTATGAATGCCTCAAGGTCATCCTTCTTTATAGCTGAGTAATATTCCATTGTATAAATCTTTTCATCCACTCTGCCGTTGATGGGCATCTTGGTTGTTTCCAGGATTTAGCTATCACAAATTGTGCAGCTATGAAAATGGGTGCACATATATCACTGTGATATGAACTTTTCAGTTCTTTGGGGAAAATACCCAGGAGGGGGATAGCTGGATTGAATTGGGCTTCCAATTCTAGTCCTCTGAGAATTCTCCATATGGATTTCCATAATGGTTGCACCAGTCTACATTCCCACCAACAGTGGAGCAGTGTTCCTTTTCCCTCACAGCCTCGCCAACATTTTTTATCAGTTGATTTCTTGATGGCAGCTATTCTTTCTGGAGTGAGGTGGAATCTCAATGCTGTTTTAATTTGCATTTCTTGAATGACCAGTGATGGTGAACATTTCTTCATGTATTTATTTGCCATTTGTATATCTTTCTCTGAGAACTGTGTGTTCATCTCAGATGCCCATTTTTGGAGAGGGTCTTTGAATTTGGGGGGCTTGATGTTTTTCAATTCTTTATATATTCTGGACACAAGTCCTTTATCTGAGGGGTTGCTGGTTAAAATTTTTTCCCACTTGTTGGTTTTCTTTTCACTCTGATGGTGATTTCTTTTGAAGTGCAGAAAGTTTTCAATAATGTGAGATCCCAGTTGTTGACTCTTTGAAGTGTTTTCAGTTTGCGTTTTGTTCATGAATTGTCTGCCTACCCCTATGTGTCCAAGACTTCCACCTACCTTGTCTTCCAGTGGATTTAGGGCTTCTGTTTTAATATTGAGGTCTTTGATCCATTTAGACTTTAGTTTTGTGCATGGTGATATGCATGGATCTAGTTTCAGTCTTCAGCATGTAGAGAGCCAATTTTCCCAACACCATTTATTAAAGAGACTATCCTTCTTCCAGTGGACATATTTAGCCCTGTTGTCAAATATCAGGTGTCTGAGTGTCTTTGTAGTTATGCTTGCATCTTCTAATCTGTTCCATTGATCCTCAGGTCTATTTCTTTGCCAATACCAAGCTGATTTTATCACTGTGGCTTTATAGTACTGTTTCAAGTCAGGAATTGAGATGCCTCCTGCCTTGCTTTTGTTGCCTAGAATTGCCTTTGCTATTCTAGGTTTCTTCTGTTTCCAAATGAATTTTAATAGTGTGTTCTCTAGATCTTTGAGGTATGTCAATGGTATTTTGATTGGGATTGTGTTAAATCTGTATGACAGTTTTGGGAGTATAGCCATTTTCACAATGTTGGTTCTTTCTAACCAAGAGCAAGGAAAGTCCTTCCATTTTCTAATATCCTCTTCAATCTCCTTTTTCAGCATAATATAATTTTCAGCATATAGGTCTTTTACATTTTTAGTTAGGTTGATTCCTAAGTATTTCATTTTTTTTACATGTTATTGTTATTTCCATAATTTCTCTCTCACAGAGTTTTTTGTTTGTGTATAGGAATGCTATTGATTTCTGAGCATTGACTTTGTATCCAGCTACACTGCTGAACTTGTTTATTGCCTCTAGCAGTCTTTTAATGGAGTCTATTGGGTCTTCTATATAGAGTATCATGTCATCTGCAAATAGTGATAATTTAACTTCTTCCTTTCCTGTCTTTATTGCTTTTATTTCTCTCTCTTGTCTGATTGCCCTGGCTAGTGTTTCCAGAACTATTTTGAAAAGGAGTGGTGATAGTGAATATTCCTGTCTTGTTCCTGATTTTAAAGTGAAAGCTTTCAGTTTTTGTACATTTAGTATAATGTTGGCTGTTGATTTGTCATAGATGGCCTCTATAAGGTTGAGGTAGATGCTGTATATTCTGAGTTTCTGAAGGGTTTTTATCATGATCATGTGTTGGACTTTGTCAAAAGCTTTTTCTGCATGTATTGAGACGACCCTGTGATTTTTGTTTTAGGCTCTGTTGATGTGGTGTATTACATTCATTGATTTGTGTATGTTAAACCATCCTTGCATTCCTGGAATGAACCCCAATTGGTCATGATGTATAATCTTCTTGATGCTTTGCTGCATTCTATTTGCCAGTATTTTGTTGAGAATCTTTGCATCAGTATTCATAAGTGAGATTGGCCTACAGTTCTCTTTTTTGGTTGGATCTTTCTCTGGTTTTGGTATCAGAGTAATACTTGCCTCCAGGAATAATTTAGGGAGGATTGCTTTTTTTCTCAATTTCATTGAAGAGTTTAAGCAGTACTGGCATCAAATCTTCTCTAAATTTCTTGTAGAATTCAGCTGTGAATCCATCGGGACCTGGATTTTTCTTTGTTGCTAAGTTTTTAATTACATTTTCAATTTCAATAGCTGATATTGGGTTGTTCAAAATTGTTATATCTTCTGGGTTGAGCTTTAGTACTTCATATGTTTCTAGAAATCTGTTCATTTCCTCTGTGTTTTCCACTCTATATGAGTAGAGATTTTCAAAGTAGGTATTCATGGTCTTTTGAATTTCTATGGGATCTGTAGTAATTTCTCCCTTTTCAGTTCTTATTTCATGAATTTATGTTTTTTTCTTTCTCTTGATAAGGTTAGCTAGGGGTTTGTCAATTTTGTGTATTCTCTCAAAAAACCAGCTTTTTCATGCATTAAATCTTTGTATTGTTTTTTTAGTTTCAATTGCATGGATTTCTGCTTTAATATTTACAATTTCCTCTCTTCTATGAGCTTTGGGTTGAGCTTGCTCTTCTTTTTCTAGAAGCTTGAGATGGAGCATTAGGTTGTTTATTTGTGCTTGTTCTGTTTCCTTGATATAACAGTTTATTACTATATAGTTCCCTCTTAAGACTGCTTTCATTGCATCCCACAGATTACAGTATGTTGTTTCTATATTTTCATTGAATTGTAGGTATTGTTCTTTAATTTTGTCTGTAGCCCACTGGTTGTTCAAAAGGCTGTTGTTTAATTTCCATGTTTTTATGCAGGTTTTACAATTTCTTTTGCCATTAATTTCCAATTTCAGTTCACTATGGTCAGATATTATGCATGGTATGATTTCAATACCTTTGCATTTACTTAAGAATGTTTTATGGGATAATATATGGTCTATTTTGGAGAATGTCCCATGTGCAGCTGAGAAGAATGTGTACTCTGATGTGGTTGGGTGGTACACTCTGTAGACATCTATTAAGTCCAATTGCTCATAAGTATGATTCAGTTCTGTTATTTCTTTGCTGACTTTTTGTCTAGTTGATCTATCTCTTTGTGACAATGGGCTGTTAAGATCTCAAGTTATAATTGTGTTCTTGTGTATTTGGTTTTTCATATCCATTAGTATCTGTCTTATATAGTTGGGTGCTCCTGTATTTGGTGCATATCTATTTATAATTGTTAGTTCTTCCTCTTGAATTTTACCACTAACAAGTATGTCAGTGACCTTCTCTATCTGTTTTAATCATTTTAGGTTTGAAGTTCACATTGTCTGCAAATAGAATAGGTACCCCTGCTTTTTTCTTTTTTCCCCTGTTGCATGGAATACTGTTTTCCATCCTTTGACTTTTAATCTATGAGTTTCCTTTTGGGTGAGATATGTTTCTTGTATACAGCATATTGTGGGATCTTGTTTCTTGATCCATTCTGTCAATCTATTTCTTTTTATAGGTGAATTGAGGCCATTTATATTTATGGATATCACTGATATGTACTGTCTCAACTTTGCCATGTTATGTTCCATTTGTTTCTTTCTGCTTTTCATCGTATTTAATTGCTTATCCTACCTGGTGGTTTCTTTCTGTTGTTGTTTTGGGGATTGTGGTCATTTTTATCTCTGTGTAGTATGTCTTTCAGTACTCTTTCTAGGGTTGTTTTGGTGGACATGAATTTCTTCAGTTGTTCTTTGTCATGGAAGTATCTTGTTTCTCCATTAAATTTGAATGAAAGTTTTGCAGGGTACATCAGTCTGGGTTGAAGGTTGTTTTCTTTCAGGGCTTGAAATACCTCACTCCAAGATCTTCTTGACTTGAGGGTTTGTGCTGAAAAGTCTCCCGTGATTCTAATGGGCTTTCCTTGGTAGGTGAGTTGTGTCTTTTCTCTGACAGCTTTTAATATTCTGTTTTTATGCTGTATGTCTGAGATCTTAATTATTATGTGACTGGGTGTGGATTTATGTTGATTGTGACTGTTTGGTGTTCTATATGCCTCACTTATGTGCATATCAGATTCTTTCCCTATGTTTGGGAAATTTTCTGCTATTATTTCTGTAAATACTTTATGTATGTCATTTGCCTGGACTCCTGTATCTTCACTAATGCCCATTATTCTTATATTGTTGCTCTTGGCATCATCATGAAGCTTCTGGGTTGTCATTTCATGCTGCTTTGTTATTTTTAAAAGTTCTATCCTTTCCTGATCACTAACTGTGATCCTGTCCTCAAGATCCGAAATCCTATCCTCAGCTTCCTTTAGGTGGTTTTTCATGCTTTCAATAGAATTTTTTGTTTCTTGGATGTCTCTTTGAGTTTGTTTCATAAATTCTGCTTGTTTTCTATTTTGTTCATTCAAAATTTCAATCAGTTTCCCATGCTCATGTACTTTTTTCCTCTATTTCTTCTTTAACTGCATTCAACAACTCCTTTACTAAAGTTGTTATTTCTATCTTTACATGGGAGACTACTTCTGATTTGATTTCCTCTATAGGCTGATGCAGTTGTTTTTTTATATCACTTGCTATCTTTTCAGAGATTTCCAGTGTGTTACTTTTGGGGACCTCTATTTCAATGCTCCTATACTTGCTTCTGGTGAATTATATGTTTGTAACTGCATTTGCTTTTTCATTTTGTCATTTTCACTCTGCCTGGTATTTTCTTTGTGTAGGAGGGGATCACACACACTCTTTTCAAACACACCAAAGTCTTACAGTTAGTTGAAGGGGGTTTTACTACTGGCCCTAATTATCTCCTGTACACCTCTGTTTTAGGGGTATACTCATCACATTGATACAGTCAATCCGGTGTAGTCCAAAGTTCGCCACCTGGGAGCAAAGTTCCAAATTTTCTCACACTAACTGGATCCCACTGAGATCTTCTGATGTTCCAGGTGGGAGGGCGGGCCCATCTTTGGCAGTCCAGGGCAGTTTTCAGTCTTGGGAAGGCCTCCTCAATGTTCCAGGTGGCAGAGCAGGCCCACGGGGGAGGTTCCAGATAGCCTACCCCTGAGGCGGGCTTGCCCTGAGTTCCTGGTGGCAGGATGGGCCCTCAATGGAGGTTTCAGGCAGCCTTCCCCCGAGGCGGGCTTGCGCTGAGTTCCCGGTGGCAGGGCGGGCCCTCGGTGGAGCTTCCAGGAAGCCTACGCCTGAGGCGGGCTTGTGCTGAGTTCCTGGTTGTGTTACTCTTGAATTGATTAATATCCATACATAAACGCCATATTTTATGCTTTTTATTCTATTCCCTCTGTTTGTCTTATCTATGCCAGCTATCCATGGTTTTAGGTGCTATGCAATAACAAGTAGAAATTTTAAATATAGCTAAATTGAGGTAAAACAAAAAATGAATATTAAGCAATGGCTGGAGTCAATTGCTTGTGAAAATACTTTTAATATTTATCAACATTGTTCATATAAAATTCTGGTAAAATTGACTCATGCAAGTACAGGTGTTAGGAAAGTAATTGAAACATTACATTCCAAACTGTGCAGAGATATAATATTCATTATTTTATGGCACTTCTTTTTTGGTGACCTTTATAGTCTTAAAAATAATAGCCAACTGTGTGAAGAAGATGTTCATCAAAGTAAATTTCATCTATCTATCTATCTATCTATCTATCTATCTATCCATCTATCTATATCCTTATCTCTGACTATAATTGCACATTTGACAAACACAGGGAAAACCTAAAAATAATTAAACATCCCCCAAAATAAATATAGTCGAGCAGAATAGACATATATAAAGTGTAGATCCAATGTTAGTAAAAAAATGATAGCTGAAACAATTGAGTGATATGGAAAAGATTTTGAAAAAAATGTTAATAAATATTAAGTTAAACCAAAGTATATGTATATGCTAAAGACATTTCAAAGCTGTTATGGAAAGATTGCAAAGAAGATTTAAAATTGGTTAAGATTGAGGAAACATGGGGTTTTTCTTTGTTTTTGAATATTTAGGAAATGAATTTAAAATGTTCATGTTATTTCCACAATAAATATGTCAGATCATAAAATGATGAGGGACAGAGTAGCAAAGAGCTCAAGGAGTGCTGTCAAAGCCTCTAATTACTCCCTTTGCTCTGTCGCGCCTTCTGGGTCTGCAGATTGGGCCACTGGGGAGATTTGTCTCAAAAGAAACAATAATTGATACTCTTCTGTTCAAAAGCATTAAACACTGAGAATTTCAGGACAAAATTAATGGCAGGGCTGTGTGTGGGATCTGTGTCTTGGATTCAAGTCCAGAAGGTACAAAATCTTGGTTCCATGCTGTAGCCTTTCATACAAAACACAGTTCTGGCTTCAGGAACATCCTTTTCACCTAAAAACTTTATCAAAAAATCTGTCTACCCACATTAGATTTATTTTCCATCAGCTGATTTGTGTCTAAACCTCTGTCTGACT
This sequence comes from Hydrochoerus hydrochaeris, assembly GCA_004027455.1. Classification (NCBI taxonomy): domain Eukaryota; kingdom Metazoa; phylum Chordata; class Mammalia; order Rodentia; family Hydrochaeridae; genus Hydrochoerus; species Hydrochoerus hydrochaeris. The sequence continues at coordinate 34,806 of PVLA01003442.1, forward strand.
CTGCATTCTTCTTAGGTTGCTCTTGCTTTGTTTCCCTCTGTTACTCAGATTCTCATTCTTGGTCACTTCACCTGCTCAGCCAGGGTGGGGGGGACCATGGAAATGAGAATTCTTACAAGTGGCCACAAGCAGAATCTCTTAGAAAGCTGCACCAAGAGAGCAGTGAAAGGCAAGAGGCCTGGGGACAAGTGTGTGTGTGTGTGTGTGTGTGTGTGTAGAGTGATTTGTGGGGGAAGGTGGGTGGTATGCAAGAAGATAGATTCTTTCCTTGCTGTTAGTATATAGATTGGAAAACATCTCTACTTAATATCTAGTCATGCATAGGAAAAATCTTTTTAACAGAGGTACATGTTTCCATTCTTCCACCAAAGAGTAAAGTAATTAGCAGATATCAGGGATTGTGGTGAGTCAATTTAAAATCTTTCTAAAAGCTAGTAATATGTATTTTAGAATTCATAGTTAGTAGAAAATATTTAGGTTTACAATCTGTAAAAGAGAATTCTTCCCTCTTCCGTTTCCCTGAAAGTTGGTCAATTTTACCTGAAATCTTCTAAGGTAGAAATTCACTGCCTTGCCTTCTAAGGTAGAAATTTCCAAAGGCCTTGTTTATGTTAGTTGAAGCTAGTCATGGACTTTTTCCTTTTGTGATGGTAAGTACTTTCTGGGAGATTGGTGTTCACGAGGTAGAGTATTGAGCCCTGAGTATAAGTGGGCTAATATGGTTACTGATCATGCATCTAAGGTAACTTGTGATGTATACACTTTTCCTGCTGTCAGTAAGTGCAGAACTTCTTTGTCGTTCAGCAGTGTGAAGTAGTTGACTCAGAAACAGAAATTTTCAGATAGACAGAGGGAGTTTATATACTTCTAGCATATAAGGCTCTTAATTCTACCAGAATATTTATATAATGAACCATGTAGAGTCTCAAGAAAATAACATTTTCCTGACCCATGTGTCTTGTTATTGCTTTTAAATCATATGGATTCTACGTAATTATGTACAATATTTATGGCTAAAATGAATTTTAAAATCCTACTTTTTCTTTAAAGTCCATTTCAATGATATCTTTACCGTATTTGAAACATTTGTAATTATATTATAACTCTTAAATAACTGTTATGGATATGAGTTTCAATTGCTGAGCTACCTCTGTTACATATTTAGTTCTAAGTGCCAGGCACTGACTATAGTATTCTGTTTCATAACATGTCGTTATGCTCACATAGAACCTATACACAAGCAATATCTGTTTTTTTGAAAGAAGTTGATCTCAGAGAGGTTCATTTGATTATGGCGCCAGAGTTAGTGCATGGCGGATTCAGGGCTGAAGGCTTCACAATCAGTTTTATACTCTAGAACTTACTCTAGAGTAAGTTCTTCAAGGGGTGGAACTGTATTTTATTTCTCTAGCAGGCAGAGAGAAAATGTGTGTGAAATTACATTGAGTTCTATGGCCTAATCAATGGCTAATTAGATTTTGGACAAGGGTCCAAGGGAAGACAAGGGTCTTTTGACTTCCCTTTTGTATCTTTGCTAGGATGTCAATCTGTTCAAACCCAGAAGAAGGCTAGGCTTTCCCGGAGCCTGGCTATGGGGTTGAAGACAGCAGCATTATGAAGAGTCTCTGTCTCTTTCACCTCAATTCTTTCTTCTTATGTCAATTATTGAGATTTTTATCTTTTACATGATCCTTTGCCTTTGCAAACATTGGAATAATAAAGTATTATCAAAGTAGCCATCTATAAAGTAGAATAAATAGAATTATCCACTGTTTTTGTTTAACATATATTGATCACAGAAGAAGGAAATTAGTTATAATTACTGGCAACTTAGGGCTTAATCAGATAAAATAAAATGCAAAGGCGAAATCAGGCTTTCTGGAAATATAATCCTGCTTTTTCTTAGTATCATCTGGTACTGATGTTCATTAATAGAATTAATGGACTCACAATAAGAGTATAATTCTACCCAGGAAAGGGAATTGCTAGAGGGGTGTTGTAGTTATTTTTAACATCAATGCAATTTCTTCTGCTATCCATCTACCTTTGGCATCTGTGTGGGAAAGCATACTGAAATACAAATTGTTATCTTTTTTGAATAAAAATTATGAAGAATGAAAACAAAATTGTTGAAAGTAATGGTAAACAAAATGAATTATATCGTGTCTTTGTTTAATTTTTATATGCATGCATATGAGTTATTGATATATTTATAAATAAATTATGATTGAGTTATATTGTGAGTTAAACGCCTGATAAACTTTTCATGAAGCAGATAGATGGCTTTCTAGTAGACCAGGTTGTTTGATGATAAGCCATATATTTGATAAATGAAAATAAAAATGCTAAGGACGGGATAATTGAATGACATTTACTAATAACAAATTATTGTTTCCTCATTTAGCACTTTAAAGAAGTGGGGCCAAATATTATACATTTCTAAATTTGACCTTAATGGCACTTTCATTACAGGTCCCTAGCTCTCCTTCTCCTTTTGTAAGAAGAGACTGACTTAAATGAAAGTCACTTTTTTGGGAAGATATTCTTACTTCCTCTGGTCTTAATCATGAGTACTGCTTTGCTTTTCAGGACCCCTTTCTGCATGAAGACTGGGAACTCCACTCCTGTGACAGTTTGTTCTGCTGGGGATTTCTAGTATAGATGGGCTGGAGACCATGCTATTTGTTCTATTCCTGACCTTCTATGTTTTCACATTGATGGGCAATCTCATCATCTTCCTCACCATTCTGGCTTCCTCCAGCCTCCACACTCCCATGTATTTCTTCCTGGCAAACCTGTCTGTGTTTGACATACTTTTCCCTTCTGTGAACTCTCCCATGATGATGGCCTTCTTGGTGGGGCGAAGCCGCACCATCTCTTACCAGGGCTGTGCCTCCCAGGTCTTCTTCTACCACTTCCTGGGCTGCACTGAGTGTTTCCTCTATACTGTGATGGCCTATGACCGCTTTGTGGCCATCTGTCACCCTATGCAATACACAGTCATCTTGAACCACAGGGTATGTACTGGCCTGACCATGGGCACCTGGCTGGGGGGCTGTCTGCATGCATCTGTCCTCACGTTCTTCATCTTCAGATTGCCCTACTGTGGCCCCAATGAGGTGGACAGCTTTTTCTGTGACATTCCTGTGGTGCTTCCCCTGGCCTGTGCAGACACCTCTGTAGCACAGATGGTGAGTTTCACCAATGTGGGTATCGTCTCACTTACATGTTTTCTTCTTGTCCTCACTTCTTACACTCGCATTGTTCTGTCCATATTGAAAATCCGTTCTTCAGAAGGCAGGCGCAGAGCCTTCTCCACTTGCAGTGCTCACCTAACTTCAATCCTCTTCTTCTACGGGCCCGTGATTCTCATCTACCTCTGTCCAACTTCCAGCCCTTGGCTGGCTGCAGCAGTTCAAGTATTAAATAATATTATCACTCCTTGCCTGAATCCTTTGATTTATTCCTTGAGAAACAAAGATGTAAAATTGGCCCTGAGGAAGGCGTTGGTGCAAATTGCTCACCCTTCTGGAGTGTAAGGAATAGGAACAATTCCTTTCTCAAATCATTTGGAGAGGTGCTTCAAATTCATTCCTGCAGGAGTATGGCTGTCCAGTGCTGCACTAGTCAACATTAATATCTCTCACTTTGGGGAAGTTATAATATTCAGGACATAGAGTGTTTTATGATGGTGATAGATTTACATCTTAAAGGAAAGTGTTTCACATTAACCCAGAATTTTCTCATTTTTTAAATTTGCCTAAACAACATGCCTCTTCCACTCCACATTCTCTGTGTTTGCTGCAATTCTGTTTAGATTGAGTGTCACAGAACTACAATCTTTTGGAGGCCACAGACTATCTTCTTTCCTCTCTCTATTTTCTTCCTTTGAAAATGTATACCTTTCTCTGCAGGAATACCACTTTGAGTCATTCAACAAAGTTTGATTTTAGTGTATGATAATCTATGAAATTGAAAGTAGAAGTAGGTTTGTGAATATGTCTTTAAACTCTGGACTGAAAACAAGAAAGGTTCTTATAGGTAACATCTGATTCAAGGAGCTACAAAGGTGAGCACTGGTCCCTTCCAAGGTGCTGTATTTTTCATGGCTGAAAGTGCACATGGTGGGAGTTAATTGCATTATTTATAAAAAAAGTCTGAAGGATGTGACAGAATTAAAATTGCCTCATAATAAATGGATTGGTCAGTCCAGGGAAGCAAATGAGATTGCTATGAGCCTTGGTAGACTCCTTAGGCTCAAAAACCAATACTTAGGAGACAAGTATTGGCAGGAAACAAATGCTTTGTTCAAGGGCTGACTGCTGGGAAGATTTGCCGTGCTCTTAGAAGGAGAGCGTTTTCCAGATCTCATGTATATCACCAGGGCTGTTAGGGGAGAAAAAGTTTCTATGCTGAGTGGGTCAGTCATCCAGGGCCTCTTTTCTTTTCAGTTTTTTCTTCTTCTGCCAGAATATTCTTGGGATGACAAACAACTTTTATATTATGACAATCTCTAATTTTTTAGATAAACATATGGTTTCCATGCAAGTTAGACCTTGTTCCACTTTAAAGAAAAATATTAGTAAATTATTTGTTCTTACTTTCATGGTGTCTGCAGAAAATACAATGTTCTAGGCTCCAGAAAACTAAGGAAAGGTGACTGATAAGGATACTGGGAATAATGCTTATCTCGTTCACTTTTTTTCAATAGTTAACTCCAGTTGGGGTTTCTAGGGCATTGCAAAAGTAAGTTTTAAAAATTTGCAACAGGGAGCAAAGTTTGAATAAGTGAATAATGTTTCTAGGGCAATTTATAGGGTAGAGCTTATGTAGGATAAGGTACCATAAGAAGTGGCCTTCATTGTAGCTACAGGGTGGTTGTACACACCTGTACAAAAGCTAAGGACTTCATTCCAGAAGTTGCTGTTCACTCCAGCACCCTAGGAGAGCATGCACCTGGCTGGGTTTGCACAATAGGTCAGTCAAGAGTCTGGGTATGTGTGTGCCTGTGGTCTGGTTTAAGAAGACTTCCCTAAGCTAATGCCATTCCACTTTGCTTTTTATCCTGGAAAGATTCAGTTTGTAATTTTTTGGCATTACATTCACTGTCCTCTTAAAAAGTAATTCATTTTGGATTTGGTTTCCTTTGGCTACACTAAAAATTTGATTTTGGCCTTATTCATTATGTATCAAGGTGGAAAATGGGGAATAATCTTTTTTCAGAGAAAAGCAGAATAGATTTTATAAATTTTCAGAGGAAAAACTTTTATGAAAATTTCTCTATCTTTTCTAGGTACTGCCTATTTCATGACAATGTAATATATTGTCAGTTAATTGAAGATAAGACAATATTATTCTTTCTATTTTTTGAATAGCTCAGCCATCAATCAAATTCATTTCATAAGTCTATACAGAGTCATCTACTTGAATACCTACAGTAAGAACTGACTCCTTAAATCATTTTATTACCTAAATAATACTATTGAAAATACTTTACCCATACTGACTGAGTTAATTCCTGAAATCCTACAAAGCAGATCTTATACATTCTTGTCAATAACAAAGAATAAGAAGAGGGAAATACTCATATCCAAGATATCCGAACCAGTAACTGAGCCCTTAGCCTTTCCTGCAACCTCCTACTTTATAAGAGAACTGTAGCACAATGATAGCTGTCTTTATACTTTTATATGTATTGTTCATTGTTATAACTGATTAGCTAATTGAATCTAAACTGCATGTTGGTGAGCTAGATTACAAAGGCAGAGAGAAATGTAGTGCATATCCAAAGGAACCATGGAAAATATAAGCGGTTGTGGTTGTGTCTTAACTTATTAAGTCCCCCACAAGGGACTTAATAAGTTATGAGAGAGCTGAGGCACAGGGAGGTTGAATAACTGTGTACAGAGAATAGTGATGACATTGTAAGTAGAACAATAATCTAGGTAACAGTCACAGAAATGGATAAGGAAAAAATATAATTTCTACCCATGTGTTCATTCAGTCATTGATTACCTGACTCACTTAAAACACTGCATCTAACCAGTTTCCTATTGGTAGAGTGCTTGCTAAATGAGCCATACAGAAACAGTGAAATGAAAGGTTACTCAGACCCTTGGGGAGACAGTCACCTGATAAAGTGTCTGCTGGCGAGGTGGCTCAGGGCAGAACTCTTTAGCAGGAGGCCTGGGCTCCTCACTCACCGCAGAGGCCTCTCTTTTAAGCACTTGTGTGTCCTCACATCACAGTATCTGCTGACCACATCTTGAGTGATTCACTTCGAGCTTAAGCAGAGTTCGGCAGAGCTTTGCATTCCAAAGCCTGCACAGTTATGTGTCATCACCCCTGCTTTTCTTGGTCTTTTCTTGCAATTAGAAGTCACTAAGTCCAGTCCATACTCAGTAGGAGAAAATTTATGCTCTGCCTTTTGAAGTATCATATAATTTATCACGATATTTCCAACTGTTACAGTTCCACTTTATTTAAAGTTATTCTGATTGTAATGCTTCATTCTGTTTTGAATTGTTTTAGATGCTAAAGACACAACCACAACCGCTTATATTTTCCATGGTTCCTTTGGATATGCACTACATTTCTCTCTGCCTTTGTAAGAGTCACACATGTTTTAGGTGTTTACCTTTTACCTTTTTCCTAATACTGTCTCTGAATTTCATACTCTGACAATCCCCTTCTTCTATCAGCTTCTATTTATAACGCCAAAGTTAATACAAATTGTGATACTTCTCATAGCATCACTTTGAAATTTACATAATTCATAACTTATTATTCGACATTTTAAATACCTATGGTCTCAGAACAGTCAAGTCAGAAAACCAGCCATGAGAACATCATCAAATATTTATTTCATTTTACTATATGTAAAGCCAAGTGCTAGCAAGGAAGACATAGTATAATGAATAAAATAGACATGAGATTTGCAGAACATAGACATTGACAAGATAGTCAACACATGGTGGAGATAAACATAACACAATAGGGGGTCATGAGAACATACATTTTATTTAAAATGACAAAGACAAGGAGAGAAACATCCTAGAAACTGGGCAAACAAGGGGACCAATTGTGCTTGTATGAAAATTAAAAGACTTAAAAACTGCTTACTTTTTGGAGAATAGAAGGAAACAAAAGTAAATAAAATATATGATACAGCATGTTCTAAAAAGAAGACTCATATTTAGTTATAATTTAGCTTAAATTTTAAATTCAGACAGACTAAAATTTTAATGAAAGCTCTATGAGTTTTGGAATGCACCTTAGAACATTGTTAAACTCTTTTTTTCATTGTTAAGAGCAAAAAATATATACCAAAGATACAGAGATAAAATTAAAAGGTCTTACATAGCCTGGTTAAGGAACCTTGAATGGTCAGACTCTTGGTCAGCAGTAATTACTAATTCAAAACAATGTTTCAAAGACATTTCTTGTATTCTGTATCACCTGACAGAAGTAAAATGGAGTAAAGACACTAAGATAAGCAATAATAAGAATTATAAGAATGTTATTAGTATTACTAAATTTCATAAAGTTATTTGGTGTCTTCTCTATTACCACAAGGGACTTTTAGCTATAATATTCTTATTAAGCCTCAGTGCTTATTTCCTAGACAACCATTAAGAATAGTGCATTCACAGACCTATCCAATCTACCCTCGTCTCCACTGATCTACTCTCTACAAATGAAACTGAATTCTGAAAATACACATTAAATGCATCAAAATAATCAAAATGGAAATAAATGTGAATGGTAAGTTAAAGGACAAAGGAGTTTCCAATAAAGAATAAGACATGAGCCCAGGGGTTTAGCTCAGTGGCACAAGCGCCTGCTTGGCAAGTGTAAGGTCATGAGTTCAATCCTGGTACCAAAAAAAAAAATAATACATGAGTTATGAAATTAAGCAATAAAGGATGCATAATTGGGAGATCATAATTTAATTTTAGAAAATGGTGTCACATTTGTTGTGCCTCCTACAGATTCATTGGCACCAGGTGAGAGGTTGCCTCCTGTCTTTGAGTGGCAGCTTTCCTACTCCTCAGCTGTTCTTTACATGTAGATCCCCTAAGCACAGACTCACTGGGCGGGGTCAGGTAGCTGAACCCACAGGATTACTCTACAGCAGGAAAAGCATGCTCAAGAGTTATAATCAAAGTGCTTTACAATATACATGCCCAAGGCAGCAAGAGAAAGTCCCCTTTACTCTATGCTGCCCCTGTGTCACACCCTCAGGTGCCCACCAGGGACAAGGTTCTCAGTGGAAGCAGGAGACTGTCATCCTCTCCTGGAAGGAAGCCTGCTGCTCATTCACTCAGGTCTGGATGTGCTGCAGGGTCTAGGTCACTGCATCCGAGTTTCTGGGTCTTAGAATAAGAAACTGTTAGCTTTTTTGTGGGGAGAGTCAGGGATGAACTCTGCCTGAATTTATGTGAACACTGACTGAATGGACAGCATAATATTTTCTCAGTGTTTCTCCTGACTAATGCAGTTGCACCTGAAATCCTTCCATGAGGCCTGCACACCCTCGTGATACAGCAGATGCTGCGATTGAGACTGGAGTCTGCTGAGCCAGTGGCTGTTAACATTTGGAATTGTGCGTTGCTTTGTCCTATGCTACATATTATCTTTCCCCACTTGATTTATTGTATATCCCCAAACAACACTGGTTTTTAGTTATGACCAATGATGAAGAAAGCAGCTTCAAAAATCATGCAGATCAACAGATAATGCAGACTTCTCTTTGTCACCTAAAAGAGATAAAGTGGTGTAAAAGCTCATTAAAATCAGAATATTAGAATCTTGAACACATATTTTAAGCAAGGGGTATAGGGGCGTTACACTAAGTACTTTGTACCCATCATAGCATTAATCTTAAAAGGCAGGGCTATAGCTCAGTGGTAGATTGTGAGCTTAGTATCTGTGAGTCATAAGTTGAATTCCCTGCACATGTACACACACACACACACACACACACCATTAGTCTATACAAGAACAATAGATATTAGTGTACTACATAGAGAAATTCAGAGAAAAATGAGAGATTTTCTCCAAACTGGAGCACTTATGGTATTTAAACTCAAATATGCCTTGTATAGAGGCCTTGTATAGATATGCTCCTATGTTTTCTCCTTATTCTCACTTCCAATATTCCTTTCACTCTGTGCATATTGAAAATTCACTCCTTAGAAGGCAGCGTCTGAGCTGCTCTTTCTCAGTGCCCACCTGACCTCCATTCTGCTTTTCTGTAGCCCAGTGGTCCTCATTCACCTGTAGTCTCCAGCCCCTGGCAGGATTCTGCAGTTCAGGTGTCAAATAATACTGTGACCCCCTTCTATGAATCCTTTGATCTACTTCTTGAGAAACAAGGAAGAAAATTTATCTGTCAGGAAGGCATTGAGCCAAGGGATTCACTCCTGTGGGATTGAGCTTTGTGTAATGGTTTGTTTCTGCACCCTTGCTTGGCATTTATCTGGGTGCAGGACCTCTCTCACATCTGATGGTTACCAAGTGGGATGTTTAACAAGCAGATGAGGTCCAATAGTTTCTTTTGTGATTAAAATCTATTTCTTTACATAACTTTTTTGTTTAAGAAAATCTTTCATGCTTACCATGTACCAGGGACTCTTCTATGTGTTTTACCCACTCTGACATGTGAAAATACATTAATAATCATATGAAGTAGATTATATCATTATCTCAAAGTGCCTTATCCATGTAAGGCTGGTAATGAGAGTCACAGATGTCACAATGTCACAGAGGTAGAAGTTGTTGAGTAAGGATGTTAAGTGAGGCATGTTAACCCTGTGTTAATGCTGCCTCTGTGTTTAAAGAATTTTAAAATCTTGCCTTTAGAAATTTCTTTTTGGAGGCTAGGAAGATGGTAGATTGATAAGTAGCAGGATGGAGAGCCTCTCTGAGAAAAACAGCTCAGACGCTGGAATTTAACACCATGGAGAATACCAGATGAAGGGAGAGGGGTTCTCACAACCCAGGAAGAAACTAAGGAAAAAGAAAAAGAAAAGGAAGAGAAAAATGTGGATGGAAGGCTGGAGCCAGACACACTGTCACTGAAGCTGGTCCTACAGTGTCCAAGGCACAGCTGGAGTCTGATGACTTGCAGTTGTGCTGAAGTTGGGGGTTGGTGAGCCCAAGGACCTTGGCAGGAGGATGCATTGCAATGGGGAATGGAGCTGGCATGTAGATCTGCACTGGGTAGTGGTGAGTGCTCAGATTTGGTCCTGCTGCAGGAGGTAGTGACTGGCTGGGCAACATATTGGAACTGGGCAGGACAGACCTGAACCCAGAACCATAGTGGCTTTATTTGGCCACACCTGGTGCAGAGCAGATTGGCGGGAACTGCTTGGACTGGGTCCTGCCCCTGTGTAGGACCGAACAGCTAGGGACTAGGTTGCCCCTGAAGCTGTCCTGAAATGGTTCCATCCACGTGGCACACACTAACATGGTGAAGACTCTTGGTGGTTGACTGGCTTGGAGGAGAGGGCCCAGTCTGCACCACCCCTGATTGTACCTCAGTGATCAACAGCAAACTGGAGAGGGCTAGCCAGCATGCTTCAAAGTAATCAAAAGCAACATAGAAAGGGCCTGGGACCTCCACTATACACTTGTGTGGAAGAAACCAGAAACATGACAAAAGAAAGAAACAAAAAAAAGTTTCCAACCATCAACCCAGGGAATATGGGTTCAGGAGAGGTAAACACAGAGGAGATCAAGGGCAGCAAACCTGCAATATCAGAAACAGCATCAGATAACATGAAGAAATATCTTCATGACATTATAGAAGAACTCAAAATAGAAATACTAATAAAAGTAAAGCAAGATATAAGAAGATTAATAAAAGAAATGCTTAGCACCTCTCAAGAAGACACAGGTGAAGAATGGAGGAGCACAGGAAAAGGAGGGAAATCTTTGATGAAGAATATTAAAAAATCTAGAATATATGAAACAGATTCAAAGAGATTACCAGGAAATTAAAAACTCCATTGAAAACTAGCAAAACTGCTTGAAAGAAACTAAAGATAGACTATCAAAACTTGAAGACAGGTTTTCAAGGTGTGATCATGAAAGGAAAGATCTCTTAAAAATACACAAGGAACCAGGAAGTAACAATACAAAGGCTGGAAGACGACAAGAGGATCTATAACTTAAGAATAAAAAAATGTGACTGAAGAAGCAGGGGTAAACACAAAGTAAATACAAAGGCTATTCACAGAAATAATAAGGAAAACTTCCCAAGGATAGGAAATGGAAATGATATTCAGATGTATGAGGCATACAGAACTCCAGCCACCTAAAACCAAAACAGAGCTATACCCAGACATATATTAATCAAGATCCAAGAAATTGATTACAAGAACAGAATATTAAAAGCCATCAGAGAAAAGAAACAGATCACCTATAAAGGAAAACCCATCAAAATCATGACAGTCTTCTTGACACAAATAAATGAAGAAGAGCTTGGAGTGAAGTACTCCAAGCCCTGAAAGAAAATAACCACCAACCTAGATTGATGTAGCTAGCAAAACTGTCTCTCAAAATTAGTGGATAAACAGCTTCCATGACAAAGAGGAACTGGCAGAGTTCATGACTACCAATCCAACCCTACAAAAAATACTAAATGTCATTCTAGAGAGAGAAAAAAAAACACACCAGGATTTCAGGAACAGTGGCAGAGAGGCCTCAATGAATGGGGCAGACAGTGGATTGAAGGAGAAAAGTAGACAAACAATGGCAGAAAAATAGCATAGCAGAAATGAGGCAGAGAAGGTCAGCTATAATCTCTAACATAGATGGCCTGGATACACTAACAAAAAGAAACACAGGCAGAGTAGATCAAAAGATAGGGTCCATCAAGATGCTCTGTATAGGAAATGTAATTAACTTGAAAGAGGGTTTATGGACTGAAAGTCAAATATGAGAAAACAATGCTCTATGTGACAGGGAACCAGAGAGAAATAGGGGCAACTTGTCCAGCACCTGCAGATAGCTTGGAAAGACATGATACTTTTGTGCAGTACAGAACTACTCAGCTATAATGAAGGAAAACCTTGAGGCTTTTGAAGGTAAAGGAATACAACTTAAGATCAAGACCAGAGGTAAATAGGTTCAGAACCACTTAGGTAAATAGCAGATTGCCCCCCCCAATCTAAAAACTAACTGAGTTAGTGTACAGTGCACCCTGTGAAAGTGAAAAGGGAGGAATTGTCTAAAAAAGGAAGGCAGAGGATATTGTTAATAGTGCATTCTATTTAAAATCCACATTATTCTCATAGCTCTGTTTAGTTTGATTATATTCTGTTCCAGTTTGTCTATGTGTACTAGATTTGAGGACACAGACAGCTATCCCAAAAATAGAAGGATATTTTACAGTAACCATCCTTAATTTCATATTAACTTAATCTGAAGCCCTGTATAACTTACACTGTCTTACTATGACTGATCTTATTTGCTTTGTTAGATAACTGTTTTGTCTTGACTGATTTTATTTGAATCTATTATGATTGATTGTATCAAGCCTGAGAGTATAGGCAACTACTCTGAAGATGACAAGATTCATTAGGATACCCACTCTGGTTTGACTATTACCTGCTTTTGAAGTATTATAATGTCTCCAATGTTTTGTTTTTATTAATATTGTTATGTACTGCTAATGATATGTTCAATTATAGTATGCCTGATAATATAGACAATTCTACTGAAGATAACAAGAGACATCATAGTAACCATTGTAGATCACCTTGTATTGTGGTTTTATATGACTTTTTTGTTTCATGTTTTTCTAGGAATTTGTCTTGTTTTTGTCTTACTTTGTTTTGTTTTTCCCTCTAATACAGAAAGGATAAATATACATGTAGAGACTGATGCATGCATAGAACTTCTAAACAGTTTATGTGAATTGATTATATAATGCATAATGAATTGATTATATAATACATGATGAAATGAACAACTACTTTGAAGAAAAAGAGACACTAAGATACCCGGTACTGATTCTGTAGCATTAAGATGTGCAATCCAGCAATATGATTATTCTTTGTTCAGAGTTATTTTAGTCTGTTTTGTTTTGTTTAATTTCAACATATGTGTAGTTATGAACAGCTATTTTGAAGAGAATGAGAGATGCTATGATAGCCATTGTTGACTTCTTTATTGTCTTGAAGACCTAAAATGCCTTCATCACCCTGTTTGGATAAGTTTAATACTATATTGTCTTGTATGAATTCACTATATATGAAGATATGGACAACTATTTGGAAGAAACAAGAGACAGTATGATAGACAGTGAAGATATCTTGTTGTTTTGCTTTGAAATCTGTGTCTCTTACATTGCTTTCTTATGTTCTGTTTTGTTGTGTTTAATTTTACCCTCTTTAAAATAAAATTTAAAAAAAAGATGGAGGATTTGTTTCTGGCTGCTTTTATTGGGGGTCAGAGATCCACCCCCCAAATTTGCCATAACTGGATTGGCATCCATACATTTCTGCCTAAGGGCATTTCTTCTGGTGCTCTATGTGCAGCTTATTTCTATCTGTTTATTTGTCCTGGACCTACTTTTTAAGACCTTATCTTTGGGGTCGGTGGTTAATTGGCAAGGGGGTACCTTGTTCATGTTGAGCTTAGAGTTAGTAAGCGGGCATGTGGGCACCTATTGCACTCTGTAATGAACCTAGAGTGAATAATGCACTGACGCTAGAGTAAACACACAGGCAGATATACGTATATGTTAGTGCACAGGTGTGAGTACAGATTGCCTTAAAGTCAGCCCACCCCTTCCTTTCTCTATATGCTATGAGAGATGGAGGCAGACTATTATTTATGCACTTGACTTTCTCTCTGTGTCTTTCCCATCAACTCTTCTTCTGGTCTCTTAGTACAGGTCTCAGAACCACTTGGAGTCTTTCTTTATCTGTTTTTTCTCTTTCTGCACCCCTATCCTTGACCTGTTTCCCAGGGGAATTTCTCTAGTACAGTTAGTTTTTAATTTTTTTTAATCAGCATTACCTAGGAGACCTAACGAGGCCCCATGCTATATTTTTCTGAACTACAAAGCCTTTACCTTACAGTATGATCATCAGACCTTACTCAGAATTATCAGATGGGAGATTTAAGATAACTAGGATTAGCATGCTAAGAACTGAAATAGAAATAGTAGGGAACATGAAGGAATAGATATATAATGGAAGTGAAAACTGAAACTTTATAGTAGGACCAAAAGGAAATGCTAAAATCAAAAACACTAAAAAAGAAAGGAAGAATGATTTCACAGGTTCCAGATCTGTTTCAATGAATCTCAGTTAAACTGAAAGTCATGGCTGCTGTGTGGAAGCACATTTATAATGCAAACAATTTTTGTGATCAATACATAAGCATCTTTGATGCCAGGCAAAGCATCTAGTACTCCCTGCATTATAGCGCTAATGCTGAGCAGCACTTAGCACAGCCTCTGTCAGTACTGTTGAATTATTACACAGCCTGCTGCCTATTAGGGTGCTGTTCTGTGCTGACTTCCAGAGATTTTCATTACTGTGAATGACTTGTGGGCTTCACTAATGCTTTCAATACTCTGCCATGCTTTGGAGGAATAATAGAAAGTTCAATGGGTTTTCTTCATTAATACTTTACTACATGATTGCATGTCTTCCATTTATACGCTGTCTTTAGGAATTCTGAACATGCCACACTTGTGACAGTACAAATTTCAATCACATTTTCAAAACTCCACTTTAGCTTTCCATTGTTTCTACTGACTGTGGATAAACTGGGTGGACAACATCATGCAGAATCTTCAGGAATTGGTCAGTCACAGACTGGGAGGAGAGATAACAAGGCTGCACCAGCAAGCAAGCCCATCTAGGAAGCAGCACCATGTGTGTGCCAGCACTGGACTGGGAAAAGCCAGACCCCAGCCTCTTCCTGTGCACGGGCTGGCAAACAAGAAATACCAATCACCATCACCACCCTGGACCGTAAGCAACCAGCTTATCCCAAGAAACACGGACTGTGATGATAGCTCTCAAGGTAAAATGCAGTTGGATGCTTGTGGTGCTTTAGTGTTTCCCTGACACTGCAGGCCTAGGACCAGTGCTCTGATCATAGGGTTAAGAGGATAGTGGTACACAGTATGGCATCTAGTGGGAGTCTCCTTCTGAGGGATGTAGTCATCGTGGACCCCCTATGGTCTTGTTTTGAGGTCCTGTATCATCTCCACTGTTTTGCTGGGTTGGGTTTTATTCTCTTTTGCTTTGTTTGATTATGTTAAATCAAGTGGCAGGAGCATCTGTTTCAAAGATAGCAAGATATATTATGGTAGCAATTTTGGACTTACTGCTGGTTTGTTTAAAATTCCTTGCATTCATTGCTTTGTTTTTATTTTTTCTATTCTATGCTGTTCTGTCTGATCTTTACTATGGCCAAAGTTGTCTACAGCTATTCTAAAGATATCAGAAGGCATTTTGGTAAACTATTGTTTATTTCATAATGTTTTGAAGCCCTGTTCTCTTACATTGGTATGTTTTGATTGGTTTTATCCTGTTTTATCCTCTTTAAAACAAACAAAAAAAGAATCTTCAGGGATCATAAATGTCTTTTTGATCTAATAGTCATGCATCCTGGCTGTTTTTGGTATAATGGATATCCAAAATGTGAAAATAAAGTCCATAAAATAAACACCTTTCCAGTGATAACTTTAAAATCAGGTACAATGCCCTAGTCTACCAAGTATGGGGATAAAGCATCCTTTCTTTTGAATAGTTTTGCTGACAGTATGAGCAAAGTTGAATCATGCTGTGAACATTTGAATTAACACTCCA
Organism: Hydrochoerus hydrochaeris; assembly: GCA_004027455.1. Taxonomy (NCBI): domain Eukaryota; kingdom Metazoa; phylum Chordata; class Mammalia; order Rodentia; family Hydrochaeridae; genus Hydrochoerus; species Hydrochoerus hydrochaeris. The sequence goes on from PVLA01003442.1 coordinate 50,645, forward strand.
GTCTAGCTGGAACTCCCTCTTCCCCAACTACAGGAATGGAGCAAGATGATAATTTTTGGTCTTATGTCGAGTTAGTATAGAAATTGGCAACACACATGCACAGTCTCAACACTGAGGTTATCACAGAATGAAAAAAACATAAAAAACACACTGTCTTGGTTTTGGTGTCTTATGCCTTCTTTTTTTCTTATAAGAATGAAAATCTTCAAAATACGGTACTATTTAGCATTGTCAAAAAGAAGCTCTGACTTACACAACATACTGTGAAAGTCGTGAACTGTAATGAACAATACATTACTCATATACTATATATGAGTTATTATAGATTATAAAATAGGAACTTGTCTTTGTTATTTATTTGTGCAATTCTGTTCACCTTCGTTTAGCTGTTCATTCTACCACCTAATCTGTGTTAGATGCCGTGTTGTTTACTATCGCACCTCATGTGATTTTGCATGTTTGTAACACATTAAAACCCATCAGTTTCCTTTTGCAACTTGTGGCTGTTGAAAGTAAATATTCTCCTTAGGCTATGTGTCTTCTATGCCTAAAATTTAATACTCGCTGAATTAAAATGATGAAAGGAAATGGTTAATTATTGAGAAGACAGGGCTGAACTAAAACTCAAGCACCAACAGTGGAGTCATTATGAAGGCCACCCTAGTACTCTGGAATTTGAAGCAGGTGATTCCTAAGCTGTAGCTACATATTTACTTCTTTTAGTTGAAAACTCTTCACTATGAGCTAACTCAGAAATTGTAGCTTCTGGGAATCATCAAATATATCATGGGACACTCAAGATGTACAAGAAGCAAGTTAACAGGGAAATGACAACTAATAATGAGTCTCTGCGGACAACAGTGCACCAGAACTACTAATTCAAAGAAAAAAAAACCCAAAAGAATACACTGAATTATGGACCAAGGTGATGAAAGATTAGCTGAAGTCTCATTACTGATATGGAATTCAAACAAGACTTTCGGGGTTTCTTATTCTTTTAAAAAAATTTTACCTTGTGAAAACAGTACTGGTAGCCCTTAGAGTCTGATAATGATACAATTAAATTCTTGACAAATGAAGTTTTCTCAATTATTATTTGATAATAGAAATGATTTTTATTCAAGCTCAATCTCTGCTTTTCTTTATTTTTCAGTCACTATTTGTGTCATCCTATTCTCCTCCCCCAACTTGTTCTAATTTTTTTCCTTCTTACTGTTGTTTCAGTGACGTGAAGAAGACAGATGTGAGTGAAGAGGATGTAGAGCCTCCAGCTCCAGGATTCCTCTTATTGAACCAGTTACGTAAGAGAGAGTATGAACACAAGGTGGGAAGTACTTCTTTACAAAGAAATAGGACATTTAGCGAAATAGCCTTATATCCAGGAAAAAAATTCAAGCAAAGTAAAATTATTAAGGACTCAACCTAAACAATGAAACATAGTTTAAAAATTCCTATGTTGACATATAACATACAGGTAACTATAGGAAAATATGTGCATTGTTATTTCAATTAGTATTCATAATCACTGATAAAAACTAGCCCATTCCTCAAGAAAACAGAAAAAATACCTCAAATTGTGTGAAAATATCATAGCATAGAGGTTGACATCATGTTCTTTGGTGACAGATATTCTGGGAAACTTTGAGTATATTCTTTAGTAACTGCATCAATTTGTGTAACAGTACTTATCTCTTATCACTCTCTTTAAAGATTAGATTTTGATAATTTTGGCAGTGTACCATATCACAAATTCAGAAATATATACTGTTTCTGTTTCTAAAATTTTAATTTACTATTCTTTCATTGTTTCATGTATTTTATTATAGTCAAATATCTTGAAAACCAGTAAATATGGTAGTATCAAGTTACAAAAATAATGAAATGACTAGAGAAATGACTAAATTGTCAACAACAGTGATCATTACTAAAATAATTTATTATTAGTACTGTGAAGGAAACTAGATTTTGACATCCATAAAAAAGTTATGTAACAAGCAACAAAAGCAAACATAAGCAAAAAAAGTTGCTTCATAACAACAAAACATTTCACAGAACATAAAAGGAACCTGGAAAATGTTAGAGAGTCTTGGCAAACCACATATTTGATACAGACTTCATACTCAAGATATGTAAGATATGTAAAGAATTCTCATGACTCCATTGGAGAAAGAAAAGGCTCTTGAGGAAAAAAAGAATCAGACAAATTATCCAAATAGATATTTCAAAAAACACATATGTTATTAATAAATGTATGAAAAGATTTCAACACTATTAATCAACAAAATACAAATCAAAACTACAATAAACTAATACCTCACATCTATAAGTGTGGCAATTGTAAAAACTTCACAAGTCTTATTATATTCAGATGCTTCCAAGTATGGATTTTATGCAGCCTGTGCAACTTTGTATTGAGTGTTTTCAAGGTATTTTTTTATGTAAAGAGAAAAAAAACAGAAAAAAGGTAGAAATATTACAGGATTTCAAAAAAAAAGATAAACGGTAAGAAATCACTAATTGATAAATTACATATTGTCCTTTTAGAAATAGTTGTTCAAGTTACAAAATTAAAGCATACAAAAGGGACATTCAAACAGTGAGACTGCAAACAGAAAAATAGGGAACACTTCACGAATTTGCATGTCGTCCTTGCACAAGGGTCATGCTAATCCTCTCTGTATCATTCCAATTTTAGTATATGTGCTGCTGAAGTGAGCACAAGGTATTTTGTGTGTGTGTCAAGTCTTATTTGCCTAGTTTGTAAATATATTTAAATCTTTTAATAGATTTATTTTCCTAGTTCGTAAATATATTTAAACCTTTCAATAAAACATCTAATTATATTTTCACTTTTCTGATTTTTGAATAAACATCACCATTGCTTCCCACCACCACCCTTGTGGGGCATCCCTGCATCACCGCAGGTGCTACTGTGCTGAATTTCCAAGATGGTGGTAGAAGGAGGTGTCAGAATAGCACAATCAGTCAGAAGTATTTGCAGAAAAATGATCCTTCTCTGTATAAAACATAAGTATCTGTTTCAATAGTATAGAAAATTCAAGGTCAGAGTACCTGACAGAGACTAGAAATATCCACACAAGTTTTATTTCGTATGTATCTAGTTCTAAGGGTTATTAGTATCTGCCTTCATCCTGAACCCACTCATCACCCTAAATACTTGTCAGGATTCTCCCAAGGTAGTAGTTTTTCTCAGTTCGTACATATATTCCTGCTCAGAGATAAAAGGATGTTCAGAAAATGAAGAGTGTGTCTATGTTGGAACAATTAATGATATAGGGGAATAAAGCGCCTGACCTACTATGTCCATGAGTTTGTGTTCTCTAAAACTGAAGAATGAATTTTAGGAACAATGAAGGTGAGAGCAGAATATATTTATTGAGAGAAAGAAAGCTTCTGTCTGGAGACAGAAGAGGGTCCTGAGCAGGTTGCCCAGGACTCTTATCTTTTATAGGGACTGTTATAGAGCAAAACCATGGGTTCAAGTTGGGGAAGACTAGGAACTCACAAAGCAGGTGGGCATAAGGTGGGACATAACTATAGTCAGCCAATAAGATCAGTAGTTCAGGTAAAATTGATTACATTAGGGACAAATGGGAAAGCAAGTCACATAGAAAACAGGCATTCTTGGAGCTGTGACTTCTCCCCTAGGGGGATGGGATAGTGACTCCAGGATGAGACGGAATTAATTAGAATATCAGTCTTTAGGATGTGGATTCATTAGTTTGATCCTTTGTCTTGAGGCCTGGCCCACAGCAGGAGGTGTCTGTCTCACCCACAGTTGCCAGGTGCCTGCACTGGTTCCATTGAGGACCTCACCCTGTCTCACTGCCTGTAATATTTCTGACTAACTCAGCTGCCTGCAACATTAACATGGCCCATCTATGCTAGTGAGGAGAGTTTAACAGTGGGCCCTCACAGAACACATGCTTAGCCACACACAAACATACAGAGCCTCTGACAGGGTAACAAGGTCATCGTCATGACCTCAGCCCCAAATAAATGGCCTCACACAATAATTAAGCTGAAAGCCAGTTGAGGGAACACAGTAATTAAGCTGAAAGCCAATTGAGGGAGCTCACCTCCATGCAGCCTGCACTGCTCACAAGCAATGTACTGACACATGGCTCTGAGGGAGGACGACATGGCATTCCTCCATAGGGGACAAAGAAAGAGAGAAGTGTGTAATCAATTTAGATAGATGACTAATTTGCGATCCAAGAAGAAAATGCATTTATGAAAAAGTTAAAAAACAAACCCTAAAGTAATTTGCCAATAGATCAGAATGTGCAGCATAAATATCTAATTCTGATGTTAAAATTTGCTTTGAAAGTCTCTAAAAGAAATATTTTTGAAGAGATGGTTTTAAGCACTGTTTGTCAGAGAACTCTGTAAGCAATAAAATTTGTGTGAGCAACTATTTATACTCTTAATAATGAAAAAAAAATAGTATGCCTGCTTCCCGGTGTTTATTCTGTCTGAAAATGTGCAACTTTGTCTTTGAGACTAAACAGAGCTTTCTTCACCTCCTTGTTCCTCAGGGTGTACACAGCAGGGTTGAGCATGGGAGTCAGCACAGTTTGGAAAACAGCAACAACTCGATCCACAGCATCCTTGGAGCCAGGTCTTAGATAGATGAAAAGACCAGGGCCAAAGAAACACAGGACCACGATGCAGTGGGAAGCACAGGTCTGAAAGGCTCTGTGTCTCCCTTCTGAGCTGCGGATCCTCAGGATGGAGCAGACAATAGACACATAGGACAGCACTATCAGGAGGAAGCAGCCAGAAATCACCACACCAATGTTCACGAAGGTCACCATCTCATTGACTGAGGTGTCTGCACAGGCCAGCTTAAGGATTGGTGGTATATCACAGATGTAATGCTGGATCTGGTTGGGCCCACAGTAGGGTAAACAGAAGGTCAGAGTGGTCTGGGCAGCAGAGTGCAGGGACCCACTGAGCCAGGTGCCAGCGGTCAGGAAGGCGCATGTTCTCCCACTCATCAGGCTGCTGTACCTGAGGGGGTAACTGATGGCCAGGTAACGATCATAGGACATGACTGTGTAGAGGAAACACTCAGTGCTCCCCAGGAAGTGGAAGGAGTAGAGCTGGGCCACACAGCTGCGGAAGGAGATAGCCCTGCCACGTGGGGACATCAACGTCATCAGCAATTTGGGCACCGTGACAGTGGAGAACCACATGTCAATGAAGGACAGGTTGATGAGGAAGTAGTACATGGGGGTGTGGAGGTGGGGATCCACCCTTATCACCAGCAGGATGAGGAGGTTCCCCAGCACAGTGAGCAGGTAAATCAGGAGGAAGAGGCCAAAGAGTGTGGTGTCCATGGCCGGTGAGTGTGGAAGGCCCAGGAGGAAGAATGTTGTCACTAGGCTTGCATTTGACATTTCAGCTCACCCTGGTCATCCTCTCTGTGGATACAGAAGGACCAACAGCATTTATCACTTAATTACGAACTGTTGATACATGATGCCTACAGAAACTGCATCATCCATGGTAAATAAATGTGATGTGGCACTTGTTAAAAAGCTGATTAGGCTTGGCACTAGTATGATTTCAAAATCTGTGTCAAACACACATTTATATGCTTAGGAACAGATGCACACAGAAGGACACATACAGATATATATATGCAGAATAAAGTAATTGCATTAGCCATCTTTTTTGTTAAGTAGCCTTTTCCAATGACGGCAAAACCCTAACACAATCACTTTAGCAAGCAAAATGCTTTGCCATGTGTGGTGGTGCTGCATTCCTGTAATCCCAGCACCTGGGAGGCAGAGGCAGGATGATTGCCATAAGTTTCAGGTCAGCATGGGCTACACAGTGAGATCAAGACCAGTCTCTACCAAATAGCGAGACCTTGTCTCAAAAACCAAAACAAAAGAAAACAAGAAAGGGTGGGGAGGGGGAGAGAGAGAGAGAGAGAGAAAGTGCTTCAAAACTTTACTCCACAGTTTTGTTAGAACACAAAAGAAAGACTATGATGCTCACCTGGCCATCATTTTCCCCTCTGTGGTCTCAATATCTCTTTCTTGGGCACAATTACAGTGACCAAACTCACTGGGCCCCATTTCTCAAATGTCCCATCACAGCCCAATAATGACACAACTGGTGACCAATGTTGTAACACATGGGCCTTTGGACATGCTTATCTAAACCATACCAATAGGTGCACTATAAATTGCCACAAATTTAGTGACTTAAAACTTAAATATATATGTCACTTTTTCTATAAGTGAGGTCAGCTAGGGTTTCTGCTCATGAAATCATGGGTTTTAATCCAGGCATGAAGCAAGGGCCTAGTCCCTCACGTGGTTCAGGTTCCTGTTGCAAAATTATTTAGGATGCTGGCACAACTGACTTCTGTAGTTTGGGATATTCGAGGTGGTTGCTGACAGGGTACATCACTGGGCTCCTACCAGCCACCATAGGTTCTACAAAATCCTACATATCTGGCCTTTTCACACCATGGTGACAATTTCATGCCAGTATTACTGATCTGTTGCCTTGACAAAATGTTTTGTGATGCAATATAATCAATAGAGTGATATGCCACGATGTTCATAGCCCCACAGGCACTCAGAGAGAGGGACTGTTTACCATTTGGCAGCAGCCTTGGAAACTATTTGGAATTCTACCTACCTGTTTCTATTCTTTTCCCCCAAAATCCATGGGGCATGTTAAAATGCAAAAAATTTTAATTACTGGTAACAGTGAATATTTCAAAAGTCCATAGCACACTTAATTCATTCTCTAGTATCTTTATATGCTATCTAACATTACCAACATCATCTAACTCATGGAGAAGTTACACTCAATTAATATGATGTCACACACAAAGTTCCAAAGTTCCAGTGTTTGGAATGTGAAAACTGCTTAATAAATGACAAATTCCAGTAGCGTTGTAGAGTTGCTCTATCTGTACATAGAGAAAGAGTTCTCTCTTTGTGTTGCCAGATACTTCTAATTTCAAAGCTAGTGCTTTTGGAAACCCCCATCCATAGTACTAGTGTTGGTGTCCATCCTACTCTTTCTTCAGTTAACCTTCATAGTAAAAGTTCCAGCAACAATAGAATATGCAAAGCTTCACCCACAATTGACTCCTTGCCTCTTCTCCACCTGCCCATCCCTTCTAAGGATCTAAGAATGCTGACTTCCTATATGTTTTTCCATCCCCAAAGGCTAATTTTCTGTCATACAACCTTGTATCCTAGATATCCAAATATATACTAATGTCAGCTTCTTTGAGATCATATTTACACCTATCCTTTCTCTTACTCCTCATCCACTTAAGCCCAATGATAGTCTTATACTAGGGGATGGTTCTGTCAAGCCTGTTTCTTACTTAGCACCAATGACCCAAGGCAGGAAAATCACAGCTGTGTAAGTGGAGGGAACCTGCACTTGGCTTGATGTCAACAAAATGTGGGACCCTACACAACTGTCACTGTAGCAGAAGTGTTTGTGACAATACAAAATGCCATTTGTTTTTTATTTGTTATTAATATAATGATTGTTAGTAAAAATGTATATTTATTTTTTCTGTATTTATAATATAAACTGTATCTATATTTTCTGTTGTGAAATACCATGAAACTAGCTCACCAGCTAAGTGAAACCAGCATTTGCTCTTAGCAGAGCTCAGATTAAATGTATCTTATCTCCAAGGAATGTGGTTTAAGATACATCAAAGTTGTATTTTTAATATGAGAATAAAGAGCAAAACAAGACTATGTGAAAGTATTGTAATTTCCTATGTAGTTTTCAGATTTATAGAGCTAGAAAAGGTATGAAATGTCTGCCACAGCACCAGAACTTAATCACTGAGAAACCTCTATACTCAGTTGGAAAATAGGAAATTTTCATTGGGTAAAGTTCAGAGTAGCCTGAGACAGCAGGGATTTCAATCAGAGGGCCAATATTTCACTTATTTCTCTGATATAACTACTTACTGACTATTGGTACCACTCAATTACTCTATCAAGGGATGGTAGATGATTAAGATTATGATGAGGTCTGAAACTTTCCAAGCAACATTGCTGTACGTGCATGTTCAAGTTAAAGAAAATAAGATAAACAGGCAAAAATAAATTAAATCCACCTTCCTAAGAACTCACCTTACAGGGTGTGATTCCTTTCAGTCATAAAATTTGCTTTACTTTTTTCCCATAAAATTTTCACTGTCTATATGCTGTATGTAAGTGCTAGACCGCAAGCTACCACTCACAAACCAAATAAATACCTGGTGCTGACAGTGATCCATTTTTAGACAAGAACAAAACTAATCCATGTGCAGAGAATGGAAATTAACATGGCAAAATGGTGTAAGCTGACTTGGCTCAGAGTCTGGGGGATGGGATTGCTCTTGGATTTCCAGGTTCCTCCATGAGAGCAAAATCAACAGCAAGACCCTCACAAGGGTTTTCAAAAGCAAGATCTTTTCCCAAAGTGGTTCTTAGTGCAAGCCTTCAGGGAATAACCCAAGTCTTGGGAGAACTAGTATTTATACTTAGGAGGAAACAAATTATCCATTTCCCTCACCATTGATGGAGAGACACTCACAGACGCTTCTTCTCAATTTAAACATATCCAGCATCTAAAGTGAGCTTCAGCTGTTTGTTCTCTTCACCTCACTATTAATGTCTCTTTTACCGTCTTTTATAACTTAAAACATCTAATTCCTTTGTTGTTCTTGTCAGGGTTTTAAGGTCTTTTTTCCCAAAGAAATACCTATGGGTTTATAAGGATTTCCCAGTTGTATAAGTAACAATTAGGTTTCATTGCTGTTATAATTTTCATTGATTTTTTTGTTTGTTTTAGAGCTCTTTTATTTATTTATTTTTATTTAAAGAGAAACAAAAGCATGTAAAGCTTAGAGATAATACAGAATTCCAAAAAAAGATAAACAATAAGAAATCACTAGTTAATAAATTAGATATTGTCCTATTAGAAATAGTTGTTCAAGTTACAAAATTAAAGCATACAAAGTAGATAGTCAAAGAGTGAGAGTGTAAACAGCTAGGCATGCATGAAACTCTACATGTATTTCTATCCTTTCTGTATTAGAGAGAAAAACGAAACTTAGCAAGACAAAACAAAACAAATTCCTATAAAAACATGAAACCAAAAAGTCATATAAAAGCACAGTACAAGGTGATCTACAATGATTACTGTGTTGTTTCTTATTATCTTCAATAGAATGTCTATATCATCAGGCATAATTGAATATAGCAGTATAACTGATTATATACATAACAATATTAGTAAAAACAAAACATTGTAGACAGTATAAAACTTCAAAGGCAGGTAATAATCAAACCATAGTGGATATTCTAGTGGATCTTGTCATCTCAAGTGCAGTTGCCTATACTCTCAGACTTGATACTATCAATCGTAACAGCTTTGAATAAAATCTATCAATACAAAACAGCGATCTAACCAGATTTGATTACGATCAGTCATGGTAAAACAGTGTAGGTTTTACAGAGCTTTAGATTAAGTTAATAGGAAATTAAGGATGATTACCATACTATATCCTGTTATTTTTGGGATTACTGTTGGTGCCCTCAAATCTAGTACAGGTAGAATGACTGGAACAGAATATAATACATCAAAGCACAGTGGTGTGAGTAATGTGGGTTTTAAATCCTGGTGCACTGTTAACAGTATAGTGTATCAAGGCCATCTATGTTAGAGATTCTAGCCGCCCTTCTCTGCCTCATTTCTGACATGCTATTTTTCTGCCTTTGTTTGTCTACTTTTCTCCTTCATTCTACTGCCTGCCCCACTCAATGAGGCCTTTCTGCCACTGTTCCTAAATTCCTGGTATTTTTTTCTCTCTCTCTAGAATGTCCTTCAGTATTCTCTGTAGGGTGGGATTGGAACGCCCCCAGTTCCTCTTTGTCATGGAAGCATATTGTTTCTCCATTAATTTCTAGTGACAGTTTTGCAGGGTACATCAATCTGGGCTGGAGGTTATTTTCTTTTAGGGCTTGGAAGACTTTGCTCCAAGCTCTTCTTGATCTGATGGTCTGTGTTGAGAAGTCAACTGTGATTCTGATGGGCTTACCTTTATAGGTAATCTGTTTCTTTTCTCTGACGGTTTTTAATATTCTGTTTTTATATGGAATTTCTGGTATCTTGATTATTATATGTCTGGGTGTTGCTCTGTTTTGGTTGTAGGTGGCTGGAGATCAGTATGCCTCACATAACCAAATGTCATTTTCTTTTCCTATGTTTGGGAAGTTTTCCTTAATTATTTCCATGAATAGCCTTTGTAATTTGCCTGTATGTATTCCTGCTTCTTCGTTCATGTTTCTTATTCTTAAATTGTAGATTCTTTTGTCATCTTCTGACCTTTGTATTGTTACTGCCTGTTTCCTTATTGTTTTTAAGAGATCTTTCCTTTCATCATCACACACTGCCAACTTGTCTTCAAGTTTTGATAGTCTACTTAGTTTCTTTTAAGGAGTTTTGCCAGCTTTCAAAGGAGTTTTAATTTCCTGGTAGTCTTTTTGAATATGCTTCATGTATTCTGTGTTTTCTTTATATTCTTTATCAAATGTTTCTCTCCTTTTTTTTGTGTTCCTCCCTTCTTCCATCTGTATCATCCTGAGAGATGCTTCCTGAGAGCATTTCTTTTATTACTCTACTCATATCCTGCTTTACCTGATTTAATATTTCAGATTTGAGCTCATCTACAAGGTCCTGAAGATATCTCTTAATGTCCATTGAAGCCATGCCTGATGTTGCATGTTTGCCTCCCTCAGGCTCCCTTGTTTTTCCTTCTCCTGGATCAGGGCTCTCAGGGTTCTGGGCTGGGGGCCTCTTCCTGCCTCTCTCTCTTGTCTTGACCCTGGCTTCCTCCACATGGGTTACAGTGCAGGTCCCAGCCCCCTTCCCTTTTGGCCACAGTTCCTCCGAAGCATGCTGGCAAGGGACCTTTGCCTTCTTCTGACTGCTCCTGTCACTGAGGTGTATGCAGGAGCTGTTTGCCTGCCCCTCCCCACCAGGCCAGCCAAACTTCAGGGGCCTTCACCTGTTTAGTGCTTGCTAGGTGCAGGGAATTGATTTGGGACAGCTCATTGGGTCCCGGCCAGGGGCATGGCACAGTCTAAGAAAATCCCACATATCTGCTCTTGGGAGGGAGCAACCAACTGAAGTCACCATCACTCCCAGTTCAGGCTCCTCCTGCCTGATTCCAACATGTCGCCCATTAGGTTGCTCCCTTCCTGTGTGTGTGTGTGTGTGTGTGTGTGTGTGTGTGTAGGGGTCTCATTCCCAGCACTGACTGTGGATTAATGAAGGTCCCTTCACCGCCTCTGCTCTCCACTGGTCTCACTAACCCCCAACTTCAGTGCTGCTGTGCTTCCTGTGAGTGGCAGCAGGAATAAATTTGGGTGGCTCTGCTGGCCGGCGCGGATTCAGGCCTTTGCAAACTTGTGAATGAAAACGCTGTGTCCTGTAACTTTTAGCTGTTTCAGTTGTAGTCCCGAAGTATTTGATGAGCTTTTTTACATTTTAATTTCTTCCTGTATAGAGGATCCATCTCCCTCTGTCTGGGTCTCTCCAGGGTGTTTTATTCTGGCAAATGAGTTGTTTCTCCTGGGAGGCTTTGTATTTTGTTGTTCACTGATCGGCCATCTTGTCTTCTCTCCTCCATTTTCATTGATTTTACAAGTGCAAATAAACCCTTGTGATAGCTGACAAGTATATTAATAGGTTCTGGGTTGCCTCCCTAATCTAAAAACTAAAGGAGTTAGTGGGACCCAAAATGTACAGTGCACCCTGACAAAGTGAAAGGGGAGGAATTGTCTAAAAGGAAGGCAGAAGACATTGTTAATAGTGCATCAGGATTTAAAATCTACATTGTTCTTATTGCTCTGTTTAGTTTGGTTATATTCTGTTCCATTCTGTCTACTTATGCTAGATTTGAGGGCACAGACAGCTATTCCAAAGATAGCTGGATATACTATGGTAACCATTCTTAATTTCCTATTAACTGAATCTGAAGCTCTGTATTACTCACACTGTCTTACTATGACTGATCTGAATCTGGTTTGTTACATCACTGTCTTGACTGATTTGATTTGAATCTGTTATGTTTGATAGTATCAAGTCTGAGAGTATAGGTGACTACTCTGAATATGATAAGTTTCACTAGGATACCCATTCTGGTTTGACTATTACCTGATTTTGAAGTCTTATAATGTCTCCAATGTTTTGTTTTTATTGATAGTATTCTGTACTGCTATGTTCAATTTTACTATGTCTGATTATATACACAATTCTATTGAAAACAACAAGAGACATCATAGTAACCATTGTATATCACCTTATATTGTGGTTTTAATTATGCGCTATGTCCATCCTTTTATTTTGAATGACTCTGTTTTGTTTTCTTTCTCATTTGGTTTTGTTCTTTTTGGTTTACTTGGAATGTTCTCCAACTGGTGAAAAAAAACCCCTGCAGTCTATATATTTGCTTCATTTATTTCTGTCATTCTTGAGTCAGTATGTCCCTGGATCACAAGTATCTGGGAAACATAAAGAAATTTTCTCATATTTTAGAAGCCTCGTATACATATTTTTACCAGCAGGTAGAAACAGCCTCTACTATCAAGTAAGTGTTTTTATGACAGTGATTTGAATTCTATAAGAAGAATTACAGATTAACTTTCATTCAGACAAGGACTGAATTTAAATTACAGGATCTTGGACTTCTAAAATCATGTTTAATTTTTCTCCTATAAAGAGCTGTGGAAAAATTTAAGAACCTGCAAAATTTAAACAGACAAAAAAATTACTATTTCTCAATGAAAACACTTTTATTAATTTGTGTTCATTTTTCACATCTTCCATTAATGACTAAGTTGGAACTAGAGTTTCTGATTGCCTATTTGACTTCATTTTATCTTTTTTTATATTGTCTCTCCCTATGGGTTTAGAACACTGGATATAATTGGAATCATATGTTAAATGTATTTTCTGCTTTAATATAGTTCATTAGATATTTAAATGGCTTTAATGTTTTAAAGCCATTTCATTGAGATATAATTCACGTGTGAAACCATGCATTCATTCAAAATATTCACTTAAATGATTTTTAGTATATTTATAAATATAAACATACCATCTCTACCATCAGTTTTAAAACTTGTTTTTTATTTTTATTTTTATTTTTTTGAGATACAGTCTGACTTTGTTGTTGTTTTGTTTTGTCTTTTTGAAACAGGATCTCACTATACAGTTCAGGCTGGTCTTGGGCTCACTTTGCAGCCCAGGCTGGTCTTGAATTTGCAACAATCTGCCTTCCTCAGCCTCCTGAGTGTTGGGATTACAGGGGTGCATCATGACACCCAGCCAGAATCTGACTGGGTAGCCTAGCCTGACCTCAAATATGCTATGTGGTCCAGGCTGGCCCAAACTTGCAATGCTCCTTCCTCAGCCTCCTGAGTGCTGGGACTACAGACTCTACCACCATGCCTGTCTCACTTTTAGAACATCTTTATGATTCCCAGAATAATTCCTGTACTATTTAGCTCCCACTTTCTTATTTCCCCATTCCCTCACCCTTGTACAACCATTAATCTACCTTCTGCATTTGCAGACCTGCTTTTTCCAGAAATTTCATTGAAATGGAATTTGTCATCTTTCTAACTGGTTTCTTTAACTTAATACAGAGTTTTCCATGTTTGTCTGTGTTGAAGCATGTTTTAGTTAAATAATATATCAGTGTCTGGTTACACTAACATTTATTTTTCTGTCAAAAGTTGACAAACATTTGGTTTGTCTATTTTTGCTATTGTGAATCATGCTCATATTAATATCTGTGTAACATTTTTGTTTGGACATCCGTTTTGAATTCTTTTTGATATATACTAGTAGTGGAATTTCAAAACACATAGTAGTGTCTGCTTAGCTTTCTGAGGTACCACGTACTATTTTCCAGAACATCTGTACCACATTACATTTCCAGCAGAATTTCACAGATGTTTCAGTTTTATTACATTATTGCTGACATATTTACTTTCTTTTTAAGATAATTACAGGCACCTTAGTGACACTAATGTGTCTCTAATGTGGTTTTGACTTGAATATTTCTGATGACTAATGATGTTGAGCATCATTTCACATGTTTTTTGAACATTTACATATTTTCTCTGAAAAAAATGTCTACTGAAATTCTTTGCCCACTTTTTTTTATTTAAAGAAAAAAATTTTGAAACAGAAAGAGGGTAGAAATAATAGAAAATCTCAAAAACAAAACAAAACAGAAAAACAAAAATAGTAACCAGTAAGAAATCACTAGTTGATAATTACATATTTTCCTGTTAGAAGTAGTTGTTCAAGTTACAAAAGTAAAGCCTACAAAGTGGACATCCAAACAGTGAGACTGCAACCAGTTTTGTTCATCCATCCAACTAAAACTTTAGCAACATGGTTATTAATCCCACACACTCAAACATATGTGCAGTTATATACTTTAGAATACTTTCTTTTCCTCTCTATTTTTTCCTTACAATAACTTCAATCCATTCTTGTAAACTACTTAGAAGTTCTACACATGTATAAGTCTCTACACCTATACCTAGCCTTTCTGTATTAGAGGGAGAAACAAATCAAAACAAATCAACAATACAAATTCCTAGAGAAACATGAAATGGAAAGGACATATAAAACCACAATACTAGGTGATCTACGGTAGTTTCTATGATGTCTCTTGTTATTTTCAATAAAATTGTCTATATCGTCAAACATAGTATAGTTAAACTTAGCATTGCATTACACTATTAATAAAATCTAAACATTGGAGATATTATAGGACTTCAAAGGCAGTAAACAATCAAACCAGAATGGGTATCCTATTGAATACTGTCATCTTCAGAGTAGTCGCCCCTATTTTCAGACTCGACACTCTCAAGCATACCAGATTCAAATAAAATCAGTCAAGCTAAAACAGCAATATAACCAATCTTCTCTGTCTTATCTCTGCTATGCTATTTTTCTGTCATTGTTGTTTGTATGCTTTTCTCTTTCATTCCACTGTCTGCCCTTTTCTTTGAGGCCTTTCTGCCATTGTTCCTGGAACCCTCCCTCTCTCTAGAATGTCCTTCAGTATTCTTTGCAGGGTTGGATTGGTGGTCACAAACTCCCCCAGTTCCTCTTTGTCATGGAAATATCTTGTCTCTCCATTAATTTTGAGAAACAGTTTTGCAGGGTACATCATTCTGGGTTGGAGGTTATTCTCTTTTAGGGCTTGGAATATTTCACTCCAAGCTCTCCTTGATTTGATGGTTTGCATTGAGAAGTCTGCTGTGATTTTGATGAGTTTTTCTTTATAGGTAATCTGTTTCTTTTCTTTGACCACTTTTAATATTCTGTTCTTGTGATGGATTCCTGGGATCCTGATTATTATATGTCTGGGTGTAGATCTGTTTGGGTTGTAGCTGGCTGGAGTTCTGTATGCCTCATTTATCTGAACTTCACTTCTGTTACCTATGTTTGGGAAGTTTTCCTTAATTATTTCTGTGAATAGACTTGTATTTGTTGCTGCATCTTCATTACATATTTTATTCTTAGGTTATAAACCCTCTTGTCATCTTCTAGCCTTTGTATTGTTGCTTCCTGGTTCCTTGTTATTTTTAAGAGATCCTTCCATTCACGATCATATGTTGCAAATCTATCTTCAAGTTTTGAAAGTTTTTCTTTAGTTTCTGTTAAAAGGTTTTGCCTGGTTTCAGTGGAGCTTTTAATTTCCTGATATTCTCTTTGAATCTGTTTCATATATTCTAGGTTTTGTTTGTATTCTTCATCAAAGGCTTCTCTCCTTTCTCTGGGTTCCTCTATTCTTTCATTTGTCTACTTCAGGATTACCCAGGACTTCTTTTATTAATCTTCTTATATCTTGCTTCACCTGAGTTAGAATTTCACATTTAAATTTGTCGATGAGGTCACAGAGGTATTTCTTTTTTCCGATGAGCAAGTTTGCTGCTCTCAACCTCCTCTGCATTTACCTCTGCTGGACTCACTTTCCCTGGTTCTGCAGTTAGAGACCTTTTGCTGTTTCTCTGTCTGGTCATGTTTCCGGCACCCTTTAGATGGGTGGGTGGTGGAGGTCTCTGATTTGCCCACTTTTGAATTAGGATGTTTGCTTTTTATTGTTTACTTATAAGTTTACTTATATATTCTGGAATAGTAGATCCTAACAAAATATGTAACTTGCAAATACTCCACACACTTTTTGTGGGTTTTATTTTCACCTTTTTGATAATGCTCTTTGCAGACAAAAGTGTTAAATTTTGATTGTGTACATCATATGTATACATTCTTTTAATTATTTATTTATGTAAAGAAAGAAAGAAAAAATCAAAATAGTAAAAAATAAAAAAGAATACAGAATCTAAAAAAAATTAACACTAGGAAATTGCTAGTTGATACATTACATATTGTCATGTTTGAAGTAGTTGTTCAAATTACAAAGTCAAAGCATAAAAAGTGGCTAGACACTCAAACATTGACAGCACAAACTATTCTGTTCACTGATCCAACAGAAATTTCATAATATGGTAATCTATTTTACATTCTTTTGTTATTTTAAATTTTGTCTGTCATATCCAAGAAACCATTGCCAAATCTGAAGTCATGAAAATTTATCCCCAAATTTTCTTGTAAGTTTTTTACTTTAGGTCTTTCCTTTAGATTTATGGTCTATTTTGAGTTAAATTTTATGTGTTGTGAGGTAAAGGTCCACATTTATTCTTTTGTATATGGACATCTCGTTGTTCTTGGACTTGTTGAAAGATTCTTCCTTCATTTAGAATGATCTCAACTTCATAAATTATTGAATTGATTTAATGCTGTAGTTTCAGTCTTAAACCATTGATTAGTTTGTCTGCCCTTACACTGGTGCAAAATTATCCTGACTACCATTGATTTGAACATAGTTTTAAAATCAGACAGTTTGAATACTCTTACTTCCTAGCTTCTTTTTGAGATTGTTTTGGTGGATTCTTGCATTTTTATAAATTTTAAAGCAAGTTTGTCAATTTCTACAAAGAAAGCAGCTGTTTCTAATAGAGAATGCAATGAAGTATAGATTACTTTGGTGAGAACTGTTATGTTAACAAATCTTCTAAAGCACGTAGTCTGATTATGTTTCCATTCACTGATTATATTTCCATTCATCTACATACTGTATTCTCTATCTTCTTTTAGAAATGTTTTAAAGCTTGCAATGTAAAAGTCTTTGGTTCAATGTATTTTAAATATTTTATTTGTTTGGAAATGGGACCATTTTCTACAATCCTTTCAGGATTTTTTATTGCCCATATAAAAAGAATTATTGACTATAAACATAATCTTATCTTGCAGAACTATTTTATGTACTCCAATAACTTTTTAGTGAATTCCTGAAGATTCTCTCTATATATGATCATGTTATTTGCAAGTACATATAGTTTTACTTCTTCCTTTCTTACACAAATGTGTTAATTACCTTAGGTATTTTTCTTTATGAATTTCTCTGAGTAGAAACTCTTACACAATATTCAATAAAAGCGATGGGAGCAGATACCTGTGAACAAGTATACTTTGGCTCCTCACTTAGCGGCAAAACATACAACCTATAACCACTGAGTATGATTTTCACTGTGGATTTTTTTTATAAGTGCCATTTATCATATTGAAGAAGTTCTCTGCTATCCCAAGTTGGTTGAATATTTTTGTCATGAAAAATGTTGTTTTTATAAAATTATTATTTTTTATTGAGATGACTATGCAGTTTGTGTGTTTCAAATGGTAAAACTATTAATCAATTTTTTGAATATCAATCCAAATTTTCATCTATGGGATAACATTTCATGTAGTCATAGCATATAAATAACTTTTTTATGTTGGCAAATTCAATTTGTGAGAATAATTTTTAGGACTTTTGTGTCCATATCATGAGATTTGAGCTGTCATTTATTTTGTTTCCTCTCATGATTTTGATTTTTGAAAGCAGGTTAATCCTGGTTCCATAAAATAAGTTGAGTAGAATTTCCTTCCTGGGTTTTTTTTTAAAGGA
Source organism: Hydrochoerus hydrochaeris (assembly GCA_004027455.1). Lineage (NCBI taxonomy): Eukaryota > Metazoa > Chordata > Mammalia > Rodentia > Hydrochaeridae > Hydrochoerus > Hydrochoerus hydrochaeris. The sequence continues at coordinate 68,751 of PVLA01003442.1, forward strand.
TTTAAGAAATGATAATAATGTTTTAAATATTCAGTAATTAAGTTGTATAGCCTAGAGCCTTTACTCATGGCTATAATTTCATCTTCTACTTTTTACAGAACTGTTCAGATTGTCTATTCTGCATTCAGTTTCTTAATTTGTGTATTTCTTAAAATTTGTTGACTTTTATCAAGGCCATTTAACTTATTGACATACAGATGCTCATACTATTCCTTTATAATCCTTTTATTTACTTTTTTATTTCTGTAGGTGGGCACTAATGACTTTTATTTAGTTTTGTATTTCTGTAGAAAGGCACTAATGTCTATACTTTCATTTCTGACACTAGTAACTTAAGTTTTCTTTGTGTGTGTATCTAGCTAAAGTTTTGAGCTTTTTTGTTGATCTTTTTAAAAAGGATTTTGGTTGATCCCACTCCAGAGTGATATTTCCCATGCTAGAAATAAAAATATGCAGTCCTTGTATATATGATTAGCTCTGCATCACAGCTATCTGTTGAGGTTTGATGGAGTGACTTGTCAGTTCCTTGCCCCTGGTTCAGATGTCCAGAGTGATGATGTGGCTTCAGGCTAAACAAACTCCCTGAAGGCCAGGATCCTGCTGTGATTTGAGTATTGAGTAAGAAGGAATCCTGCAATCTTCTGCAGAAAGAGAGAAGAATTGAGGATCTGGGATCTTGAAAATGAGCTGTAAATTCCTAGCAGATAGCACAATGAGATGAACAGTTAGCATAAAATAAAGAAGGTAAGAAAGTGAAAGAAAGCAGGTGTAAATGATAACACCTAGGTGTGTAACTTGCCAACTTATCTTTTCTAAAATAAACATAATGAGACTCTGATGACTCATTAGCTTAGAAAGAAGATACATCTTATTTAATTATGATGATAATTATGAAATGAAGGGTGAACTGAAATGATAAAATATTGTGATAGGTCAATTTTTTTATGTCATAAGAAAGCAATATTTCTACATTGAGACTGGCTGATTTACATCCATGATTTTGAACAACAGGAAAAGAGAAACAGATTATTCTACTAAATAATATACCATCTACTTGCAGACATACTGCTACAGAAAACAGACCAACACAGAAAGCACGGAGAAGGTTTAGGAGGCTGTTTATTACACTAATGGGCTTCACTGGGAACTCTCCTACAGTCAGAGCCCCACCTGGCAGGGTTTCAGGGTTTTACTGGGGAGAGCAAGGGGGAGGTACAGAGGCAGATTTAGTGCATTATGTTTGGAAGGTTGGGTGATATCACAAGTTGCCAAGGGAGTTAAACATCTCAAGTTACATTGCAAGGCTATCGGTCTCAAGTCTGATTAAGACACATTCTCAATGTATTATATACTATGCAGAAAAGTTGAAGCAAGAGACTTCTACTGAACAGGCCTCTAAAGATTATCTTTAGTTCATGCTGCTTTTGAGTGAAAGAATACACTGTGCTTAATGTCTAAGCAGCCACAATAGATCCCCCGCTGGTTCACACGTTGAGTTGACCATGCCCTTTTATAATACATGAACATACACACACCAAGAACCTTCTATTTTTGAATAAAATAAGCTTTAATTTATTAAATTTCACCAAGATTGAGGTTTTGCTACTCTATTATGTGTTATTGTTACTTGTTCATAATAATTGCTCGTGCTGATGAGGTCCAGTGTAATGTAAATATGTATAAATTATGTAATGAACAAACAAGATCAATTAACATATCCATCACCTTCAAAATGTCTTCTTGGAGAACATTCGATTCCTGTCTTGTAGCTATTTGAAATAGTCCTTTTCTAACTTTGGTTAGTTGTTGAGTCCTCTTTTTTGCTCAAAGTTGTAGTTGTTCTTGTCAGAATGGAAATAGCTGTAACAATGAATAATCATTTTGTAATAATTTTACTTGTGTATGTTTTCAATTTTTAGAAAATTTATTTATTTCAAGAGTATGTTTGATTATAAACAGAACATACTATTAAAAATGTACATGTATATGACTGAGTCAGTGTGTTTTTATGTAACATTATATTCAATTGTTAAACGTGGTCTTGCTAAAATGCTATGTATGGCCATCACCAACCTATTTTGCTTCTATGGCCTAGGATTCTAAACAGTAATGAAGACACTGAACTGGTCATTTTAAAGGATACTTTGAGATCTAATTATTGTGTACCATTATAGAAATAATTACTTGGAAGTAGCAGTTCATGGCTTGGCAGAAGCAAGTGTTCAGAGGTTTCCTATTTCTGATTTAGCTAGGGACTGTAGCTTCCATTTCCAATACTACTCTGGGAGATTCTGAACTTGAACTTGGCCTGTGATTCAGGCTGAAGTGTGAATCTTTGACGAGCAGATAGAACGATACGGGCACATTGATCTCTGCACATACTGGTTTGTAGCAATAGGGATCCCAAAACTTGAGTTGATGAGATAAAAAATGAGAAATACTGGGTTACCCTGGTTTCTGATGGCACCCCCATGTATTGACATCTTTCTAGAGCAAACACTTCTGTTAGCCAGTCAATGACTGTCACGTCTACCTTTGGCCACCTGGTGTGGATACTGTTGCAGATGTCTTGATGGAAACATTGCCAGTGAAGGTCAGATCCACTGCCTTACTTTGTGGATTCAGAAGAACCACAGGGTGCCAAGGCATGAATCTCTCATTCTCTCTGAGCAGGAGACAAAGGAATTGGACATTTTTTCCATTGTTGAGTGGAACATTTTCCCTTTATCAAGAAGCCCCAGGGTTATTAGGTCTAGAAAACTGTGTGACCATATCATGACACAAATTTTACTTTCACAATACAGTAAGGGAGTTTCTTACTTCCAGGGTTTTATAACTATAATTTGACATAAAGATTGATAAAATTTTTAGAAAATCTGACCACAGGTTTTTGATTGGAAAGGAAGAAGACATATTTAGTCTTTGGACATATTTAGTTTTTGGACATATTTAGTTCCACAAGTAGAAACTGGATTGTGTCTACCTTCCATTCCCTTTTCTTTTGTTTTATCATAGCACATCCTGGGTTTAATTTTTTGTCTTTCTTTCTTTCTTTCTTTCTTGTACTGAGGATTGAACTCGTGACCTTGCTCTTGCTAGGCAGGTGCTTATGCCACTGAGCTAAATCCCTGGCCCTTATTTAAAATTTTTTTATGTTTGATTTTGGCTTTCCTAAAACATTTCTAATACACCCATTTCTCTTTCTTCTCCAAGCCCAAGATGCTGAATAGACTCGAAATTGACACAAGTACAAATCTACTTAATTATTTCTTCTCCATGTTAATCCCTGGTTATAAGTAACATATTGTTCTGCTCATACTTCATTTGTCAATTTTCCCTGCCCTTGTCACATCCCATTTTCAAAGTCTGTCTAAATTCAAAATTTTAACTTTTGTCTTCTCTGTTAACAATTGCAGTGAAAAAGAACATCGAGAAATGAAAGGGAATAAGATTTTTCTCTTCATCTATACCTGTGGCAATAGACAGCTACAGAAGAATCAGGCAGCTTTTCCTAAAATGATAAATGAAAGCATTCCTCAGGACTTGCAGCCTTGGGAAGATGTGTGGCGTCACACTTCTGATTCTGAATTTTCTCAATGTGTCCATTGAATTATGAAAAGCTTTGAAACTTTTAAATTCCACCTAGACTAGGTAGCTTTATTTATGATCTGTAAAATGTATATTTTCATCCCTAAAATGTATTTTGCTGTCCAGTTACTTGAATAATTAGTTCCTTTGGTTTTGGTATTTATACATAAACTTGTATTTTCTGAAAGTATAAATGCTCTGATAACTTTTATTAGACAGTTACCATCTTCTCTATCTCTTAATGAATAATTATACAAACGTACCAGCCAGGTACGTTTCCTATTTAAACAGAGGGTTTGTAAGATTTTTTGTCATTAACATAAGTGGTTCCTGGACCCCAAGTTCCCTTCTCATATTTTGAAGAATCTGAGTAATTTTGGAAAACAAGAAGCAGGAACAATTATTTTTGCCTTCCTCTCATCTCTTCTTCTTGAAGGGATACCTCCATGGGAAATTATATCTACAATTTTCTTTCAGGCATTTACCTCTATTTTACCTGCTCAGACTTACAATTTGGGCTTCCTTTTTTTCCCTGAATTTTAGAAAGTTCAGTCTCAAAGTTTAGGACCAACAGAAATTTGTTAACAATGATAAAATAAGAGGTTTTTTATGATAATGTGAAAATACTATTGAAATAATAGATACTATACTCATTCACTTTTGACCTTTTAAAGCATGAAAACATATGGGATTATACACATAAGGATGAAGTACTTGTATGGAATAAGTGTCTCAGATCAGGTAGGGTAATTAACATGATAGTTCTTAAAAGTAAATGCTTAAGGAAAATATTTTTATTTTGGGTTCAGTATATTATGATGCACTAAGTATGGATTCTTTAGCAATTCAATTGTTCTCATAAATAAAGTTTGTCCTTCAATATTTCATTGTGAACCCATTTTTACACTTTTGTTTCTTAGAGATCAGGAAGCTCAACAACAGGGTCACACAAATTTTGTGAACTGGTAAAAATTTAATTTCCAGTAAGATATCACCTAAGAAGTTTGAGAGCCACTGTTCTAAAATAAAGCTTTTATATTTTTAGTGAGAGTTGCACTGTGTTAAAGGCTCTCTTCTTGTGCTTTCACCACAGAAATTAGAAAAAAGCCATGAATTGTCTAATTTGGATGCATCCAATGATGAAAGCATTTTAACACCTTCTGTGCTCATAGTAACACACACTCACTTTAAAAGCAGTATTGTGGGGAAACTGAGGCTAGGACGATTACAAGTTCAGGCACAGCCTGGGCAATGTAGTGACTTTTTAAGGTCTTGCTTCAAAATTTACAACAATAACAAAATAAAAAGAGCTGGAGGTATAGTTCAGTGCAAAAGCTCTGGTTCCACCCCTCGTACAGGAGGTGGCAGGGGTGGGGGAGAAGAAGCAGCTCGCAGGCTGGGCTGGGGCTGTAGCTCCATGATAGATGGGCTGGGCAACCCGAGGTCCTGGGCTCAGTATCTACTACAGTCATAAAAATGGTAAAATGTATTGTCAGGAGGGCTGTAAGTTCAAGTTCAGCCAGGGCAGCTTAGTGATTTAGCAAGTCCCTGTGTCAAAATTTTAAAAGTAAATAAAAATTGGGTTAGAGATATATTTCAGTGTGAAAAACCTGAGTTCAATTCAAAAGTACCAATAAAAAGAAAAGTCTGAGTGTTACCAAAAATATTCACCTTAGTGCTTAGAATTTAGGAAGAAGTTAAAGGTATAGAACTGGTTCATGTATGCTCTCTAGGAAGCTGCTAAAAAAGAAAAGCCTTCATGATTTCTCTAAAGCTCCTTAGACTTTTTAGGTATTTTTATAAATATAGTTTGTAGTATCAATTGGAGCCCATTTTACACTTCTGTTTCTTAGGGAGCTCAACACATGTGTCAAACACATTCAGAATCACAGGAGGTTCTGGTTCTGGGTCCATAATCACGAAGAATTGCTGTTTGGTGGGTAATGCAGATTGAGAAAGATCCACACATGTCCACTATGGGACAATTTTGGGTATGGCCATTTCACAGTAACTCTCAGATATGGACCTCCTGGGAAATGGGGAGGGAGGAAAAGGTCAGCCTCAGCAAAATCTCCCCTCTGGGGTCGGGATGTATTGACTGAGGTCACAGGAGTGTTATGGCAAGGGCAGCCACGACCTCTGTGACACTGGATTAGTAACTGTAGTGAAGAGTCAGGAGTTTGGTGTGTAACAAGCAGTCTTTCCAGGTTCCTGAGGCGAACAATGCATATAGCTTGAGTGCTATGGTAATCAAATATTGCATTGTGTTACCAATGGCAACAAGCACTGCTTTGCATGGCTTAAGAAAATGTCTGTGAATCAGAGGCAAGGACAGAAGAACACAGGGGTGGCAGAACCTTGGAAATAGATGGCGTGTTTCCATCCTGACACATAAATTAATCATTGCAGACAAATTTATGTCATATAGAGAAACAGTTTTCACAGAAAAGCTATATAGGGTATGGAGTAAAATTTCCTGTTTTTTAAAAAAATTCTGTATAGTTTTTATCATTTTTTGTTTTGTTTTTAAAATCTAAAAAAAAAAAAAAAGAACAAATAGCCCTGAATATAACATTTCACGAAAGGGTGCATAATTAAAAAGGTAAGAACAATAAGGAGGGAACAATAAATTTCAGTCACCATTCCTCAGCAATTCACAGGAGAATAAACTCAGACACTAGCATTTTAGAGAATATGCAACAAAAGAATATTAACAAAATGAGCATTTTCTTAATATAAAGATTTTTCTACCAGTACCCTGGTAGGTTGAGGCAGGAAGATAGTAAGTTCCATTTCAGCCAGGAGAGATAGCAACTTAGCAAAAACTTGACTCAAAAAGTCTTTTACCCATTTCCTGTTTAGTGAGAATACTCATTTGCAGCCCCGAGAGAGGTCATGTATTACAGTACTGACTTTACCTTCAAAGTTTACCACAAAGGTAAGAAAATAAGGAGACAGGGGAAGAGGACCCCTTGGGCCCTCAGCAATCTAACTCTTGAGTGTGGGGCCACTGTTCCACTGAGCTGTGTGCTGGACTCTAGCACAGTCATCCAGCAGTGGAATAGGGAGACCCGGGGAGCCCATGTGGATGAGATGTCAAAGCCATAACTGTGATTCTTTTTTGAGGAGCAACTGAAAGCTGATGTAAGAGAAATTGGAATTGAGATGGAATGAGAGTGGTTGGGTGGCATCAACTCTTGTTTTATAATTCAGAGAATATAAGAAACTACAGAATTAAACTAATCACCTTAGTTTACTTTAGTTAACCAGGGTGCTAGGTTTAAATTCTTAGTAGCGCAGGCGTTCAGAAGCTAAGACAGCACAGGATGCTCCTGAAATCAAACAAACATGAGCATGAATCACAAAATATCTGATAGAACACTAGTTTAAAAATGAGATTGACTCATGCTGAATCTTTCACAATATGGTAGAGTGGATGGTATTAGTTTTGCATTGTTTTGGTTTTGATAGCTCATGTCGCTTCTTTTCCATGCTGAGACAGCTGAATATAAAAGGACCAGCTCTGTGCTGAGCAGGCAGAAAGGCTGCCACAAGAATGATGTGAGTTGATAAATCTAAACCGTTTAGAACAAGGCCAGATGGAGAGTAAACCTCTACTCTCTTTCAGCCTGACTCAGGTGATTTTCACTTGCATGAAGACAGCTTGGCTATTTTTAATCAGCACCTCTCAAACTTTAGTTCAGGCTTGCTGCCCTCAGATTCTTCTGAACAATCGATACACTAACACCTAGGATGTGATTGTTTTAAAGGTTAAGTGATAAAATATACTTAAATGAACTTAGCTGAGGGATCAACTGAGATTAAACTCTTAATGATTTTTTAAAACTATTTCTAAATATTATTTTATACAATTATTCTATTAAATCACACATTTGTTTTTAAAAATATTACATTCTTCTCCTTTATTTTATTTTATTTTATTTTACTTTATTGGTACCGGGGATGGAACTCATGACCTCGTGATTGCCAGGCAGGTGCTTATGCCATTGAGCTAAAACCACAGCCTGAAAAATGTTTTAGAAATGAATGGTGGGTAACTGTTGCATAAGATAATGATACTTAAAGCCACAGACTCTACACTTACAAATCATCGGAATGGTAAATTTTATTATTTATATTTGTCTCCATAAAAAGTAAAAAAAGAAAGAACTGCATTAAGATTATATAAGTGTGATGAGTTAATATGTTATTAGATAAAACTTAATCTAATTGCTATTGCTTAGGTTGACTATCTACATATTTTCCAAAGTGCTAAGGGCTAGAAGTGTTTCTGATTTCAAGATTAGTTTTGGGTAGTAGAATGCTTACTTGTACTTCACCTGGTGAATATGACTAATTTCAAAATATGAAATCCAAAATGCTCTAAAAATCCAAAATGTGTAAATATGAAATATATGACACACACACACATACAAAGAAGCTTTCAATGTATAAACTGGTTGTGAGTTGAAAATACTGTGAATTGAAAATGTGTCTGGCTCAGCTATCTTATGGAACACCACAGTATCCGCACAATCATTGTAGACCATGAATTTTGTACCCCTGTGACAGTGTGGCAGGTTGGGAGCTCACCGCCATCATCACAAGGTAGTATCAGATGTGTATTGCAACCCTGGGAAAGATCAAAATTGCAAATCTGAAGTAGGGTTTCCTTGGAATGTGTATTGCTTTCACACTGTAATGAAATAAAAAAATTAGGTTGAACTATCATAAGTTAGGGACAGGCTAGGAAAGTATGATATATTTAGTTTCTATTAGAAACTAGTGCTAAATATTTTACATGGCCACACAAACTACTTTCAAAAAAGAATAATCCTTTCCCTCCAAAGCCATTTAGTTGTTTATCAGAAATAACTTGGAGTTTCTTGACTATTGCTTAGCAATAACAAGTTTTATTGATTATGAGCAAATATGCTGTTAAAAATATCAAAAAGCATAAGCAAACACCAAAGGGTATGTACAGGATGAAACTCATGGTGCAAATCTCTGTGGGCTACTAAAAGGCAGACATTGGTTATTCACAGATCCAAAAGTTGTGTAGGAAACTAGGAACCAGGTTCTGGTGTAGTGTAATCTACATGGTGCTCTCATAGAAGTGAGTCTGCGAGCTTGTATGCTAATAGCCTGGGCCTCCATCCCTACATCTAGCACTTAATGGTTATAGGATCTTAGGTAAGGTCTGATTCCATGTCAAAATTGGCAAAGTGGACAAAAAAATACATCTTTTAATTGTATATTTCAATGATTAAATAAAATTGATTTTTAAGGCAGTCATCACAAGTAGGCATTCTCTAAAGCTGGGCTTCATTTTTAAAAATTTATTTATTTAATTTTATTTAAAGAGAGAAAGAAAAGAAAACTTTAAAAAGACAAAATAGAAAAAACAAGAAGAGTAGAATACAGAGTTCAAAAAATTACCATCATAAAATTGCTCGTTGATATATTACATATTGTTAACTTAACAATAGTTGTTGAAGTTATAAAGTCAAAGCATGAAAAGTGTCTAGACAGTCAAAAATTAACAGTACAAACTCTTCTGTTCAATGATCTTACAAAAGCTCAGTAATGTGGTCACCTATTAACATACTATATGTACCATTATATCCTTTGGAGCACTTTTACAATATCTATTATATCTATTATACTTTTATATATATTATACTTTTTGGATACTATTATTCTGTCCATTCTTATTATTTTTTACACTAGAGAGACAATGCAATATTTACTAATGTGAGTCTTGTTTATTTCACTAATGAGGATATTCTCAAGTTGCCTCTATTTACTGATAAAGACCTCAAGATCATCCTTTTTATAATGAGTAGTATTCTATTGTATAACAATACCACATTTTTTTTCATCCACTCTGCGGTTGATGGGCATTTTGGTTGTTTCCAAGATTTAGCTATTACAAATTGTGCTGCTATGAACATGGGTGCACATATATCACTGTGACATGACTTTTTCAGTTTTTCCAGGAAAATACCCAGAAGAGGAATAGCTGGATTGAATGGAACTTCCAATTCTAGTTTTTTGAGGAATCTCCATACTGACTACACAGTGGTTGCACCAGTCTGCACCCCCACCAACAGTGGAGCAGTGTTTCTTTTCCCCCCGCATCCTCACCAACATTTGTTATCAGTTGTTTTCTTGATGGCAGCCAATCTTTCTGGGGTGAGATGAAATCTCAATGTTGTTTTAATTTGCATTTCTCAAATGACCAGTGGTGGTGAACATTTCTTCAAGTATTTATTTGCCATTTGTATATCTTCATCTGAGAACTGTGTGTTTTCATCTCAGATGCCCATTTTTGGAGAGGATCTTTGAATTTGGGGGCTTGCAGTTTTTCAGTTCTTTATATGTTCTGGATATATGTCCTTTGTCTGAGAGATTGTTGGCTAAAATTCTTTTGCATTCTGTGGGTTTTCTTTTCACTTTGTTGGTGATTTTTTTTGAAGTACAAAAACTTTTTAGTACTATGAGATCCCAGTTGTTGATTCTTTGAAGTATTTCCTGTGGGGTTTGTGTTTTATTTATGAATTCTTCCCCTACCCCTATGTCTCCAAGATTTTTACCTACTTTGTCTCCCAGTATATTTAGTGTTTCTTTTTTAATATTCAGATCCTTGATCCACTTTGATTTTAGTTTAGTGTATGGTGATAGGCATGGATCTATTTTTAGTCTTTGGCATGTGGAAAGCCAATTTTTCCAACACCATTTATTAAAGAGGCTATCTTTTTTCCAGTGAACATGTTTAGCATCTTTGTCAAATATCAGGTGGTTGAGTGTCTTTGTAGTTGTAGCTTGCATCTTCTAATCTGTCCTATTGATCCTTAGGTCTATTTCTTTGCCAGTACCATGCTGATTTTATCACTGTGGCTTTGTAGTACAGTTTCAAGTCAGGAATTGAGATGCCTCCTGTCTTGCCTTTGTTGCCCAGAATCGTCTTAGCTATTCTAGATTTCTTCTGTTTCCAAATGAATTTTAGGAGAGTTTTCCCTAGATCTGTGAGGTATGTCAATGATATTTTGATTGAGATTGTGTTAAATCTGTATAACAGTTTTGGGAGTGTGTCCATTTTCACAATGTTGTTTCTTCCTAGCCAAGAGCAAGGAATATCCTACCATTTTCTAATATCCTCTTCAATCTCCTTTTTTAGCATAGTATAATTTTCAGCATAAAGGGTCTTGTACATTCTTGGTTAGGTTGATTCCTAAGTATTTCATTTTTTTAAATGCTATTCTGGAAGGCGATATTTCAATAATTTCTCTTTCAGTGAGTATTTTGTTTGTGTAGAGGAATGCTATTGATTTTTGAGTGTTGACTTTGTATCCAGCTACACTGCTGAATTTATTGCCTCCAGTAGTCTTTTAATGGAGTTTTTGGGGTCTTCTATGTAGAGTATCATGTCATCTGCAAGTAATCATAATTTATCTTGTTCTTTCCCTATTTTTATGTCTTTTATTTCTCCCTCTTGTCTGATTGCTCTGGCTAATATTTCCAGAACTCTATTGAATAAGAGTGGTGACAGTGGACATCCTAGTCTTGTTCCTGATTTTAGAGAGAAGGCTTTCAGTTTTTGTCCATTTAGTATAATGTTGGCAGTTGGTTTGTCATAGATGACCTTTATGAGATTGAGGTACATGCCTTGTATTCCGAGTTTCTATGGGCTTTTTATCATGAAAAGGTGTTGGACTTTATTGGAAGCTTTTTCTGCATCTATTGAGATGATCATCTGATTTTTATTTTTGGCTCTGTTGATGTGATGTATTACATTTATTGATTTGCATATGTTGAAACATCCCTGCATTCCTGGAATAAATCCCACTTGGTCATGGTGTATAATCTTCTTAATTATATGCTTCATTCTATTTGCTGATATTTTATTGAGAATCTTTGCTTCAATGTTCGTTAATGAGATTGGTCTATAGTTCTTCTTTTTGGTCGTGTCTTTCTCAGGGTTTTGGTATCAGAGAGATTCTTCCCTCCAAGAATGAGTTAGGGAGGTCTGCTTCTCTTTCAATTTCATTGAAGGGTTTAAGGAGTATTGGAGTTAAATCTTCTCTAAATTTTTTTATAGAATTCAGCTGTGAATCCATCAGGACCTGAGCTTTTCTTTGTTGGTAAGTTTTTAATTACATTTTTGATTTCAGTAGCTGATATTGGGTTATTCAAAATTGCTATATCTTCTTGGTTGAGCTTTGGTAGTTCATATGTTCCTAGATATCTATCCATTTCCTCTGTTTTCCACCCTATGTGAATAGAGATTTTCAAAGTAGGTTTTCATGATCTTTTGAATTTCCATAGGATCTGTAGTAATTTCCTTCTTTTCAGTCCTCATTGCATGGATTTGAGTTTTTTCTTTCTTTTTCTTGATAAGGTTGGCTAGGGGTTTATCAATTTTGTTTATTCTCTCAAAAAAACAGCTTTTGATTCATTAATTCTTTGTATTTTTTTAGTTTTAATTACATTAATTTCTGCTCTAATCTTTACAATTTCCTCTCTTCTATGAGCATTGGGTTTGATGCTCTTCCTTTTCTAGAAGCTTGAGATGTAGCATTAGGTTATTTATTTGTGTTCATTCCATTTTCTTTATGTGACTATTTATTGCTATATATTTCTCTCTTAGGACTGTTTTCATTGCATCCCATAGGTTATAGTATGTTGTATTTTCATTGTGTTGTAGGTATTGTTTTATTTCCTCTTTAATTTCATCTGTAACCCACTGATCATTCAGAAGGTTGTTTAATTTCCATGTATTTATGCAGGTTTTTCAGGTTTTTTTGCCATTGATTTCCAATTTTAGTGTGCTATGATCAGATATTATGCATGGGATTTTGTGGATTTTGCTTCCTTTGCATTTAGTTAAGAATGATTCATTGGTTAATATATGGTTTGTTTTGGAGAATGACCTATGTGTAGTTGAGAAGAATATATATCCTGATGTGGTTGGGTGAAACACTCTGTAAACATCCACTAAGTCCATTTGCTCAGAGGTATGATTCAGTTCTGTTATTTCTTTGCTGACTTTTTGTCTAGTTGACCTATCTCTTTGTGACAGTGGGGTGTTAAGGTCTCTTATTACAAATGTGTTCTTGTGTATTTGGTTTTTCATGTCCATTAGTATTTGTCTTACATAGTTGGGTGCTCCTATATTTGATGCATATATATTTATAATTGTTACTTCTTCCTCTTGTAGTTTTCCACTAGTAAGTATGTAGTGGCCTTCTTTATCTCTTTTAATCCTTTTAGGTTTGAAGTTCACTTTGTCTGCAAACAGAATAACTACCCCCTTTTTTTTTTCTGGGTTCCTGTTGCATGGAATACTGTTTTCCATCCTTTGACTTTGTATCTATGAGTTTCTTTTTGAGTCAGATGTGTTTCTTGTATACAGCATATTGTGGGATCCTGTTTCTTGATCCTGTCTGTCAACCTGTTTCTTTTGATAGGTGAATTGAGGCCATTTACATTTATGGATATCACTGATATGTACTGGCTTGACTTTGCCATGTTGTGTTCCTATTGTTGGTTTCCTGCTTTTCTCCCTTGTTTAATTTCTTGTCCAGCCCAGTGGTTTCTTTCTGTTGTTGTTCTGGAGACTGTGGTCATTTTTATCCCTATCTAGCATGTCTTTCAGCACTCTTTCTAAGGTTGGTTTGGTGGACATGAATTTCTTCAGTTGTTCTCTGTCATGGAAGTATCTTGTTTCTCCATTAAATTTGAAAGACAGTTTTGCTGGATACATCAGTCTTGGTTGAAAGTTTTTTTCTTTTAAGGCTTGAAATACTTCACTCCAAGCTCATCTTAACCTGAAGGTTTGTGCTGAGAAGTCTGCTGTGATTGTGATAGGTTTTCCTTGATAGGTGAGTTGTGTCTTTTCTCCAACAGCTTTTAGTATTCTGTTATTATGCTGTATGCCTGAGATGTTAATTATTATATATCTGGCTGTAGATTTATGTTGGTTATGACTGTTTGGTGTTCTATATGCCTCACTTATTTGTATAGCAGAATTTTCCCCATGTTTGGGAAATTTTCTGCCATTAGTTCTGTAAACAGCTTAGTTATGTCCTTTGCATTGTCTCCTGCATCCTCGCTGATGCCTATTAATCTTACATTGTTTCTTCTGGCCTCATCTTGAAGCTGCTGGATTATCATTTTATGCTTTGTTGTTTTTATAAGTTTTACCCTTTCAAGATCACTATCTGTGATCCTGTCCTCAAGATCCAAAATTCTATCCTCAGCTTCATTTAAACGGTTTTGCCAGCTTTCAATACAATTTTTTGTTTCTTGGATATCTCTTTGGATTTGTTTCATGGATTCTGCTTGTTTTCTGCATTGTTCATTCAGGGTTTCAATCCACTTCCCACGCTCCTGTACTTTTTTAAATTTATTTCTTCTCTAGGTATGTTGAGCAACTCATTTACTAAGGTTGTTATTTTTGTCTTTACATAAGACATTATTTCTAATTTGAGTTCCTCTATAGCCTCATGGATTTGTTTCTTTACTTCATTTTTTATCTTTTCAGAGATTTCTGGTATGCTTTTAAAGTCCTCTATTTCATTGTTGCCTGTACTTGCTCCTGTTGAACTAGTTGTTTAAGTTTGCATTTTGCCTTTTTGTTTAGTAATTTTCACCTTTTCGGCAAATATCTGTTCTTTCTATTCCAACACTCACAACTGTCTGTAGTGTGAATTTTAGGGTCCTACTGTGTGGCTGATATTTGTCAAATTGCTGGCTGCCACAATGAAGAGGAGATCCAGTCACCTGACTTCCTCCTACAGGGCCTGTTTGGATGAGTCCTATATTCTTTCTGGGCTAACTAGCCTAGAAGTATTGATGTAGGGCAACTCTTAGTTCCTGCTGTTGTTATATCTTCAGGTTGTTGCAGGTCACCAGATCACCCTGGCTATAGTGTTTGTGTCAGCTGAGGTCCTACTGTGTCACTGGGGGTCTCATAAACTCTTTTAATTTTCTGTAAGTTGGGGGGGTGTCTTGGTGCACTCCTCAACCTGATGTTCTCTATGTAGGGGAGGGAATTACCCACTCTCTTGCCAGGTTTGCCAAGGTCTTACGGTTGGAGGGAGTTTCACTTCCACTTCTATTTACCCACCGCAGACCTCTATTTTAGGGGCAAACTCACCACACTGACTGGAGCCTGCTGAGGTCTTCTGTTTGGGTGAGGGGTTCCTGAGTCTGTCATTCAGCCAGCACGATAATCCACTGTAGTCCAAGGTTCCGATGTTCCCAGTGGAAGGGCGGGCCTAGCAGCAGCAGTCCCAGGCAGTTTTCTCCATTTTTAAAAATTGAACTGGCCTGGTTGAATTCTGAGAATCTGGAAGACTACAGGTCATTTAGATTTCCATACAGGGCTATTAAAGGATTTTTATTAAAATGATTCTGAGATTTCTTACATTTTTTAAAGTCTAGTGATAGATTTTTAAAATTTAAGTTTATTAGTAGGTTTGCAATTCATGCCGTTTACAGTCATCTTGAGGAGTGGTTACATGTACATATTACATCTGTTTTATTTTCTAGTCTCCATCCTCTTGATTCTCCTTCGCCCATCCCTGCAGATCCCCTATCACCTTTTACATATTTGTTACTATTATCTGTCTTTGCTCATGTTATGACATGGATTTTGTTTTAGTTTGTCTTGCTTTTCTTATTCACTGTCTTTTCCCCTGTAATTATGTCTAGTTAAAATGAACAGGATGAAACCACAAAACCAATGAAACATGGGCAGAAGAATTAGCCCATTTGTCTTCAAATTGGGAAGAGAAGGTGGGAAAGAGAGGGAAAAAGGGAGGCTTTTAACTGTGAAGGGAAAGTGATGGCAAGCCAGCAAGCTGCCCGATTCTGAAAAACAATTGGCATCACAGAAACATATAGTGTGTCTGCAAATTTATAAGTGTTATATCTTTGAATCCACAACCATCTTGTGAAATACCAGTGCAACTCCATTCACATAAGGGATCCAAGAAGACCATTTGCTTGCTTGAAGCCCTACACCTGTCTTCAGAGGCTGAGGTGGGTACTAATTGCATTTTGTTACAGTTTCTTTTCCAAACACAACAGGTAAACTAATTAGCAGCAACTGAAAAGCTGACAGATTTGGCAGGCAAATCCTTGAGATGTTGAGAAGAAAATGGGCAGATATCTACCTGAAACTGAAAAACAGGACGGTCAGGAGGGATTCACATGCTCTCTGATTACCAGTTACTGTAAGGATTCCCTTGATTACTGTGTTCTATTCTGTAACTCCAAAACTCTCTCAATATATTAATTAGTCCCTGTTCTTAGAGGGCTTCTGCTCCTCTGTTTAAGGATCTGTCATGAACAAAGCTCTAGAGGGACCACGATAGCATTTAAAGTTATATAAAGATAGATAATTTCACCTCTAACCCTGAGGAATTCACTCTGGGTGTCAGGCCAGCCAGTGGAAGTCATCATCCTCTCCCTGAGTGACCATGAGTGAGGAAAGGCCACTTGGTACCTGCAGCCAGGGAAACCAAGCTCGGTCATAAGGGGACTAGACACAGGCACTTTTGGATGGAGAGAACCACAGCTCTGCAGCCAGAACTGAAGACAAAAGGATGGGGAAAATAATTGCTTTCCTTTTTGGGGTCAGTCATGGCCCCTTTGATCATGTAAGTGCACAGATCTTCTCTTTCAGCTTCCTCAAATTTTACTTAAATTCTAGAGACTAAAAAGCAAGGATTGCCGGAAACCACCATCCTGGTCTTCACCCTCCTTGATGTGATGGCAGGATCTTTTCCCCACGCACTCTCACACACAGCATGTGGAAATGTAGGGCTTTATTTTTCTTTGTTTCAGTCATGTTCTAAGTACTGCATGGTGATTTCAGATTTAAAATGAGCTTGATATATTACTTGATATGGAGAAAACAATAATTTTTATGAGACAAAGATTCATAAAAGATATTCTCTTAATTCTCATTCTAATTCACTGGAAAATAGACACATTTTTTTCTAAATACCTCTTTTCTTTATAGTCTCTTAAAATGTATTGTTGCTCAAGGTGTGACCACTATTTTGTCCGGGCCTTCACCTGTCTCTGTAAGTGTCCTCATTTGGGTTTAAGTAGTTGACTACCACTGCCATGCAGGCAACTTCCCAAATTCTTCAGCATAGAACTTGCATAATAACTATATTAATAATGAACCATTAGAAAGCATCACATTATATAACAAAATCATTTATGTACATCACTGTATTTATCTTACATCAGTTCTGTAAGGTAAATATTGTCTGATTTAAAAACATTGTGTAGGTATCCACTGTATATCAATCACAATTATAAGGCTACTCTACCTATAGAATGTGTTGTTGGAACTGTGTTGATGGAACACAGTTATAATGGTAGATCCAAAATATAGATTATAGGAAACAGTATGGGAAGAAAGAAAATTCAGTGGCATGCCATGCATTTTCTTCTTTTATCCCTATTATTCTTCCTTCATGAATTATGTTTCCCTTACTGATGAAACTGCTCTAAGTGGAGATGACAAATCTTAGCTGGTCAGATTGAGGTTACTCGATTAGGGAATGCTTTCTGCTTCCTTCAAGATGGGCATCTGAGATTCAGAAATTATGAACTACTGATCCATATTCACAGGAAAGAAATCAGAGTTTTATTTGGTCATTATATTTCTAATTCAACTTATTTCTTCATATTTTATCCCAGATGAAGACAAATATTTGTATTTCAATTGAATTGTCAAAGAAAGATGCATTCATTTCAACCTAAAAGCCGATGCAACAGTGATGTTCTAGGGTTAATTAAAAAACTATTAAAATTATCTAAGAAAAAAAATTTCAGAGCATTTAAAATTTTGTTTTAAATAATAAGCAAATAAATAAATAAGATTAGTGCCCATAAAAGTAGTTATGGTTTCCTACAAAAGTTATAGTAAAAATATAGTCACAAATTAATTAACAAGTCTTCATTCACTTTCACTAGTACATCTACCAAATATTTAAATGCCAACTATTCAATAGACAGTGGTGGATGCTATTAATTCAGTGACAAATTACTGTCTTTACTCTCTCAGGGACCCTAAAGCTTAATGAACCTGAACTAAATTCTATCAGAATTTCTTGTCTATATATAGATTGACATAGTAATTTACTATCTCCAATTTTCTAGAAGATAAAATTATCAGTCACTAAGTATGAATGGTAAAGGAAGACAAGAGACATTGAACAAGAATTAAAAGATAGAGCAGTTATAATTGGACAATTTTCATATGCTATGTAGTGCCCCTCCCCCAAAAAAGAGATGATGAGTCAATCGAAGTTGAAACATCATTTCTTCTTGGATGATTCACAAAAACCTCTAAGTGCAAACACTTAGCCAAATGTAGCACACCCCAGAGGTAATTTCAGATTCTCACATTTACTTATCTTCTTCTATTGAAACAAAACAAGCAGGATGGTGATTGCTTTGGGTAGAGGGGAAGGCGAAGTGCGTAGTTACCAATCAGTGGATACAAAATTTAAGTATAATAAGATAAATACAGTCAATAGAATTGTATGGTAAAAGTCTAGCTTATTGTACCTACAATTTCCAATATTGCATTGTGCACTTGATAATCTATTAAGATGACAGATTTCATGTTAAGTGTTACTACCAAAACAATATTTTAAATAAAAATTTCAATTTTAAGAAAAACATTAGTACGTAGTAATTAATTGCAGTATATAATGATTACACTCATCATGAGGAGTTGGCACATGCACCTAACATATCTTGATTCTGTTATTTTCCATTTCCCTTCCCTTCCTTCCTTTCCCTAAAATGCTATGGAATTGAAAGATTTTAATTTCATTACCCTAACAATTCAAAAATTCTAATTTTAACAAAAATTAAATGTCTCAGATTTTCAATTTTCTTATGATTTCACTTCACTGAGACCTTAAAAGTGCATAATACAGCTAGGCTGCTGATCTCTAAATAATTTAAAGCCCTATGATAACAGCCAAATGCCCTAATATTTTTCAAGATAATGAACATTTTCATGTAAGAAAATCATCAAACCAAGAAATATATCCAATAAAAATGATATTAATACAACCCAAGTCCCAGTACTCATTGTGCTTTATCGCAGACTACTGTGAGGCCCAGATTGTCCACTGACATATATTCACGGTATTGGACAACATTTTTGAGTTACTATCAATGCTCTGAGATGGAAGCAAAAGTCACCTTTCAAATTTGATTATCCTAGGGCATTCAGGTTAAAGGATGGTAATTAAATGCTGTTCCTGTTTATATTGAGATCTTTATTCTCTCGGTTCATCCATTTTTTCACCACGCTAATGCTTTGTTTTTCTTTGTTTCCCTACTTTTAAAGGAATATTTGGCAAGTTATTAAGTTGCACATGTGCTTTACTTGTTCCATGCATCTTTGGAAGACTTCTTAACTCTTATTTTCAACACATTTATCTGTAAATGAAAATTAGTGAAAACAAATGTAAGATAATATAGATGTCAATAATTAGCCTCTACATTCACATCTTCCGGTCTTTTATGAAAAGCAAGGCCACTCTCCCAGGAATATGAGAGATCACAGGCTGCGGGCCGAGTTCATTCTGCTGGGGAACCTCACGTGGACGGGCTGGAGCTTGTGTTCATTGTCACCTTCTCCCTCATCTCCCTCTTCACCCTGCTGGGACACTCACTCATCTTTACTGCAGTCACGTCTTCTTCCCCCCTTCACACCCCCATGTACTTTTTCTTGGGCTTTCTGTCTATTTTTGACATGCTGTTCCCATCTGTGACCTGTGCCAAGATGCTACTGTGTCTCTCTGGCCAGAGCCGAGCCGTCTCTTATGAGGGATGCGCTACACAGCTGTTCCTCTACCATTTTCTGGGCTCCACTGAAGGCTGCCTCTATGCAGTGATGGCTTACGGTCGCTTTGTTGCCATGTGTCGCCCTCTGAGGTACATGCTCATCATGAAACCTGAAGTCTGCGTCACACTGGTCACAGTATCCTTCTTGATAGGTTGTCTTCAGGCCACCACCCTGACCTCCTTTACCTTTCAGGTAACCTATTGTGGCCCCAGAGAGGTGGCCCACTTCTTCTGTGACATTCCTGCGGTTTTACCACTGGCTTGTGATGACAGCTCCTTGGCCCAGAGAGTGGGCTCTGTTAATGTTGGCCTTCTGGCTTTAATGCTTTTATTCAGTGTTTGTGTCTCCTACACGCACATCGGGGTTGCCATTCTGAGGATCCGTTCAGTCGAGGGCAGGCAGAAGGCGTTCTCCACCTGTAGTGCCCACCTCGCCGCAATCCTCTGTGCCTATGGCCCTGTGATCATCATCTATCTGCAGCGCACCCCCAACCCCCTGCTTGGTGCTGTGGTGCAGATATTAAATAACATTGTCTCTCCTATGCTAAACTCATTAATCTACTCCTTAAGGAACAAGGAAGTGAAAAACTCTCTAAGGAAGATACTCCAAAATAAGTTCTTTCTGTTTAAAAATGAATTTTGGAACTTGTGAAGAATTAAATTTTTTTTTTTTTGTGAACACTCTCTTTCCTTCTTTGAAATAAATAAGCACACAAAAGAAAACACTTCCTCTGAAAGAAAAAATTTGGTTTGTCTGTAAGATTTTCTGTATTGTTGTGCATCTAGTTTCCTCTAGTTGACTCCATCATTAGTACTATTTCCTATGATTTAATCCTGGGGAAGGAGTCCTGTGTGCATAGCAGGCTACTGGAGACAGATTTCTTTTCCTATAATGGGCAGTCATGTCTGCTTGGTAGAAGAAAGGGACCAGTGGCTGTCTGAGAAGGGCAGTGCATTGGCCTTCTCTGCACTGAAAACATCTTCCTTCATAATTCTGCTCTGCTTAAACTGTAATTATTCTAATTCTGTGCCTGTAAGTATTTCAGTTCTTCTATCTACCAAAGAGTAATAACTGACATTTGTGGGACATGGTCTGTCTTCTGGGCACTGTGATGGAATTTTTCACATTTATCATTTTATTGAATCTCCATATCACCTCTAAAAAGTAGTCTGTATATTTTCTGTTTAAAAAACTTTGAAGATTAGTGACCTCATAAAAGCAGATTCAATGCTGCTCATTGAAACAGCAAATCAAACCTCAAATTCATGTCCTATTCTTCCCCAAATCCTTGCTCATAATACCTCTACTATATGACTCCTGAATCATCTGTTTTTCAGCTTATCATCCCCTGTGACCATTCTCCAGAGCTAATGCTGTGAAGACCATGTTCACTAAATAATTGAGAAATAAACATTGACACAGACCATATTTATACATGAACTCTATACTTCCCCTCATTTTCTGCTACTCACGATCCCAGCATGTAGATACAGCAACAGTATCTTGTCCTCTGGGAGACATACAGAGATAATAAAGCCAGGCCTTGGCCCAGACCTCTTGAATTCTACTGTGCCATGATTTTCCTCCCAAAACATGCTGTCAGTTTCCTTTTTTCATAGTACAAAAACGGTGGAAAAACCTTCCCAACCATTAGTGTGGAAGAGAAAACAACCTAATTACTGTTTCAATTAACATGCCCATTTGGTTCCATGACCAAGTAACAGTTTTTACATTGACCTTCAACAAGACTGAAGCTGAGAATTATTTCTCAATTTTCTCAGAATCTAAAGAGAGAAAGAGTAGTGGTTACTGGGACTTCTGCAGGCATGCCAGCTCTTCATTTTGATGGCACTGTTTATATTTTGTGCCTTTTGTATTCTGCTTTTACTCCTCCAAGTTCATCCTACTTAAGGTCACTAAAACCAATAAAAAGAAGTGAAAATCTCAAGTAAAACATATTACTCAACACACCAAATTGTGAAGGAGGCAAAAAGAACAAAACAAGGCCTATCATAGATAATATGCTAGACCAGATAGTCACAGTATTGGTTTGCTGTTCTGTGAATATTGGATATTGGTGGCGAACACACATGCAGTGACACTTGGTCAATCCTGTATGGTGCTGATGAAGATGTTTATCACATGAACATTTGTTTGCTCAACAGATTCCTTTTCCAGACAATGGAAATTTTTGTAAGAGTACAGACTACGTTTGTCTTATGCCTATCATGTGCAGAGGTCATAGCCGAGTGACACAGTAAACTTCAAGCACAGATTTTTGAATGAATAAATGGATATTGAAACATACAAAGTATGGGGGAAGTACAGGCTTACTATCATAGAAATAAGAACAAGAATTAAATAATTAGGAATAACTTAATTTAACTCAAGTAAATATTCACATTTAACAAAGGTTGAAGATATATTGCAGCAAAAATCTGACTAACCACTTCTTTAGCCCTTTTTAAAGGAGTATTGTACTTTATACTGAGAAAAAAATATTTAGAACATACTAAAATTTTCATTTATCAAAAGTGATTAACACAGACTTTATTTAAACACTTATGCACATGCATGTATACTACAACCTTAATCTAACAGAAGCAACAACAAGAAAGTAACTTGGTGAAGAAATAGGCAAGACAGAGACATTTTTCACTGTGAGTGAATGTAAAAATATTGTGAGCCCTTAAATATTATTTTTATCTTCATGTAAATCTGTCCTTTTATAATTGATGATTGAAATAATGTTCACCCAAATGTTAAAATAGGAAATTTATTTGGGGGGTACTTCCATTTACACTTTGTGTCATTTTTGTTATTCAATAATTTTCTTTTAAGAAGAAAAAAATAATAAAAATGATGATTCATAATTTCAAAACAACATGATAGATATTAACAATAGTTAGTATATTATATGTTGTGTTTAAACTAGTTGCTCAGATTACAAGATAGAGGCATGAATGATTGAATGATCATATGATGAAAGCACAAACTGTTCTTTTTGATGAACTAACAGAGATTAGTAGTATAATTATCTATCTTACATATTAGTAGCAGAATTATCTATTATATACATATTTTCCTTTTTTTAAAAAAATTGGTACAGGATATCAAACTCACGACTGCGTGCTTGCAAGGCAAGTGCTTATGTCGCTGAGTTAAATCCCCAGCCCCATATTTTCCTTTTTGAGCAGTTTCCTTTTTACTTTCACAATAGCTATTGTACATTATTAAAATTTTTATTTTTACTTATTTATTTTTTGGTACCAGGGATGGAATTCATGACCTTGCACTTGCCAGGCAGGAGCTTGTGTCTCTGTATATAATAGCCATTGTACATTTTGGATCCTATTCACTGTTTCAGTTTTTACACTATGGAGGCAATATGACACATACACATCTGAGTCTGATTTATTTCACTTATGAGTGTGATTTCTAGTTGTATTCATTTACCCATAAAGGCTTTGAGTTTGTAATTCTCTATAACTGAGTAGTATTCTGTTGTGTAAAAATACCACATCTTTTTTATCCATTCTGCAGCTGATGGGCAGTTGGGTTGTTTCCAAGATTTAGCTATTACAAATTGTGCTGCTATAAATAGGAGTGCAAATATATCACTGTGTATGATATATTCAATTCTTATAGGAGAATAACCCAGAAGGGGAATAGCTAGATAGAATGGGATCTTTAAATCTAGTCTTTTGAGGGCTATCCACACTGATTCTCACTGTAATTGTACAAGGCTTTACTCCCAACAACAGTGGAGAAGGGTTCCTTTTTCCCCACAGACCTACTTAGCATTTGTTATTGGTTGATATGTTGATGAGAGCCATTGTTTCTGAAGTGAGATGGAATCTCAGTGTTGTTTTAATTAGTACTTCAGTGATGTTGAACATTTTTTTGTATATTTATTTGCCATTTGTATTTCTTCATCTGAGAAGGATGTATTCATCGCAGATTCCCATTTTAGGATTGGGTCTTTGTATATGGCGAGTCTGATTGGTTTTGAACTTTATATGTTCTAGGTAGAAGTCTTTTGTTGGAGGGACTGTTGGCTAAAATAGTTTCCCATTCTGTGGCTTGTACTTTCACTCCATTGGTGATTTCTTTTGATGTGCAAAATCTTTTCAATAAGATGAGGTCTCAGTTGTTGATTCTTTGAAGTACTTCCCTTCACATGAAGTCTAGATTTTACTCATAAACTCTCTGCCTATCCTTATGTATTCAAGGTTTTTTGCCTACCTTGCCTTCCATAATGTTTCTGTTTTAATATTTAGATCTTTGATCTATTTTGACTTTAGTGCGTGGTGATAGACATGGGTCTAGTTTCAGTCTTTGGCATGTGGAAAGCTAATTTGTTAAGCACCATTTAATAAAGAGGCTACATTTCTCCCAGTGAAATTGACCCCTTGGTCAAAGATAAGGTGACTGAGTGTCTTTGTAGTCTTTGCATCTTCTAATCTATTCCAGTGATCCTCATGATTTTGCTAATACCATGCTAATTTTATCACAGTGGCTTTGTAGTATAATTTCAAGTCAAGGATTGTGATGTTTCCTGCCTTGCCTTTGCTACTCTAGGTCTCTTATGTTTCCAAATGAATTTTAGGAATATTTTCTCTAGATTCCAATTTTTGTAGCATTTTTTTTTTAAATCACGAATGGTGTTGGACTTTATGTATCTCTTGAGATGATCATGTGATTTTTGTTTTGAGCTCTATTGATATGGTGTATTGCAATTATTGATTTGTGTACTTTGAACCATCCCTTCATTGCTGGGATGAATCCCACTTGGTCATGGTGTAGAATGTTCTTAATGATTTGCTGCATTCTGTTAAGTAGTATTTTATTAAGGATTTTTGCATCTACGTTCATTTGGGAGATTGGCCTGTGGTTCTCTTTTTTGGTTTGGTCTTTGTCTCTTTTTGTTCTCAGGGTTATACTTGTCTGCCAGAATGAATTAGGGAGCATTGTTTCCCTTTCAATTTCATTAAAGAGTTTGAGGAATATTGGTGTCACATCTCCTCTAAGTTTCTTGTAGAATTCAGCTGTGAATCCATCAGGACTTTTCTCTGTTGGTAAATTTTAATTACATTTTCCTTTTCATTAACTAATATTGGGTTATTCAATAATTTTATATCTTCTTGATTCAGCTTTGGTTGTTCATATATTTCTAGGAATCTTTCCATTTCTTCTGTGTTTTCCAGCCTATGTGAGAAAAGATCTTCAAAGTAGGTATTAATCTTAATTTACACAGAGTCTATAATGACTTCACACTTTTCATTCCTCATTGCATACATTTGAGTTTTTCTCTTGTTTTCTTAGTTTCAGTTGTGGACTCGGTTGGATTTTTTTGGGTCTTTAGTGTGGACAGATTTCTTGTATTTTTTTAAATTGATGTTTGACTTTTTGGTTTTGTGGTCATGAATTTTTTGAGTTGTTCTTTTCCATGGAAGCATCTTATTTCTCCATTAATTTTGAAAGATAGTTTTGCAAGGTACATCAGTCTGGGTTGGAAGTTGTTTTTTCCCCAGGACTTGAAGCATTTCACTTCAAACTCTTTTCGACTTTAGGGTTTGTATTGAGAAGTTGGCTGTGATTCTAATGCACTTTCCTTTATAGGTGATTTGTTTCCTTCCTCTAACAGCTTTTAGTATTCTATTTTTGGGCTGAATTTCTGGGAACTCAGTTATTATTATACATCTGGGTAAGGTTTTATTTTGATTATGGCTGTTTGGGGTTCTATATGCCTCATTTATCTGTATGTCAAATTCTGCTCACATGCTTGAGAAATTTTTTTGTATTACTTCTACAAATAGTTTTTTTTTAAAAAATATCATTTGTATTGGCTTCTGTTTTTTCACTGAAGCCAATAAAATTTATATTGTTTTTCTTTGCATCATCTTAAGGCTGTTGAATTGTTATTTCATGGTTCTCTAATTTGTTTTTTAAAGAAGTATTTCCTTTCATGATTGGTAACTGTCATGCTGTCTTCAAGGTCTAAAAGTCTTTAGTTTCACTGAAGCAATTATGCCAGCTTTCAACTGAATTTTTAATTTCCTGTGTATCTGTTTGAATCTATTTAATGCATTGTATGCCTTTCCTGTATTGTTCATTCAAGGTTTGCATCATTTTCTTGTGGTCTTGTACTTTTTTATCTATGTCTTCTCTACATATGCCCAGCAATTCCATCATTAATGTAGTCATTGTATTTCTTTCTTTCTTTCTTTTTTTTTACCAGAGAGATTATTTGTGATATAATTTCCTCTGTGGTCTCATGGATTGGTTTCTTTACTTCATTTGCTATCTTTTCAGAAATTTCAGGGATGTGTCTTCCAATGTCTTCAATGTCAGTGTCTCCTATACTTTTTGCAGATGTGTTGGAGATATGAGATTACATTTTGCCTTTTTGTCTTGTCTGTTTTACCTCTTGGTTCATATTTCCTTCTCTTCAGTCTCACTAGTCTTACCTTTCCATCCTGTGCATCTTTAATGTCCTATTGTGTGGCTGGCATTCAATCCATTGCTGTATCCCACAGTGTAGGGGAGGAATCAGTCACCTGAATCCTCTTGTGGGGCCAGTTGGATGAGTCCTGGATTCTTCCTGGGTTGACTAGCCTAGGAGAATTGATGTGACCCATCCCTTAACTCTTATTGTTACTGCTATTTCACAGTTTTCCAGGCTTCCAGATCCACCTGTCCCTGGTGTGCACTACAGCCAGGGCCTTACTGTGTCACTGGGGAGGGGTCTCTCAGGCCCACCCAGTTTCCTCTGGGCTGGGGAAGCTTCACTGGCACTCTTACAGAGTCCTGCTCTGAGTTCTTCTAGGTAAAGTGCGGGCTCACTTGTGCTCTCCTTGCCTTCCCCAGGGTCCTCTGGATGGGGGTTGGGGCTGCTCGTGCTTTTGCTAGCCTGTTGAGTTCCTCTGGGTGGGGAAGGGGTCACTGACACTCCTGTCAGCCCACCAAAGTCCTCTGGATGGGAGAAGGGCTTAACTGGACTCTTGTTGGCCCCCAGTGTCCTCCAGATTGGCTCATACTTATTTTTAAAAAACTGTTTTCAGAAAGAATGGGATTGAATGAAGCTGATTATCTGAGCTAAAAAATGTAAGGGGAAAAATTTAGGGTAATTATTTAGGAGAAAAACAAAAACCATAGTCATTTTGATGTCTAGTGTGTAATGGCTGTTAAACAGTTTATACCTTATGCCTAAATTCATTTGGAATGCTGTGTTTTAATTCCACACAGTAGAATTTTCTCATTTCTATTTTCTCATTTTTGTGATTTGATGGTTCCTATCCTCTGTTGGTGCTAATCCTCTGGGCATTTTCAGATAATTTCTCCAGAGGGCCCTGTCCTGATAATGAGAATTGAAGTAAGGATCTCAGTGTGCATTCAGTTAGAGAAACTTAAAAAAACAATAATAAAAGTCTATTCCAAAGCCATCAGCCATAAGTCATTAGCAGGGTCTTAACCCACACACATTCCTGAAGTATTTCTTTGACTTTGTAATATTTCACTAGCTTTTCTCCTTTTTCCTAAACAAGTTATCTCAAAATTCTGTAGTCCAATAATGTTATGTGTTGTGGAGTATCTCTTGCTCCCTGAGAAACACTGCTATGGTTAGAATTAACATTTCCCATGCTTTTTCTCACCTTTCATGTTGAAATACAAGGTTGCTTAAATGGTCTTCAAGTATCCTAAAACTGCTAACATAAAGACCATACCTTTTGAAGAGACAAAGGGTCCTGAGAGATCCTTGTTCTTCCTTTCAGGCCTGTATTTCACAGAGTTCTTTCCCTCCCTTTCCTCTGACTCTTCTAATATATCATGTCTGTTACTGGTGCAGGATGCAGTCTCTCCCCATGGAGCATCTCACCCTGCCCTTGCGGCACAGTGGCTCACTCTTCAGAACACACCTGGCCGAGCCTTCTCTCTGTCAGTCCTTTTCCTCCTTCCAGAAACCCCACCTGGCCATGCAGACCGTGACACAAGTGAAAGTGACGGAGGTGGGAAGGGGCACGAGGGAGCCACTGAGGAAACACACTCTTCTGCTACACCTCTGTAGCCCACTGAACTTTCTATTTTTCCTATTTTAACCACACTGAGTGATCACAGCTTTTAAATATGATGCATTAATCAATACCTATCTTTTGCTCTTGGATGGTAGTTCTATGGGAAAAGGCATCATACCTAATTCCCATTCTTCAGATTGTAAGTTTTTGCACATCAAAATAAAAGCTGATAGACTTTTGCAGACTGAATAAAGGACCTCCTCAGATCCTCCTGTTCATTCACATGATTTTCTCTTTTCCTCCTACCTCCTTCCTGTCTTTATGTAGCTAATTATTCAGTTATTTGCCATTATTATATTTAGTTCTAAATTACTCAGATCTTCCCTTTAGCATGTCCTTCTTAGAGTAAATTAAGCTGCCTGCTCTCATCCTACTATTTTCCTGGTGCATTTTTTAGAGAAAGATTATATACCAGAGAGTTCAGAAACAATATAAATCAATTTTCACTTACCTCATGATTTTCTAGCAATTATATTATTTTCTTTAGTGGTATTACTCCCATATCTGATTGAGATGACTATGAATATGGGTTAGGGCCTAAGACCTCTACTCACCTCCTAGTTTCTAACACAAAAAAATTAAAAACCAGAACTACTCACAAGTGAAAAAGTAATTTATTAATCACACACCCTTGGTCTTACCATCACACACTCTAGACTCAGTCACCTCTGAAATAGCTCCCTGACCACATGAGGCTTTGGGGGGACATCTAGACACAAACCATAACAAATATACTGTATTTTGTTAATTAAAACATGTGTATCCTTTATTGGAAACATATATTTGATGAGTTCAAAGCACATGTAAAATCTCTACTTTGCCAAACAATTGATGAAACATTGAATTTTGCTTAAAAATGCAAATAAAATACACATAATTTTACTTATTCTATTTGTAATTCTGTATTATCTTCATGCTTTCTGTGTAATAAAAAGCCATTGTATAGGAACACATAAGAAATATACTGCATATTTCATTAAACTCTGTCTCATTGTGATCTGATCCCTACTTACACTGTAACAAGTATCATTACAGAGAACATCTGAGATTTTGAGAGTGCAAAATGTGTTTTCACTGTGACTTATATTACTATAGCACATTCCATTTTTAACCTGAAGCATTCTGCTAAAATCTCAAACAACCCATGATTTTTTTTTCCTTGAAGGAATTTTTGCCAAACAAAGACACATTTAAAAGACTTTTACTTTCTGGTTAAAAGTGTATTTATTCTCTGCTTTATTCATACAAAACATTTTTTCCAGAAAATTATTGTGCTTCACAACATTAAAAATGATCAAGGATAAGCAGGATAGCAAAAATTATCAACTGTATCTTCTTATTATGAGTGAGATGTGTGAAAAAATACTTCATAATAAATATTGCAGATGTATTTAGAATCAGGTAACAATCTACATTCTCTAAACTCTAAAACTTTATGACTAGGAACTTTATGGTAAAAACTATATAGTCAAAATTTCTAAAAATAACTGGTCCAATTTCATCTCCTTCCAGGACAAGTTTATTTATTTATTTATATATTTATTTATTTATGGTACTGGGAATCAAACTCAAAACCTCATGATTGCCAACCTCATTTTCCTTATCTGTAGAAGACATCATCAGACATATTGAAATTTAAATAAAACTGTATAATTTTATTTTTTTCCCATGTACACTAGATTTTTTTTTTGCATTGAGGGAATACAACTAATTAACTTTCTCCTAGTAATCTTTTGTTTCTCTTGGTAAAAAAACTAATGCCTGACATAGACTTGCCATTCAGTACTTGTTCCAATATATGGAACCCTTCTATGCATAAATATATAAATGCATATTGCATTATTAAGGAATTAGGAATCCCATGTCCCTACCCAATATCTATTGATTATTCAAGACATTTAACATGGATCACAAAAGATGCCAACAAGTCTAAGACAGATACTTCAAGCTCACATTCATTTTGATATCCCAACACATTTCCTTTTCTCAGGACAGTAGTCCTTTCCTCACCCTTTGGGAACTGCCACCTCCATTGTGCTGTACCCCATGCCCTGGACACTGATGCCAGTGCAAGACTCAGCCAAGGAAATCAGAGTTGTATCTTAAGCTGAGCCACACAGAACGAGAGGTTGATGCGGCTGAGCCCACTGGTGACAGTGCCAGGAGGCTGCTCCTCAAACTTCTTGCCTCTGTGCCTGGAGCTGCCCTGGATGCCACTTCCCCTTTGTCTAGGTTTCCATAAGCTTTAATTCCCTCAGTTATTCTAGGTACTGCTGCAATATGTCAATCCTATTGGTGCCGTGTATTAAAAAATTGTATTCTTTATTTATAAACATACCACCACATAAAAAGCAATAAATGAAAAAATTCACGATTATGTGTGATATAGGAACAAAATTATGTTCTTGAAAATTATTTCATGAAAATGTTTTAAAAATGAAATGATATCAATCTTTTTCTCATTTCTAAGATCCAACTACACCAAGTAAATACACCCTTGCTTAAAATAATATGCCTGTCTTAGGGGATTAATACCCAAAGGAAGTCAACGTTGTTTAAAATCTCCTGTGTGTATGAATTATTTCAGTTCCTGGCATCAGATAGGAGATTGCTGCAGGGAGCTGAACCACAACTGGATGTGTGACACTGTATTTAAAAGTGAATGAAGAAGAACAGAATTTAGGGCATCTACGTGCAGACTTCGGGATGAGTGGTGTTTAGCCAGGGAGGCGCCTTCCTTCTCTCAGGAAGGAAAGGAGAAAACCACTGAATAGCACCAGGCAGCTGTGATCCCCGTTGCCAGGCAACTTCCCAGGTTTTCTCTTACACTTTTCAGCTTGGCTCTTAATTTTTCCATATCCTTACAATCACTAGGAAAAATATAAGGTTAAGAGCTAAATAAATAAGTGCTACATAGGGTGGATAGATAGATGACAGACAGATGATAGTTTTAAGTAATAGAACCCATGAGAAGACATATAAATGAAAGAATTCACTGGATTGGAAAGTCTAAAATAAGCAGAAAAAGATTAGGATTTCCAGAATGTAATACTTTCAGATTTACTTTTACATTTGTGTCTTTTACTGGTAAAATTTAGTAACACTTAACTTGTGTGTGGTCATAGAATTGCAGACTGTGGAACTTGAGGTGTAGTTTACAGCATAATCATCTGAATTAAACTGAGGGGACTCAAAGAATGAAAAGCCTGTCAATAAAATTTTCTGTTCATTGAGAGCTAAGTTCCTTCTTTTAGCTAATTTGTTATTGTGTGCTCATACCGAGCGACACAATTTTTGAAGACACTGTACCTGTACATGTGGTTTATTTCACTATAGCTGGAGAATTAATGGAACCAAATTGTCTCTAATGAGTGTAAGAAATTTGGATGTAACATTGTGTATTATTGATACATTCAGTCTTTATATTTGTTCCTTTAAAATCACAAAGGAACATGTGGAGTTAATGAATTTAATTGTGTGTATAGAAATGGAAGGATAGGAGCTCTGTAACTGTTGTGGCAAAGATTGTTAAAGAATACAATCTGCACTGTGAAACTTCAAACTGAAAAAATTTCAGACAGATATACAGTAATGAAGAAGCAGACAGATGAAGAAATTTCTGTAAAGAGTCACTGTTCTGTGAATATCTGGAACTTGTCTTCCTTATCATTTAGCTGATATAAACACAATTAATTCATATATATGTTAAATTTCATCAGAGATTTATTTTTGCCATCACTCAAGAGTTGACTCTTCTTGTAGAATGAGAAATCTCACTACAGTGACGGAATTCATCCTGCTGGGCATCCCTGAGACAGGAGGGCTAGAGACCGCCCTTTTCTTCCTGTTCTCAGCATTGTATCTCTGCACCATCCTGGGAAATGTGCTCATTCTCACCGCCATCCTCTCCTCCTCTCGGCTTCACACTCCCATGTATTATTTCTTGGGAAACCTCTCCATCTTTGACCTGGGATTCTCTTCAACTACTGTCCCCAAGATGTTGTCCTACCTTTCAGGGCACAGCCCAGGCATCTCTTTTCAGGGCTGTGCTGCTCAGCTCTTCTTCTACCACTTCCTGGGCTGCACTGAGTGTTTCCTGTACACAGTGATGGCCTGTGACCGCTTTGCTGCCATCTGTTACCCACTGAGATACACAGTCATCATGAACCGCAGGGTGTGCTTTGTCTTGGCCATGGGGACCTGGATGAGCGGCTGTGTCCATGCTGTTATCCTGACCTCCCTCACCTTCAGACTGCCCTACTGTGGCTCCAACCATGTGGGCTACTACTTCTGCGACATTCCTGCAGTGTTGCCTCTAGCTTGTGAGGATCCATCTCTAGCTCAGAGGGTGAGTTTTACAAACGTTGGTCTTGTGACTCTCATTTGTTTATTCCTCATCTTTGTTTCCTACACTTGCATTGGAATCTCCATATCAAAAATCCGCTCAACAGAGGGCAGGCAAAGAGCATTCTCCACCTGCAGTGCCCACCTCACTGCAATCCTCTGTGCATACGGGCCAGTCATCATCATCTACCTTCAGCCCCACGCCAGCCCCTTGCTTGGCGCTGTAATTCAGATGTTGAATAATCTTGTAACTCCCATGCTGAACCCACTGATCTACAGTCTGAGGAATAAGGATGTAAAATTGGCCCTGCAATGTGTATTTCTGAAAGGAAGGCGTATTCTAGAAATCCATTGATTATCTCCAAAGCTTCGAAGGACAAAGTTTGAGCCTCACTTTTGTAAGGTAAATTGTTATCTGAAGCTTGTGAATCACCGATACCCTTTATCTCATTGCTTTAAAACGTATAGCTGTTTTTCAATTTCCCTATGCTTTACAATGAAATATATTTGAAAATATTTGTTAGTAGACATTTTACCAATTCTTATACTGCAAGAATTGTCTCGGTACCATAATAACCCCACAAACATTTCTTTGTTCTTTAAGACCTTAACAGTATTATGAGAGCATATTTACTCTCTTAAGATAGTTTTAAAGTGTATATATCCACATATATCTATATGTAATATATCCATCTAGAGGAGAGAGAGAATCAAAGATTCACAAAGGCTAGGTATGATACCAAGTATCATAGTTCTGTATCTAGTTTTGTAGAGTGTAAACCCCAAATTACTAAAAATAAACCAAAAGTTCAAGCTAATTAATAATGCTTATGGGACAATCTCCCAAGTATATAGTATTAAATATATGCCTACATTTTTCTAGTTTAGATATTTCTTTGAGAACATAGCTATTTTCATTTTTTGACCCTGGTACACTATGAACCTGAATAATTTCTCATTGGATGCCAAAAGAATGAGTTTCAGTTTTGTAAATATCTGAGCTCTTGATTGTCTTATAGCTTGTCTTGTAAGCCGCATTGTTTCTTTTGGAAAGCAAGAATCAATTCCCAGGAGCCAGAGACCTAACTTGATGAGAAAAATGGAGGCCTGCATGTACCTGGAAAGTGAAATTTTTTGCTGAAATTCAAATCCACCTTCTGGCATAATTCAAACTATTCCGGCAGAGGACTCTAACTAAAGGAACACGGAAGTGTGAGGAATCACCACCCAGTAATGCATAAATGATTAACCTCTAACTTCTAAAGGTGATGGTCTATTTTGGTAAAAGCATGGACCAGAAGGCAGATCCCAGCTCAGGGAAATGTCCTGTACTACAGACTATAGAGAATTCTTTAGGTTCCTATGAGCCTGATGAAAGAAAAAAGAGCAGAATACACACCAACAAAGCAGGATGATGTCCATAGCTACTATTAGTTGAGTATTTATCATGTATCAAGTGCTATGTGACATAACACATTATGACTAGTCCTTAATCCTATACTGGGAAATTGGAATCACTTCTCTTACTTGGCACAAGAGAAAGCTAAAGGGGAGACATGTGACAGCATAAATGAAAATAGAGGATATTTTAGGAAAAGGGAGACCTTAGAGAAGGGAATTAGGTGATGTCATCAACTGGGAATGAGGAGTTTAGAAATGCAACCAGTGATGTGTTCTCCTGGTGCCTACTATCAAAGGGAATATCAGTTTGCCACCACCCTACTGATTAGATATGTCACACATGTTTATTTCTCCTTTTCTTTGGATCTTCTTCATAGAGGATAGATTATAGGACCAAAGGAAGCCCTCAGCCACAGACTTGGAGGCTCAGCCATGACACCCAAAGCTCTGCATTTACCTTTCTCTCCTCGTTAAGACTTGATGCATCTCTTCTTTGAACTTCCAGCCAGAGGGCTGGATGACCTTCTCTAGATACTATAGTGGGCCACCTTTTAAAAGTCCAACAGTAGCTTCATCTATATTTATAGGAAAGATGACAAAGACCTACTAAAGGCTAAGTTCATGGGAACATGCATCTTGGGGGCAATTTTGCCTTTGCTGTGGCAGCAGTGTGCCCACCCTGTCTTGTACTAAGGCTGTGTCATCCACCTTTGCTCATATGCCCTGTCCTTTACCTGGCCTTTAATGTATTCTTGCCTGTGTCATACTCTAAAGTCCTCCTGAAACTCTTGCAGTGCTTTTCCCCAAACTGGTAGAGGCACCTTCCTCAATAACCAAGGAGAAATATCTGTAATTGTAGAAAGGTGGAGGACAGAGTCAGGGACTCGAGAGTAGAATTAGCAAATTGACACAAAAAATAAAAAAAATATGGTGAAACATTTATTTCCTTAGCCATAAGTCTGATAATTAAAATATTGTGAGTGCTCTACATTTGGTAGCCATAATAAATACTTTATGACACACTGTAATTGTGGTGAGTCTACTGAGAAGCAAGGTATGGCTTCATTTTGAAGAGGAAGACCCGAATTCCAGAAAATTCAGGAAAGCTGCCCCAAATAGCTTGCCTAAGAGTGCTAGAGGCTACACTAGCCTGGGTTATTTTACTGCAAGTCTCCTCTGGCAAACCAAAGACAACACCAAAACTTTCAACAATTTTGTCCTAAAACTCTTCTCTCAATTTATTATGTTGCCCTAGCAGGCTCTACTCAGGCAAGAGCATTGTTCATCCTGCTCTTGTAACTGGAAAATTCTCAGCCTGCTCCAGTCCCTTTGCATAAAATAACCTCTTAGCCACAATTTAACTGTCTGAGTAGAACTGTGTATAAACAGAGCATAGACTGGGAATACACAGAGAAGCATTTTTACAGAGCAAAACAAAAATAGTTCTCACTGTAAATTGATAATTGGAATTTGACTCATGTATCCGTTACTTTTGACGCGGTTTATTGTGAGTCGCCATCCTCAATCTAGTGCATTGAGATTAAAGTTCTAAATCTGTAAGGACAAAGGCCTGATTTTGAATTGCAGTGATCTAACTGTGCTCATTTTCTCTAAATGCCACATCTTGCCAGTAACGTCCCACCATCGCTTTTAGATTTCAATCATGATGTTTGAAATGCAACTTATGTTATTAAGCACATGTATATATACTTCTCTTCTTTTCTATGTATGAACCTAAAATTGAAAAGTTTTGAGTGGCGGTTAAATATATGCTTAGAACATTACTAAGGTGCTTAATGTGAATGAAAATAAAAGCAATAATTGATATATTAGCAGAATTTTAAATAGCACTTATTTTGTGTCAAGCAAAATTTCTGATGCTTTACTTACTTTTATTTTAATATTCACAATAAGCTTATCAGGTAAATATTATTAGTATTACCATTTTTAAGTAAGAAAACTGAGTCTTAGAGTTTAGTTGATTTTTCTAAAAACCAAACAGGCAAAAGAGCTAGTACTTAACTAGTTGATTTCTTAATGTGTCATGACTTTACAGGAGTTAATATATGACTTAAAAGAAAATACCCTATGTCAGTTCTTCTCACAATGCTAGAATAAATTGTTTCAAGCTGTTAGGAAACTAGAGAAACTATATACCGTATTTTTCATAATTTAAAAAAAAAACCAGCAAGGAGCTACCAATACAATAAGAAGCTATTAGGTGGGGCCTAGGAAAGGAAGAAAGCCAAGAGAAGTGAACCTGGCATCTGGTGTCTGTTCACATTTTGCAGCAAATGCCATGTACAAATGGTGCCTGAATAATTAAGCTGTTTTACAGAAGTAGGAAGAAAAAGGAGAAATTATGGTTTTTCAAATGTCTCTGTACTGCAGGTTTTTGCATACAATCCGATAGGCTCACAGGGTTGAGGTCGAGATGAGCCGGAAATAGAAAGCCATTAAATTGATGGAAATTCATTGGACAGAGCATAACTGGATTAAGCAAGTTGGCTCTGTGTCCAGCAACCCATTGTATACAAAGACTGAGACCTTTCAGACTCAAGATATCATTTAGATTCTTGAAAAATTTTCATACTGCTTCATATAAAATATCTAAAAACTACAAAAAGAATTGAAAATCTAAAATAAGATTATGCTACATACTTATGTAGGAATCATAATATTAATTAGGAAATATTTTTAAGTAGATGTCCCAATTTAGGATTTAATTAGATTTTATACATATATAGATGTGTAGCTCTAAAGACATACATTAGGAGAAAAAGAAGTATAAAAATGTACTAATTACACATCCATCTCAAGAGGATAGAAAAAGCACAACCAATAAATCCAGAGATTTTAAGAGAAAGAAAATAACAAAGTTACAAGCAGATATTGGTAAAATTAAAAAAATTGTACAGTGAGAGGATGATAAATGGAAATGTGATAGTACCGTAAAGTTTAGTAAAATTAACAAACTTTTGGGTTAAGTAAATAAAAAAGGTGCAAATAACCTATGTCAGGAATGAAAAGCTAATATCACTATAGATTCTACAACATTAAATGTTATCATAAATGGCAAATGATATTGTAAAGCAATGTCATAGAAAATTTAATGCCAATAGACTTGAAAATTTGTATAGAATATCCAAGCTCCCATGAAAACAAAAATATATAAAGTATAAAGAGTTAAAAACAAAACAGAAGAGATTGGAAGATGGTAGTGTAAAATCTCAGTCTCTCTGGGACTTGTAGTACCAAGAAAACAACAACTTACCAAAAAAACAGAAAGAAAAGCACCAAGAAATAAGAAGGAGCTAGGAATCACAGAAAAGTGGAGAAACTGAAGACAATGCAGGAAAAGAAGGAGGTATTCTGAAAGTTAGCTTCAGATCCTGGGGAAGAGGACTTGCTCCTAAAGCACAAGCTAAGCCCAGAGGGTTGGCAAATCCAGGGATAAACAGGAGAGCAGGAAAGAAGTACCAGCTCCAAGAAAACACTCGTGATTATTGAAAATTGCAAAAACAATGTGGAATTTTACATTGAAAGTAACTTCTTTCACATGGCAGCTAAAATTGGAGAGGAAATCTATTGCAATATCTGCCATATTGGAAAGTGACTAGTCAGGAACCATTTTGGGAAGGGATTGTTTAAGACTGAGGTTTCTTCTGAATCAGAAGCCACAGAAGAACTCCACTTTTGGAACCACCCCACCATAGTCAATAGGTGGGGAATAGCTTCAACAGACAGATATCACAGGCTAGACGAGACCCTCTGAGAATTTTAAGCAGTGGGAGCTTAGGCTGGCAAAAGCATAGTGAGTGTACCCTTTGTGGTGAGAAGTCAGACTAGCCTATAGGGATTTTGGAGGGAGCTGGATCTGAAAACACTGACAGGAAGTCCACTGGACAGTGGGAACCCCCACACTAGTGCTTCCATTCAGCACAGGTTCAGTGATGTCTTCTCTCCCCATTTGCTAATATGATCGTTGCCTTGGCTTGGATGCTTGCCACAGCCTGGGGTGTAGAGACAGAGGTTCCTCATAAAACAAGGTGGAGAAATCCATGACACAGGGTGCACAGAGGAACACGGAGACTGGATGTCCAGAGTGAAGCCCAAGGGTTCCCACCATTGGTGACAACATCTTTCAGGAAAGATGGGGCCGGATTCAACATTCACATCACAGGAAGTGAGCACGGAAATGAAGCAGATCTCAGCAGAGATCTGCTATCCTCCCTCCACCTGGTGGATTCTGGCACCACAGACCCTGAAGAAAAATCACTTATTCAAAAACAGGAAAACTTTGGACTCATTTTATTTATTCACTGTTTTTTTTTTTTGGAAGGAAAAGAAGAGTGTTTATTTATTTAGGCTGGTATCTAGCGATGAAGAGTGCAGGTGGAATTTACACTGCTGTGCAACTAGGCTAAGAACTGGGGTGGTTTATAAAGGGAAAACCCACAAAGGTGTGGGGGAGCCACACCTGTGCATTCCTGAGGAAACAGGACATCCTGTTGTTTGCCTAGGGTCAAAGTACAGAGGTTTGTGGCTAATCTATTCCAGGAATACATTATGCAGGCGGTGGGCATTATGGGAAGAACACAATTACTGGAGTCAGGAGAAGTGCAAAGTGCGATTTGGGACAATGGTTGCAGTTTAGGTCAAAGGGTATGGCGCGTACAGAACAGAATGGCAGTGCTTGAGTTAGATTACAACATTCCGCACTGATTTTTGTCAGTGAGCCAAATCATTGGCTCATAGTTGAATCTACAGGTACTAGCTCATAACCCTGGGTTGCTAAGATCATCAGCTTGACATCCTGTATTCCGCCTTTTACATAAGATACCAGTTTATTTATGATACAGGGACCGATAGTTACACCGACTAAAAGCACTGTTAGGGGTCCTATGGCTGCTGATATGAGGGTGGACAACCAAGGGGAGAATGAGGACCAACATTCAAACCAATTTTGTTCTGCCAGTTGAGCTTGTTCCCTTTCCTGTAGGCATTTCTTAAGGGCAGCCACATTCTGTCTAATAACTCCAGAGTGGTTTGTATATAAGCAACAGGTTTCTCCTAAGGCCAAAAAGAG
This sequence comes from Hydrochoerus hydrochaeris, assembly GCA_004027455.1. NCBI lineage: Eukaryota > Metazoa > Chordata > Mammalia > Rodentia > Hydrochaeridae > Hydrochoerus > Hydrochoerus hydrochaeris. The sequence continues at coordinate 107,143 of PVLA01003442.1, forward strand.
ACTTCCATCTTTTAGAAAAAGAAGGTCCAAGCCTCAGTGGTTTTGTAAAACCATTTCAGCTAAGGAGCTTAGAGAATCTTTTAATTTAGATTCAGAGTCACCTAGGCTAGCTAGGTCTTGGTTAATGAATGTAGTGAGGTGTCTATAGTTTTGGTCTTCTACTATGAAACTAGATATACTTAATCCTATTGATCTAGCCATCTCAATTCCAAGTAACACATTTTCAAGCATAACAGAAGAATTCTTTCTCGGGCGAGCATGAACAATACTGAGAGTATAATCTCATTTTAATGGAAACATTTTGCAGTAAAGGTTCACCAGTCTTATGAATAAATCTACCAAAACTTATCTAATACTGTGAAATTCTGAACAGTTTTGTTTCTTTTCAAACCTGTTACTGGCAGGTACTATAAACCAAGGCAAATAAAATTCACATCTCCTCAATCTTTCTACAACTTACTACACACCTTCAAGTTGAGCTTTTCCTATCTTATTTCACATCCTGGCACAGCCAGACATTTGACTTGAAGACAAAACCACTTTCTCTGTTCCTCTTTTTTTTACTTATTACCAGTCAATTTCCTTCCTCTTGCTTTTCAGACAACATTAAAACTTTCAATAAAATCCTTGAAGTGATTTTCTTTCAGTAGTCTAAAATATTGAATCATTCCATGTGTTTTTACCACCTTAAAATGCTGTAATTTTTTTTAACTGGCTCAAAAACAGTATGGCTTGGTTTGTTTTCCAAGGAAGATACATTTCAATGTAAATTTGAAATACTTCAAACATATTTCATGCAAATTTTAGGTGACAATATAAAAATTTTAAATTTTGCATGCATGGCTTAACAAAGAATGCTGGTAGAATTTCAGTATTTGGAAAATTCTGAATTTTAGCATATACTGTAAATATCACAATTGATTGTACTGAAAAGTCATGATGAATCTACAATCAGAAAAACTCATTAACTTCATACATATTTCATCTGATTAAAAATATGAGGCTTGCATGTTCTAAATAATCCAAGAAAATATCTTTTTAAAAAGCCACAATTTAACTGTAATCTGAATACCTTTAGCTGTCATTAAAAATAAAATAAAATTTAAAAAGAAAGGAAAAAACAACCCCAGATGTTCAGAAGCCAGACTGCATTCAGTGTCCCTTGAAGAGGCCTCAGGTGCTGGGTGCTGTTGTCTGAATAAGCCGTGAGTTGAAGTCAGGATGGGCTGAAGTGCCTGGAGGGACTTAATAAGGTCCTGGTTAGCAAGATCAGCAAGCTTTTTCTCAGATATCTTAGGGATGAGGGGTGGAGGTCTCCCATATACTGTCTCAAAAGGGGAAATTCCAGCAACATAGGAAGTACAACGCGCGTGCAAAGGGGCACCCAGTTTTCGCCAGTTTTTAAGGCCATTTTAGTTATCACCATTTTTAAAGTCCTATTCATCCTTTCTACTTGTCCTGAGCTTTGAGGCCAGTACATGCAAAGAAGTTACCAATCAATCTGTAAAGCCTGAGTTAATTTTTGGGTCACTTGGGCTATGAAAGCCTAGCCATTATCGGACCCCATAGATAAAGGCAAGCCGAATCGGGGTATAATCTCATATAAGTTTTTTTACTACTATGAGAGCTGACTCTGACTTGGTAGGTTATGCTTCTACCCAGCCAGTGAAAGCGTCTACCATTACCAACAAATATTTATGTCCTTGAGCCCTGGCTTTCCCATTTCAGTAAAGTCTATTTCCCAATGTTCTCCTGGCATGGTTCCTCAAAAACGCTTTGTCTCAATCAGCATTTGTTGCTTTGGATTTACAAGTTGACATTGCGGGCATCTGAGGCTTGCAGACTGGGCAAGCTTGGACAATTGAGGAATAAAATATCATTCTGAAAGAAATCAGCCAGTTTTGATCCTCCCCACTGAGTTGAGCTATGAGCCTGCTGAATAAGTTCCCTCCCAAGTGCCTCTGGCAATAGGACTTGCTTGTTGGGCAGCTGATACCAGCCTCCAGGGATATTAGGTTTGGCTTGGAGCTGGGTTGCTAGATGGAGGTCCTTTTGAGTATACACTGGTTCTGATAAAGTAGGAGGAATCAACAAAAATGTCGGGGCTGTCTCGGTTCCCACTGATTTTGTAGCTGCCTTTTGGGCTATGGCATCTGCCAACTTGTCCCAATCTTGGGACAGAGATCAAGGTCTATTGTTAATGATCACAGAGAGCATCACTAAAAAACAGATACTAACTAGAGATCCCCAAACTAATGATAAAAACTTTCTACTATAGTCGACTCAAACACCTTACCACAAATCACACAAAGAAGGAGAAACATAAACATGGGAAGATAAGGCAACAAAATACTTCCAACAACTCCTAATTCCCCCAAATCTGACCTGTGGGGCATCAACAAGGAAGAAATCAAAAGCCAAAGAGATAAATTACATACAAAGATAAAAGAGGAGACTAATTAAAACAGATCAACAAGGTGCTCAGAGAGCTCAAAGCTGATGTAACTAAACAGAAAATGGACTTAAAAGCAAAGAAATCTGTGAGCTTACAGAACATACTAATAAAAAGCTAGCTAAAGTAAACAAAATGATATAAAATCTGAATGACAAGTTTAATAAATATTACAGTTCATAACAAGACACCAAAAAGAGACCTAGAATATGAAAAATTCTATTGAAAATAGGGGTAGAATAAGTGATATTGTGAAGAGACAACATCAAAACTAGAAGAGAGGCTTACAAAAGTGATCATATTCTTAGAGATATCTTAACAAAACAAGAGAACATGAGAAATGGATGAAATCATTTCTTATGACATGAAGAAGACTAACCAAAAATTAATAGGAATTAGTGAAAAATTAGATTGCACACATTGCATAAGAACCTGCTTCCAGAAATAATAGCAGGAAACTCTAAGTATGGGAAAAAATTTAGCATACAGATGAATGAGGCATGTAGAACCACACAAATAGCCATGACCAGAAAATATGCACAACAAATCATGATCAAAGCCCAGAAGCGTAACACAAAGACAGACTCTTAAGAGCTGTTCAAGAGATGCAACAATATAGTTATAAAAGTAAACCTCTTAAAATTACACAATTGTCAAGACAAACTTTAATGCCCAGGAGAGCTTGAAATAAAATGTTTCAAGCCCTAAAAGTAAACAACTTCCTATCCTGAGTCATGTATGCTGTAGAACTGTCCTTCAAAAACTGATGAAGGACAAAAGTCTTTCCATGATAAAGAGTTCATCAAGAAATCCAAGACCGTCACATCAGCACTCCAAAAAGATTCTCATGGATACCTTAGAGAGAGTCAAAGATACTAAAACATATAATGATATGAGTATGCAAGTCAAGGAGAGTGATTAAGCAGAAGGGAAAACTAGGAATAACACACATGAAAAATGCACAATTGTTGGAGACCACTATGAAGCAGCTCTGAGCAGGATTTAAAATTAATTAATTGGCCTTCTATGTTTATCTGTGAGTCTGTCCTAGGACTCGGCTCCTTGCCTGGTGACAGGAGCTGATTCATAGTAAGTCAACCCCTATGAATCACTGGTCCTGGCTGAGGCCTGTAGTGGCCTGTGAGGCCAGAGATACCTCAAAGGACATGATAAGGCCACAGCTGCGGACACTTGGCTCAAACATCAATTAAGTAGAGACTACAGCTGCAGGAATTACGCCTACAGTCTCACTCCTACCACGTCTTCATGATAGGACAGTGCTACTGAATTGACATGATTCATTACTTAGAGATGTCCTTGATGTCACTCCAAGGTCCTGCTCATTGCCTGAGCTTTCCTCAGCTTCCCTAACTTTTGCTGTTGTACCTATTAAAAATGTGCGGTCCAGAAAAGTTTTTGTCTTAGCCCTCAGAGTCTTGAGCTCTATTAAAGGGTTTTGACCCTCCTGGAGCCCTAAAATCATAACAATTGTCTCAATTTATTTAAACCTCCACCATACACTCATTTGGGAGATCGGGGATCTAGGTCAGGACCCGATATACAATGATCTTTTTTACACGAAAGAGACAATACAATATTTATAAGTGTTAGTTTGATTTATTTCACTTATGAGTGGGGTCTCAAGTTGCCTCCATTTACCTATAAAAGCCTCAAGATCATCCTTTTACATAGCTGAGTGATATTCCAATCCTTTTTGGTCACAGCTGGAAACCCGAGGGCTAATGACTAGTGTAGCACTCACAGAACAAGATAAGACCTGCTGAAGGCATGGGGGTTTATATTTTCATTATTGCCCCCACCTTGTCCTTGTCCTGGCAAGAAGGTTTTGATTTCCTAGCCCACCACAGCTATCATTTCTGCTTCCAGAAACACCTGCTACCCTTTACTGATTGTCCTTGACTCAGAGGTAGTGAACAAATGCCAACATTCTGGGTGGCTCATGACCTTTTGTTCCTGGAGAACAACTGGTCATCCCAGATCCCTACTATGAACCCCTCTGTTTTAGTCTCTTGCTCTTTCTCTTCTTGCTGTGCACCATAACACTTGGCAGGAGATTGGGGTCCCTGTTAACTGGTCCTTGGGAAGGATCTTTAGTATAGTACCATCCCTGTAAAAATACCAAGAATATCCATTTTTATAGAACTAAAACAGTCCTAAAATTTATATGGAAGTGAAAGAGACCCTGCCAAACCAATCAATGGACTAATATCCACACACTCCAAATTCTAGGATCACACTCAATCCCAGCACCAAACACTTTAGATTCAGCCACCTTTGAAAAGTCCCACCTATGAATGCAAGAAACTTTGGAACAGCATCTAGATACAAGTCACAACATCTGTTATTTGCCATTTGTCAACACTAAGCAAATTAAATAATGTTTTTGGTTTGCTAATTCAGAAAGAATGTCATACTAAGAACAATGTCTCTATTTGCTGCATTATCATTTCCTCCTTACTACTACTTCTTCTATTCATAATTTTACTTTTCCAATCCTATGAGTCAGTCTTTAGTTATTAGAAGGTCATACAAAATCACAGTTAGTATTCAGAGCTAGTTAGGAGGGAACTTTGAAGAGGGATATTTCAGGGAAAAGATTTTCCTTTGGTATCCTTTTTTTCTCCTCCTAAAATGGAATGGGTCTTCCCCAATGAGGGGCAATGTCTTGATAAAATTATCTCATCTCATGATTCCAGCTAGTGCCTTAACCAGATAAGCATCACATACTTTATTCAGTTTGTTAAAATGTCTCTTTCGCATTTTGAATTTTGACCTCTTTCAGAGGTAGGAAGATGAAATGTGATTCTCTCCGGATATAGCACAGTAGCTGCAACCTGCATCTCTCAGTAAGTCATGGCAGTAGTGAGGGTAAAAAGTGAATGCTCTACCATGTACTATGTTGGCAGTGATTTTTTTAAATATAGTGTTGCTTATTTTCAAATCCTGTCATATCTATACAATGCTTAGTGTGTAGATTAGATTGTTCAAGGCTTTATTATACAGTGGGCTTTGTGTTAGGTGATTTTGTCCAATTGTAGTAAACTATATTCTGTTTAAAAGTAGACTCAGCATAGCTATGATGTTCAATAGACACAGTCTATTTAATGCAATTTTGACTTACAATGTTTTCAATTTACATGAGTTTAAGAGATAGAATCCCTTCATAATTTGAGGAGCGTGTATAATTGATTCAGACAAAGATAATCCATAGATTCTAAAGGTAGGAGGTAAAAATTTGAAGATTAACAGGATATTAAATGATTGTAAAGTATCTTTCTCTAAAACAAATTCCTTATTAATTAGGAAAGTAAAATAATTTTTGTAGTTGAGTAATTTAGCAGACAAGCTCTTAATCAAGTGATCAAAATTAACCTCATTATTAATGGTAAACCTACAGTACCTTTTTTGAATTAGCCCTAACAAAACTATATAACCTAAGTCTAATCAGAAGGAAACATCAGACAAATTGATGGATGTTCTACACAATACTAGGTGTAAAATGGTCAAAATTTTAATGTTCTGAAATACAGAGCATGACTCAGGAACTTTAGATGAAGAAAAATCAAAACAAAATAGCTTTCTGTAATATATGATCCTGATTTTTTACTATAAAAGAAATTATGTACATATACAAATATATGAAAGAGAAGGATACAGTATATTTGATGATTGTATCTTTGAAATATGAACAAATACTATATGTGGATTCATTTTATAAATTTTTCAAATTTTTCATAAGCCTAAATTATATCTAATTACTTTTCCTTATGGTGCTAGGGATTTAATTCATGGCTTTACATGTACTAGGCAAGTGCTGTACCACTGAACTACATCTTCAACCCCTTTTATTTTATTTTGATATGGGGATCTCACTTAGTTGCCCAGGCTGGCCTCAAAGTGGTGATCACTTCACACCATACTCAGTTAAATTTTTACAAGTTAACATGATGAAGTTTCTAGAAGTATTTCATTAAAATATAAAAATCAGAAATTCTTTCTTTGGTTCTGGTTTTTTCTCTATTTTGTTTTGTGTCAGGATCAATAAATATTGTAATTCAATAGAGATTCTGGTTTAAAAACAAATTGAGAATAATTTCATATTTACTGTATTTATTGTTATAACTTGAGTTACAGTTAACAAAAATAATGTAGCATCAAGATGAGCAATACATTTTTCATATTTCAAGTTTGTAAAGCAGAAAAAACTGAACTGCCAATTAGAAGACCTGGATTCAATAACTGCTTTTGCCATTAATTAAAGAAATTTCAGAGTCTAGGCTCTTAGTCTGTCATGAAAAGTAAAACTTTTGAGGGAGAAGAAAGTTAGGATGAATTAAAATTACATTTTAATACACAACAGAGGAAAGCTGTTAAGACAAAATTTAAAGAAATTTTCAAAATCATTGTAATTTTTCAAGTGTTTATCAATTTTTGGTACTATCATGTCTATAATGACAAAACATGAAAGATAAAACAAAAGTCCACTGAAAAAGCAATAAATGTAAAAATTCAATGTAAATAGGTGTGATAGAAATATAACATGAATTTTAAAAATTATCATTTCATGAAAATTTATTTTAAAAAGAAAATTACAGTAATATTCCTTTTATTTCTAAGGCCTAATTATATCAACTTCATAAGTATCCTCTTGCTCAATGAGATCCATGACAAACACCCAGAGGGAAGGAAGACCCAGAGGGAACCAAGTTATTTAAAATCCCCTGTGGTACAACTCACTGCAGTTCTTGGAATCAGACAGAAGATCACAGCAGGGAAGTTGAACCACACTGGACATGGAATACCCTGCTGAAAGTGACTGAAAAAAAATCAGGATTCAGGGCACCGATCTGTGGGCTGCAGAATGAAGGCGATTTAGACAGGGAGGGAGGCTCTTTCCTTCTTCGTGAAGGGAAGGAAGGCAGCGCTGAGAGCACGGTCAGCGGTGCCCCCTGTCGTCCAGACAAGTGACCAGGGGTGGCCTCCTCTGTTTACCTTGGTGCTTGCTCTTTTCCTCTCCTCACAACCACTGGGAAAATATATAGACAACAGATGACAGATAGATAGATAGATAGATAGATAGATAGATAGATAGATAGATAGATAGAGGCAACTGAATCCATGGTTAGGTATACAACTTAAAGATGACACTGGATTAGAAAGTGTAAAATAAAAAGACACCAGAATTTTCAGGACATGAAACTTGCAAAGCTCTACCTGGTACCTCTGTGTCTTTTAGTACTGAAAATTAGTATTATTTAATTGGTATGTGGTTAGAGAATTATAGATTCTGAAGCTTAAAGTGAAGGTCACCACAAACACATCTGTATTACGTTCATGGTTTTCCAGTGAGTGAGGGACCTGTCAACTGAATTTTCTGCTCATTAAGAGCACAGGACCTTCTTCAGGTTTTTCTTGTTGACCCACATGCTAAGAGAGATGACTCGGGAAGACATTCTATCTAGGCATTTGTGCTTCCCATACAGTAAGAGACTTAATGGAATTGAATGATCTTAAATGAATGTAAGGAATTTAGACGTAGCCTTGTATGTTATAAAAAATTGAATATTCATATTTGTACCTTCCGAATCACAAAAGAGTGTTTAGAATGAATGTAAATATCTTAATCATTATGTTCCTCACCACTCCACCTATCTAAACATACTTTGCACAGATAAATTTCTTTTCACAGACATCCAAGAGTTGACTCTTCTTGTAGAATGAGAAATCTCACTATGGTGACGGAATTCATCCTGCTGGGCATCCCTGAGACAGGAGGGCTAGAGACCGCCCTTTTCTTCCTGTTCACAGCATTGTATCTCTGCACCATCCTGGGAAATGTGCTCATTCTCACCGCCATCCTCTCCTCCTCTCGGCTTCACACTCCCATGTATTATTTCTTGGGAAACCTCTCCATCTTCAACTACTGTCCCCAAGATGTTGTCCTACCTTTCAGGGCACAGCCCAGGCATCTCTTTTCAGGGCTGTGCTGCTCAGCTCTTCTTCTACCACTTCCTGGGCTGCACTGAGTGTTTCCTGTACACAGTGATGGCCTGTGACCGCTTTGTGGCCATCTGTTACCCACTGAGATACACGGTCATCATGAACCGCAGGGTGTGCTTTGTCTTGGCCATGGGGACCTGGATGAGTGGCTGTGTCCATGCTGTTATCCTGACCTCCCTCACCCTCAGACTGCCCTACTGTGGCTCCAACCATGTGGGCTACTACTTCTGCGACATTCCTGCAGTGTTGCCTCTAGCTTGTGAGGATCCATCTCTAGCTCAGAGGGTAAGTTTTACAAACGTTGGTCTTGTGTCTCTCATTTGCTTGTTCCTCATCTTTGATTCTTACACTCTCATTGGAATCTCCATATCAAAAATCCGCTCAACAGAGGGCAGGCAAAGAGCGTTCTCCACCTGCAGTGCCCACCTCACTGCGATCCTCTGTGCGTATGGGCCAGTCATCATCATCTACCTTCAGCCCCACCCCAGCCCCTTGCTTGGTGCTGCAATTCAGATGTTGAATAATCTTGTAACTACCATGCTGAACCCACTGATCTACAGCCTGAGGAATAAGGCTGTAAAAGCAGCTCTGAGGAAAGCCTTTCTCAAGAGAAGTCTTACTTTAGGAAAAGAGTGAAATTATCTAAACCTTGCTGGGCAAAATTTGACTTTCCAAGTTTTAGGATAAGTTCTCATCTGAAGCCTCTGAATTAATCTGCCTCTTAATCTCAGTGTTTTAAAACATATGTCTGTTTCTGTTACTCTATGTTCTATAATATATCATTAAAAACATTATTTAAAGCCATTACATGAATTCTTACACTGAATGAAATATTACTCAGCACCATTGTCCTGCTGAAATATTTAGTTCTTTCATCCTTTAAAAGTATTAAGAAAATATTTTGCTCTTTCATGCTCTCCATTAAAAATCTATTCATATGTCTCTAGAGGGTAGAGAGAATGAAGAAACAATTTCTAGAAAGACCAGCTTCCTACCAATGTCAGCATTCTATATTCTTTCTTTTTGTAATTTCTAATTTACTACCAATAGGAAATAAAATTTAAACAAGCTAAATCATGCTTAAAGTAATATTTCCTAAGTATATAGCCTTGGGTGGTTTTAAGATTTTACCTAAAATCCTAGTTTAGAGGCTTTTTGGGCTCTAGATATTCTATAGACTCCTAGAAAGCTTTGAACCATGACAATTTATCATTAAATATCAGAAGAATCAATTTCAGTTTTGTAAAATACAGTCAAAGAGAAATAAAAAATTAATGAATGGTTATCAATGTTTTTTTCAAATAATAACCATATTGACTTATTTCTGTGTCTATAAACAAAGCTCATGTTAGAAATTTTATTCAAATTTCAGTAGCAATAGTAAGCTTTGCATTGCATAATTCTTTTTTTAAAGTTTTATTTCATAGAATATACACAGTTTTATAATTTTGCTTAGTAGATTTTTCACACTTTGGATTCCAACAACTTCATCAAAGGTGAACTTGGGAGAGAGGCACAATTCAGTCACTAACTTTAGAAGTGAGAATTTTATAAGGAGGGATCCCATTTTCCCAACTTCTCTCTCTACAGTTGTGTTTTGTCTGTGGAAAAAAACAGAGCTTACAATTGTTACTTGACAATTCTACTTGAGAACTTAGGAGAATATCATTCCCTAACTTAATAGGGTGGTTTCCTGTTTGAAGAATCATAGTTTAGTGTTCTTGAGTACCCTCCTGAGAACAAGTATAGATTAATACAGTCAATTTTTATTTTTCCACTGCCTCTATGTTAAAAAATCTGCAATATAATAGCTCACAGTGTTTCACAGTTGTTTGTCATTTTCGATCATGAATGAAGCAGACTCTTCCAAAGTTTTAGAATCCACTCAAGCTGTCAGCATCATGCATACACTAAAAGGAGACAAATAGGACCATAAATATATTTGTCAATCCTTAGAGCTTACTAATAGCGTGTACAAGTCAACTAGATACATTGTAAGTTTAGGCAAGGACTCAAAAGAGGCAGCCATATGCTTGTGAGCTGTGGCTATTTTTCAGAGTAGCAATCATCCTGTTTCATCCTGTCCCATTGTTTATTTTGCATCTGTGCCTGCTCTCCAAGGGCCCAGAGCCTAGGTCATAATCCCGTGTTGAAAGCAGGCTGTATTCCAGCTGCCCACGGTCACTCTTGGTATCTATCTGGCAGAGAACATACCTGGACGATGATTTTGTGAAACCTATAGGGGATATCCGGTTTCCGGTAAGCATAGACAATGGGATTGACAACTGAATTGCCATGTGGCAGGAGAATGGCTATGTTCATTGCCCTGTTGGGCTTATCCTTAGCTAGAACTGGCTGGAAAAGAGTGACACAGTTGATGGCGTGTACTGGGAGCCAGCACAGAGCAAAACTCCCCGCGATCATAACCAGTGACTTGGCCGCGAGGGTCTCCCGCAGGAGGGGGTCCTCGAGGGGTGCGTCAGCTCAGTATGCTGACGCTGCCTGCAGGCCACTGTGAAGACCTGGCTGTGGTCACCGGCATGACGGGCAGTGGGGGCAGGACACACCCGAAGAAGCTGAAATACACCGTGCAGCTCATGGGGACCACATTCTCAGAGAGACGTTTCACAAGGCAGCAGCTTTCATCTGTGGCTCCATCCCAGGGCTCTGTGCAGTTGTGGATGGCACCGGCTTTACTGTTCCACCCCAGGAATGGGGTCAGTCCAATGCCAAAGGCAAGGACCCACAGGACAGCAATGACCCCTCTTGCTCGGCTCCCAGTGACCAAACTTTTATACCTTCTCACATCTGGATTACCTATCTGTCCCTGCACTGTGCCTCCGCCAGGGGTGTCTCTACACTGCAAAATTCTTTAAAAAAAATTAAGCTTTTTTTAAAAAAATCCAGATTTTATGGTGTGTTTTATAGTGAACATATTCTCTTTCTTCTCTTCATAAGTTCATTTTCTTTTAAAATTTTTGATCCATTGAGTGTTCATGGTTTTTCTTGAAAACCACGTATTTCTTTTGAAAATGATAGACTCATTGCCCTGAAAGCCAGAGAAATTAAATAATGGAGAAGATGTGAGGCTGATTTTGCCTTGGAAAATGTGGTCTCTTGCAGAAATCCAAGCCCACCTGTCTGTATTAATCAAGCTGTCCGAGTAACAGCTACTTGACTAGAGGAACAAAGAAGAGTGGGGACCCACTGGCATCATCCCAGTCAGTTAGGCAATGTGCAATTAACCTCTGACTCCTAAGGACAACAGTCCGTTACGATGAGAGCATGTTAACAGACAGGCCAGAAGGCAGCTCCCAGCTCAGAGAGATGTCTTATCCCGCAGGCTGTAGAGGATGTTTTAGGGACCTAGGAGCCTGATGGAGGAAAGAGAAGAGAGTGAGAACCAGCATACTGAATGATAACCATAGCTACTATTAGCTGAGCATTTATTAAGTTTCAAATGCTATGTGATAGAATATACATTATACTTAAACCTTTATCCTATACTAGGTAATAGGCATTACTTTTCTTGATTTTTGCCCCTGGAAAAGTGAATTATGTACCAAATGTTAGCAACTAGGGAAGAGAAGCTTAGAAAGCTAACAAGAGATGTATTCTCTTGGTGTTGATAAAATCGAATGTCAATTTGATGCTTTCTGCAACCCATTAGACGGGTCACCTTTGATCCTTCTTTGCTTTGGCTTCTTTGCGTAGAGGATAGGTCATCACGCCAAAGGAGCTCTTGCAGCACAGCCCCAGAGACAGAGATGACAGCCAAAGTTCTCATTTTCTCTGCTTTTCTCTTAAGTACAAATGCCACGTCCTCTTTCCACTCCTCTTTCAGTGTCTCTTCTTTGGGCTTCCAGCTGGTGGGACTCGACACCATTCTCCATATAACAGCGACAGTGGTCCCCTTTCCAGAGTCCGAAAGTAGCTCCACTAATACACACAGTAATTACAGCGGGAAAGTGGAAAACACGTTTAAACGCTCAGTACCTGGAAGAACGTACCCGGACACTAGTTTTGCCCTTGTGGTGGTGTCCCTGCCCTGTCTCCCCCTTGCTCTGCACTGCCCACTTCTGGATGTGTCCCTCACCCTGGGCTGCATGCTGTCATTGCCTGTCATAAACTCAGATGTACCTCCTGATACCTGGACAATGCCTTTATAAAGCTGGCGAGGGTACATTCTCAAATGCAAATGAGAAACATCTGTAATGATAAAAAGATTGAGGTTAGAAACAAGGACTCAAAAGTGCAGTTAGTAAATTAATGTGGAAAAGTCAAAATATTGATGCAATATCCTACTTTCTTTGCCAAAAGTCATTGTGCATATTCTGTATTTTCAGATGTGATAAATGCTTTAATTTATGGTGAATCTCCCCAAATACAAGATATCGTTTTCTTCTGAAGGGACAAAAACACATTACAGAAAATTTCCCAAGATCCTTTGCTTATTATGGTAAACATTATATCAGAGCAACAGTTTGTCTGACTGCAAGATTCTACTTACAAACTGAGGAAAAGGTGGAAAATATCACCAGTGACTTTCTGATTTTCTGCTATTTTATGTTTCCTGGCCAAACTATTCTTTCTTAGGCAGGGATAGTGTTCTTCCTGGCATAGTTTATTTATATCAAGTAGCTTCTTAGCCACAATTTGATTTTCCATATAGTACTGTCTATCAACAGAGTATAGACTGCTAATACAAATACAATCATTTTTAGCAAGACAGAAACAATTTGCATTGTAGATATTCATCTGGAATTTGACTTATGTACCAAGTACTTTTGGCTGGGCTAGTGTAAATCATTCTCAATGTCTAAAGACATCAGCATTAGGATTAATGCCTTGGCTTTATAAGGACAAAACCAAACTTTGAACTGGAGTGACCTAAGTGTGCTCATTCTCTCTACATGCGTCAGTATGCCAGCACATTCCCACCACCACTTAAAATTTTTCAACATACCCTTTGAAATGTAGCCCATGCTATACAGTGCTTAAACAGTGACATCTTATTTCACAAAAACTTGTTTGCCAACAATTTGGTTGGCAAACAGAAGCATTTGGCAATTTTGTTTTTGTTTGCAAGCTCGGCATCAGATGATGCACATGACCATGACCATCTTCCCCACATGAACAGAAACATGGGCATCTTTTCCAAAACTGTGGAACAAATTAAGTTCAGGAACTGAGAAACCACTATATATGTATTGTTTTAGAGTTTTCTATGACCAAAACTAAAATTAAAGGGTTTTAATGATGGATAACTATATGCCTAGAACATCACTAGAGTCCTTCATGTGAATGATAATAAAAACAATAATTATATGATAGCGATATATACAGTATAAGCAAACAAACAAAAAGACATTGCATTTTTTTTCCAGCAAGGTCTTGGTGCAGGCTGCTACCTTTGCAATCCCTGTATTGTGGTTTACTCTTCAGATTTCAGTTTAGAGCATATTTCCTGACTGCCCCATTCTCCCTCTAGGAATTCTAGGTGGTCACACAGACCAGGATTCCAGTAAACAGTGACTGGTATGAGCAGGAGGAGGAGAGTGCACTGAGCATACAGCATTCTTTTATTACACCTTTGCAATCCACTGAATTTTCTTTCCTATCGCTGACCACATTAATTATAGTTTATAAGTTTGATAATATGATTAGAACCTCTGGGCTCATGTTAAATAGCAATTTCTTTGGATGCAGAGATGATGGCTAATTCCTGTTTTCCAGAATGTAGCAATTTGTGTATGTCATGGTAGATAGTGATAAAATTCTGTAGAATTAACACAATGAGATATTTATAAATAAATGGATGCAACTTAAGAACATACTCATAAGCGAAATAAATCAAACTCACACGTATAAATACCGCATAGTCACCCTAGTATAAGAAAAGGTAAGAGTACATAAGATTCTATGGTAATCATGGATCCCCATTATATTGCTTTGAAGACTTGTAATGTTTTCATTCATTGGTTGGAATTGTTTTATTCTGTTTTATTTGACTTTATGATGTGTGATGGTATGAACAGCTACTCTGAAGAAAACAAGACATTATGGCAGCCATTTCTGATTTAATATCATCTTGCTCTGAAGTCCTACCATGCTTTTGTTCTATTACCATTGGTTCTATCATGTTGTGTCTTACTGGATTTTAATGTGTAAAAAATGTAAACAAATTTTTTATGGAAAATGAGATATTATAGTAGCCATTGTTCATTTTCTGTTATTTGGTTCAAAATGCCTTATAATACTTTCATTCTCTTGAATGTTTTTATTCTATCTTGTTATGTTTGATGTTATTTTGTGTGAAGCTATGCTCAACTATTTCAAAAAAAGAGACATTATGGTAGCTAGTGTTAATACCCAATTGTCTGTGAAGTGCTGTGTTGCTTGTATTGTTCTGTTCTGATCTGCATTGTTCTGTCCTCTTTTGTTTTATTTTCTGTAAAATAAAATTAAAAAAAAGTAATGTCTTGGATCCTCTAATTCATTCACATGACTTTCTTTCCACCTCTTAGTCCCTTCTTGTCTTTATGTAGCTAATTACTTAGTTCAGACTTCATGACAATTATTTTAACTAATTCTACTCAAGTTTTCTCTCCATCCTGTCTTCCTGCCCAATCTTTAATAAGTTCAGTGCCTGCTCCATTCTTGTACCTATCAAGGTAAAGAAAAATCACAAACCAGGGAGTTTTGGGACACTAGAAATTCAGTGCCACGTGCTTTGTGTGTTTACTGGAAATTCCATTGCTTTATTTAGTTAGATTGTTCCCATTCTCCACTGGGATGAATATTTATATGGGTTTGGGTCTTTCTTCTATTTAGTTCCTTGGTTTTAACTCACAAAGGATGAAAATAAGAATCACCAACAAGCGTAAAACAAAAATATCTACATGCTCTCAATATTGTCCTTTAGAAGGCTCTTTGGAAAGTTAAGGGAAAGTGTTACTTAAACTGTGCTTTGTAGAATTCCTCTTTCTTGGCTGAAGTGAGACAATAAGACCTACAGCACTGGATCTGTATAATTCAGTTACCCGAAGAGCCACTAAAACAAGCAGAGAAAAGGACCATGTCTCCCCGCCCCAGTACTCTGCATCTTCTCTGTGTCTCACAGCGAGATCAAATGCACAAGTCTATTCTTTTGTCTTCCATGATGCTAGCTTTCAAGTAGCTGACTGTATCACTTCTATAAGCTTCTATAAATAAAAGGTTAGTTTTCGTAAATTAAATTTCTTGAAGAGTTTATTGCTTATGATGCATAACATGTATTCTTCATGTGCTAAAATGTGAAAATTCTGCTTACATGGCTTTGATAAAATGTAAATAAACTACAAAATTAAAAAGTATATTTCTTTGGAATCAGTATTTGTTTATAATGTCATGTTCAGGGGATGAATAAATAAAGCAAATGTAGTATATACACAAAATCAAAAGTTATTCAGCCTCAACAATATAGAAGAAACTGAACATCATTACGCTAGGCAGTATAAGTCAGGCAGAGTCAGGCAGAAACCATATAATCTCATTTATATGCAGAATCTAAATATTTGAATATGTACAAGAGAGCGCATTAAAGTCTGCAAAGTTTCTATTAGAAGAATAAAGTTTGTGCAACATGTTAAGTATAGCGAATGCATTGCTTGACTAATGCTGCCCAAAATAAAGATTTTAAATGTTCTCGTCACAAAGAAGTAAGAAGTAACTGATATGTTAAATAACTTGATTTAATCATTGTCAAGTGGATGGATATACTGTAAGCTTGTGTTATACCATATGTGTCATTCTATATTTGTGCTTTATACTAAAGCCTATAGAGAGCTTTAACTAACAGAATCAGGTGGTGTCCTAAAGAGTTCATTTTCGTGAATATGGACAAGTAGCTGGACACAGATAAGAGTAGTGTTTGTGATTCTTCTTAAGAGGTCATCAGGGTGTAACATGAGGTGGTGCCAATTGCTTGTGGCAAAATGAAGAAATGATTTTGTGGTGTATTCAGTATGAAAATTGGTTTTGCTTTTATGGGCAAATATTTGTGATGCTTCTTTATATATACTAGGCTGAGGTTAGAAAGAAATTTAAGCAAAGATTTTGAATTCTAGCTCATATGTTCATTCATTTATCTATAAACAGCTTAGGTGGTTTTAAATTCATAACTCAAGGAAAAAGTAATGTAACCAGGTGCATTCAGGGAGCTTAATTTGTCATCTGAGTGTTTAAAATTGATAAACTTTTGTTTTATTCTTTTTATTGGTATATTTTTGTAGTATGCAATGATTGCATTTATTATGAAGAGTTGTTTCATATACATAATAAAGCTTACTTTTTAGTGTCCAGTTAAGGATCAAAATAAACTGTCAGCTTTGTTAATTATAAAGCTGGATGAGAATGTAAGAGAGGTGATCAAAAGTGGTGCTCTGGAGATGGGCAGCAAAATACAGCCTCCCTGGGACCTGGAATTGAGACACTGGGAAACAACACCTTGATGAAGAGAAAAAAAAAAATCGAACTCAGAACTGGAAGGGAGCTGACAGGAAAACCACATACTACAGAGAAGCTGGAGAAATGGTGTTGTGGGAAAATTTGAAGCCAAGCCAAACCATACCAAATCGAAAGGAAGACTCTTTGTATGGGGGAGATAAGAAGGTAGCAATTTAATCTTTACACCAGAAGACCATTGGATCTTCACACCAGTGGACTGTTGTGGGATAACTCCTCAAAGGCAACAGCACTAAATTTAGGAAGAGTTTGGTTTATATAGAATTTACAAGTGGGAGGTGCAAAGCAAGTGACAAAATGTCACATAATTGGTTGCATGCATTGACTAATATATTGACAGACTGGCTAGTCTAGAAACAACAGAAACACTCCAAGAGGAGGGGGTCCTGACAGAGACAGCACAGTTAAGGGTGTAACCGTAATACAGGAACATTCTGGGCAGGGCCCTTGAATTAGTTTTTGGTTCCATTATTGTTTTCCATTTACCACTCTTTCCTCTCTCCTTACTTTCATTTTCCCAAACCTGTAAGTTGGTCCTATGAGAAAGCCATATGGAATCACAGAATGTCAGAGCTGAGAGGTAACTCTCAACTCAAGTCTAATTCTTTTTATTTTTATCTGTTAAAGAAAATAAAAGATAAACATAACAATGAAACCCAGTTTCAAAACAGGTTGGTAGGACAGTTGCAATAGTCGATACATTGTGCATTGTGGTATTTCTTGCAGTTGTTCAGGGTATAAGATAGGAATGATATCTTGTACATACAATATTAACACAAAACTCTTTTCAAGAAACTAAGAGAACCCAGTTGAACAACTATCTTGTGCACATGTATATTTTTTCTTCCTTTCCCCATTATAGTTTGGCTTTTCTTTTGAACGGTTTCTTCCCAGTCCACAATATCTATTGCACATTTTGGATCCTATTGTTCATTTCTCACACTAGTGAAATGATACAATGTTTACGTATATAGGTCTGATTTATTTCAATTATGAGTATGGTCTCAAGTTTTATCCATTTTCCTATAAAAGTCTCCAGTTTATCCTTCTTTTTTGACTGAGTAGCACTAATTTAGGGAGAGGTGTAATTCAGGGAGAGGATCTTCCTTTGATCACCTCTCCTAAAAAGGCATACTTTTTCCCAAGTGAGACATAAGTTCTAATGTGATCATCTCATTCCCTGATTCAGCTTAATATCGGGGACCTAGCTAGGATCCCCAATCTCCCAAATGAGTGTATGGTAAAGGCTTAAATAAATAAAACAAGTGGCATGATTTTAGCATTCCAGGAGATCAAACCCTCTAGCAGAGTTCGAGACTCTGGGGTTGAGACAAAGAACATCTCTGGGTGACTCATTTATTTAGTTTTCAAACAAGGGGTTAGAGTGGAAAATGCAGGAAACTGAGTAGGACCTTGGCAGGAGTTCAAGTAACAGACTACGCTAATTTAGGAGAAGTAACTGAGGAGAGAGTCTCCAGGTTGACTTTCATTACAAGCGTGAAATGCCTACAGCTACAATCTCTATCTTGTTAGGTGGGGTTGGAGGCAGGTATCCGCTGGGGCTTTATCTTGCCCTTTGAGGCATCTTTTTGTTCTCCAGTTGGCCATGCCCTGGCCATGCCACAGCCCTGCACGTGTGTTCAATTTCCAGCTTCAGTGGCCCCCAACTGCTCAACAAGATGGGAGTCACATGCTTTTTTCAGTTTGTCAGAATGTCTCTTTGATAAAAATGACTATAAGAAAAGGCAAAAGCCTTTGCTGTAATAAAAAGGCAATTGGTAAGTATGATGAGTCTTAAGTTGATGAAGTATTATATGGATACCATTATAACACAAGTGGTTGCCAATTTGCAATGGTTAGACTTACACTTTTTGATGGTTCAAAACAATGTATATTCAAAAGGAAACATTTCAGATTTTGAACTCTGATCTCACCTAGAGGTAGCGATGCGGGCGTAGGGCAGTAGTGAGCTGCTGAGTGTAAACATGCAGTCCTGAACAGACTGCTGAGTGAGAGTGTGCAGTTCTGAGTGCAAACAATTGATGTTCTAACAGACCAGGTTGCCAGTGGTTTTGGGTATTTTGTTTTGTGTTTTCACATCACATTGTATCTACAAAATGCTTAATGAGTTCCGCAGATGTTCAGGTCTTTATTGTAACACAGAATTTGCATTAGACAATTTTGTCCAATTACAGGTTACTGTATTCTGAGCATGTTTCCCATAGTTCAGTTCAGCTATGATGTTTGGTAGATTAGTGCACTTTTGACTTAGTGATTTTTCAGTTTACTACAATTGTACAAATGTAACCCCACCAATAGTTGAAAAGCATATATAATGGACTCAGGTAATGATCAGCCATAAATATTAAAGCTACATGGTAAAAATTTGAAGGTCAACAGGATAGTAAATGATTGAAAAGTATCCCACCCTTTAATTAGAAATACTTTGCCTTTAAGTAATCTAGTGGACACCCATTAACTGAATGATCAAAACTGACCTCAATATTAGTCAGTGAATCCACAGCAAGAACTTCCTGATATGTCAGGCTAGAAAGAGCAGAGTCTTTTCTGAGTGTTAACAAGAGTACATAACCTGAATCTAATCAGGATGAAGCGTCAGAATAATTTAAATTGATGAATGTTTTACACAATACCAACCCTAAAGTCTTCAAAAATAATGTCCAGAATATGGAGTATGACTCTAGAACTTTTCTAGGTCAAGGGAAATCAAAGAGAAATAACTTTTGAAATATATGATCCCAGGTGTTTTCTTCTACAAAGGAAATTTTGGAAATAATTTGTAAAATCTAAAGAATGTAGATTAGATAACAGTGTATCAATGTCCTTTCTGATTTTATGACTATATTATAAATATGTAACAGTTGTCCTTTAGAATAGCATATTTTAAGTAAAATATGTCAGATAAAGGAGTATAGGTCAGCAGCTCACATCTACAACTTACTCATTTCAGAAATAAATAAATGCACACACAAGAAAGAAGAGGGAAGAATAAAGCAACAATAGTGATAATATTTTGGAAATGTGAGCAAATGCTATACATGGGTTCTTAGTGCAATTTTTTCAACATTTGCTTAAATCTGAATTATATCTAAAATCTTTTCCTTGTGGTGGTAGGGATTGAATCCAGGGCCACAGGTATAGTAGATAAGTGCTCTACCACTGAGTTACATCCCGGCCATTTTTATTTTTATTTTTTGATATGCAGTTTCAGTAAATTGCTCAATCTTACCTCAAACTTGTGATCATTTCAGTTTATGCAGTGACCCTGCATAAATTTGTACAAGTCAACATGATGAAGTCTCTGGTAGTATTTCTACAAAACAGAAAAACTAGAAATTCTTTCCTTTGTATTAGACATTTTTACATTTAAAGTTGTTTGATTTGTTTTATGTCAGGATAAATTAAATCTAATTCAATAGAGTTTTTCTTTTACATCATAATGAGAAGATTTTTAAAAAAATATTTTTATGGTTATGATAACTTACGTAGAAGTCAACCAGGTGATGTAGCACTAAGATCACCCAGAATTTTCTCGGTATTTTAAGTGTTTAAAGCAGAATGACAATTGCCAGTCAAAAAACCTGTTCTAGTAAGAGTAACTACCTAACTGCTTGTGCAATAAACCACAGATTCTACCTTTGGTTCTGCTATCAGCTAAAGACATTGAATAGTTCAGGCCCTTGGTCTGTAAACCTGACTTTTCCATGAAAAGTGAAACTATTGAGAGAAAAGATAAAAACAGGATAAGATAAATTACATTTTAGCGTTCACTAGAATAAAACCATTAGAAAAAAATTCAAAGAAATATTCTAAACCATTGAAACTAAGAAATTGATGAATTGATTTGGCCCTGTGGCCAAATGTTTCACTAAATTTTAGTGTTACCATCCGTTCATAATGGAAAAGGGAAAAGATTAAAACAAAAATGCACCGGTGGGTGTTTAAAGGAAACAAGAGAGACTGTGTGAGACTTGTGCCCCTTTCAGCATTTCTGCCCCCACAGTGAAAAGTGTAGGAAAGAAAACAGGAGAGACAAAGACAGTAGGGACTGTGCTTGTGTACTGAATAACATTAGATTGAAAATGATAGCAACCTTACTATAGTAATTATTGAGTGTTTTGATGTTTATGTTAAAGAGGTAAGAACAACCAAGGCATTATTTACGTTTCATCCTTTTAACATGTGAAGCATTCCATATTCGAATCCAGTTGCTGCTTATGTAAAAGTAATGCCGGTGTCACCAGGGTTTCTTGAAGGTGGATCAGTGATCTTTTTATTTTTAGAAGAATAACTACCCGACAGCCTGCGCTGTAGGATCACACTGCCTTGCTCTGAGGAGAGAAAGCACAGCATAGAGCCTTGCTTACGGCAGCGTTCCTGCATCGCGGGAGCCCTCTTCATGCTTGCTAATGCTGTGCTCCAAATCTGGTGTTTTATAGTTAATAATGGAGAAATGATTATCAGTCACCTGCGATGATAAATGCGATTGAAAAGGTAATAATCATTCCATTAGAAAATTCCATTCTTTTACTTCTAAAATATGCAGCACATTTTCCCCTCCTTCCCTCCTTTGCTTCCTTCTTTTCTTTCTTTCTTTTCTTTTCTTTCTCTCCCTCCTCTTCCCTCTGCAGTACTTCATCTCTGCCAAGTTTCTAATAGGACTTAATAGGGCTTACAAGAAAAGCCATAACCAACTAACAGGTAAAAGATAAAAAGAAAGAGAAAACAAAATCAGGAAAAGAAGAATGTCTTCGTTAGAATCTTCAGCATATATTTTGAAAATAAAACTTAATCTACTTTCCCTCAGGATGATGGAATGTAGAGAGTTAAAGAAGCAAAATAATATTCTCATCAGAAAAAGAGGAGAAACACACTATCTTATGAGGAGACAGGTTTGTTATTGTTACCTGATTTTACAAAAATTCTAATGAGGAATTTGTTTATAAACATAAATGAATTAATATTCCTTTTATTTTTGGGTAGAATATGTCACAAAAGACTTACATTTAATTTTTCTTTTTTGGCCAAATACTATTTTACAACTTACATAGATTCTTTTGTCATATAATGAGAAATGATCCAGCTTCATACATGACTAAGGCTCTAAAACCCACAGGAAGTGTCGACAGTCTAGAAAAATCTGTACATTAAAAATTCTTAAAGTCACACAAGTTGTATATTTATGAGAACTTGCCTTAAACATTAGAGTTTTTGAGCTGATTGGCACAAACTTGTGCTTACCATCAACCAGAAAGGAAGATATTCAATTCCAATATTTGATATTAAGCTACTGTTTCTTGAATTTTTAATTTTTTTTGCCATTCCATATGTATACACACACACACACACACACACACACACAATTAATCCCAGAGAGAATAGATGTCTTCTCTTAAACCTTAGAAAGAATTGAAAGACTAACAAATGTTTAGGGAGGCAGTGGTGCTGAGACACGATCCAAACAGTATTAGAATCAGTACACTGTCTACAAAGCAGTTATCAGTTACATAGAGAAATAGTAAAACAGATAGGTATTTTAAAATACTGATATTAAGATGCAGATTAATTCCAAAACTGTAGATAAAAACTTGTTCTGAAAACGGGGAATCAAAACTGTCCAGCAAAGTTGTAGATAACTTCAGTTATTTCCTAAAGTAAGACTTCTTTTGAGAAATATATTCTTCAGGGCCAATTTTACATCCTTATTCCTCAGGCTGTAGATCAGTGGGTTCAGCATGGGAGTTACAAGATTATTCAATATCTGAATTACAGCACCAAGCAAGGGGCTGGGGTGGGGCTGAAGGTAGATGATGATGACTGGCCCGTATGCACAGAGTATCGCAGTGAGGTGGGCGCTGCAGGTGGAGAACGCTCTTTGCCTGCCCTCTGTTGAGTGGATTTTTGATATGGAGATTCCAATGCGAATGTAGGAAACAAAGATTAGAACCAAACAAGTGAGAGACACAAGACCAACATTTGTAAAACTTACCCTCTGAGCTAGAGATGGATCCTCACAAGCTAGAGGCAACACTGCAGGAATATCACAGAAGTAGTAGCCCACCTGGTTGGAGCCACAGTAGGGCAGTCTGAGGGTGAGGGAGGTCAGGATAACAGCATGGACACGTCCGCTCATCCAGGTCCCCATGGCCAAGACGAAGCACACCCTGCAGTTCATGATGACCGTGTATCTCAGTGGGTGACAGATGGCTACAAAGCGGTCACAGGCCATCACTGTGTACAAGAAACCGTCAGTGCAGCCCAGGAAGTGGTAGAAGAAGAGCTGAGCAGCACAGCCCTGAAAAGAGATGCCTGGGCTGTGCCCTGAATGATAGGACAACATCTTGGGGACAGTAGTTGAAGAGAATCCCAGGTCAAAGATGGAGAGGTTTCCCAAGAAATAATACATGGGAGTGTGAAGCCGAGAGGAGGAGAGGATGGCGGTGAGAATGAGCACATTTCCCAGGATGGTGCAGAGATACAATGCTGTGAACAGGAAGAAAAGGGCGGTCTCTAGCCCTCCTGTCTCAGGGATGCCCAGCAGGATGAATTCAGTCACCGTAGTGAGATTTCTCATTCTACAAGAAGAGTCAACTCTTGGATGTCTGTGAAAAGAAATTTGTGGCTGAATTTAATAGGCTGAAAAAATTAACTGTGTCTGCATCAGTGGAACGGTAAAGAAGAAAAGGATCTAGGTGTTATAGGGCATTGCTTCCTAAAGGCATTGTCATCATCTGCCTGATTTTTCCTCAACCTGGTGGTTTTCTGCAGTTCCATTTCTCATGGCCCATTGTCCTCATTAAAATTTCACCCACAGGTTTATGTCTGTTCTCCCAAACTCACTTCCTTATACACATCAGTAAATTACACTGAATCTATGTGATCCTTTGTGAATCTAAAGGGAAAAAACTCAATATCTTTATGAGATTCAAGGCTACATCCAAGTTTATTACATCTATTTGGGTCATTTTGATTCCATTAAATCCCCAACAGTCATTTAGGTAATGGAAGGCAGATGAAGTGAAAGATACAGCATGTTCACACATTGTCTCACTGAGTATGAGGACCAACAGTAAAAAGCAACTCAAAAGATCTGAAGTCTTTATGAACAGAAAATTATGTTAACAGGGCTCTCATTCGCTGGAGTCCCCTGAGATTAATGCAATGAGTGTGTGGTGGCCTTCATTTCGGTCTTCAAAATCAATGAAATTTAAGCATAGTAACTTTGTAGTAGCACAAAAGTGGGTATGGGTTATAAAGACTCCAACTCTTTTATTCAAAAAATTATGATATCATTTTCTATTTGTTTAAGTTTGCCAGCACAGTAATATCTTTAAATTACAAATCAACTTATGGACTCCATTAATGGTGATTGTAAGAAGAGGGGGAAAGTCACAGCCAGGTTAAAATATGAAGGACATGTGTGCATGTATGATAATTAAATTTTAAGGACTTGTAAATAAATTGATGTAATGCTGGCCAAAAAAAAAAAGACAGAGTAAGGAGGAAAAACATTTGACACGTGTTATGTACATAAACAGTTCCCCATAATGGAAGCAATTATTATGAACTGTGAACGTGTAGCAGTAAAAATAAACATAAAAATAAAACTCTAAGTAGAGGTGAAGGATAAAATGTCGACACTTGCCTGGCATCCAGCGAGCATAACTGCCTGCTGTTACTGAGGGTTCCTTCCTTTTCCTTCCCCACAGAAGGAAGGAGCTTCCCTGTCTACCTCCTCCATCCTGCAGTCTTCATGTGGATCTGCGCTTCATTCACTTTCAGGTAAAGCGTCACACATCCCAGTGTGGCCCAGCTCCCTGGCGGAAATTTTCCTGTTTAACTCCAGGAAATGCAGTAAGTCATAAACAGGAGAGTTTTAAATCCCCTCAGCTTCCTTTGGGTGTTTAGTCCCCCAGGTCAGGGATCTTACTGAGCAAGAGTGCAATTATCTAATTGGTATAATTGGATCTTAGAAATGAGAAAAAGATTGTCATCGTTTCCTTTGTAGAAAGATCATTTTTGAAGATTCCATTGATACCTGTATCATACTTATTCACACTGAATTTTTATATTTATTGCTTTTTCATGTGGTGTTGTATTTATGAATAAATTATACATTGGTTTATTGCACAGTACCAATAGGTTTGCTTTATTACAGTGGTGCCTGGGAAACTGAGAGAGCTAAAGAAACTAATGCAAACCAAGGCCCAGGAAAGGAGGGGACTAGAGCAGCTCCAGGAGCAGAGGCAGGAAGAGTTTGGGGAGCAGCCTCCTGGCACCGTCACCAGTGGGCTCAGCCACAGCAGCCTCTCATTCTGTGCGCCTCAGCTCACAATGCCAACCTGGTTTGCTTGACTGAATCCCATGCTGGCCCCTGTGTCCATGGTTGGGGTACAGTGCAACGGAGGAGGCAGTTTCCAGAAGGCAGGGGGAAAAAGGGGAAAAATACATTGAGATGCCAAAATAAATGCAATCTTTCACTTGAAGAATCTGTTTTAGGTTCATTAGAGAGTCCCATTTTAAATACCTTGAATACTCAATAGCAGTGGAAAGGGATGGAATACCTGCTTCCTCAGTGAATGTACCTGTTTTTTAAACTTAGGCATACATGGCTTTCATGTATTCCAACAATTTGACTGGTAATTTTATGTTAGTTATTAATTTCCTGCCAAGGGTAAGAAAGATATGGGAAGTGTTGGTTAGACATAGTCCAAAATTTCCTAATCCATGTGGATGAAAAAGAGCATTACACAGTCCTCCTGAAGCCTCACAGTTCTGATCAATTCTCCTTCAGATAAATGAAGTAAGGGTAGGAGAAATTAAATAACTTTCTTCCTATCATGGAGTTTGCCCTGCTGAGAACTGAAATGTAATTATTTTCCAGCACTTTTGTTTTGTGAAGGAAGTTGCTGATCATAAACTTTTAGGGTTTAGAGAATGTTTTGATACTTACACCATTCTGAATACATCTGGAATATTTATTTAGGCAATATATAGTTTTCTTACATCTCTTATTACCTCTAATAAAAGAAAAGTTAGATTAATTCTCTCCTATTTATCCTTGACTCTGCTTAGGATTTTGAAGTATCATAACTGGCTGGAAGAACTATTTTGTACAAATTACAATGGTGATAAACACATGTTTAAGCAATAAGTGAAAGTTTTAAAAATTTATTTTATTTGGCAAAAATTCATTCAGAGAAAGGAAGTATAAGAAATGGCATTAGCTGGGCCCCTGATACTTGGATTCAGTGTGGCAGGTGTTAAGCTGATGTGATTCACAGTGCAAACAGTCATAGTTCACATTCTCAAAAGGTCACATGTTTTCTGTGACAATACCTGTTATAACACAAGTAAGGATCAGATCAAAAGTAGGGCATCTTGTTAAAAGTTACAAGGTTTCCCCAGTTTTCACATGGTTGAGAATGAAAGCTGCTGCCTTCCAGAGTTGAGGCCAGGGAGACAACATTCCTCAGACCCAGCTGCAGGGAGGCAAAGACTGGTTAAATCTATTAGACCCGTTTCCTGGTTTTGTTCTGCTCCTTCTGTGTATCTACAGAGTGGAGTACTTTTCTATGCTGTGTGGGTAGGAGGGCAGGACTACCTGCCTTCTATATTTGGCCAAATTATGAGTAATCTCATTTTTTTCAAGTTTTACTAGTTTCTCTTTTATTCCGGATGGTGGAAAGCTAAGGAATCCATGGTCCAAATTTAGGCCTTTCATAAGGCTCTGTTGGGGAAAAAAAGCAACACATGTTAATAAAATATAGAAAATGTTTGCTATATGAGTTTATAGCTCTTTTCCTCCTGAAAATGTAAACATTTTCCAAAATTATTTTGAGAAGTAGAAGTAATACTGCAACTTTATTTTATCTGTATTTTTAAGAAAACATTCAATATTGAGCTTATGTTATATAGGTTTGGATAATATAAATTATTTTAAATTTATTAATTTAATTATTTATTTTTTAAATTTGTGGTACTGGGAATTGAACCTCCTGCACTGAACTATGTTCTTAGCCTTCTTTTCATTTCTTCTCTTGTAAAAAGGTCTCACAACTTGCTAGTTTTCTGAGGCTAAACTAGAACTTGTGGTCCTTCTGCCTTGGTCCCCTCACAGTGCTGGGATTATAGGTGCCTGCCATGCCCAGTTCAACATATAACCTTATTTTAATCAATAAAAATAATACAGAATTATGGAGTATGACATGATGCTTAAAATGTATGTACATTATGGAGTGGCAAAATCAAACTAATAAACATATGTTAGCTAACATAATTTTCTCTGTAGCAAGAACTGTTCTGGCATTTTAAAAAATTTCTAGTTCACAAATTCACCATTCACCTATAAATGGCTTGGATGATGTGAAGTTTGTAACTTGAGTATAGAACAATGTAGTAATGCATACTCAGGGAGTGTAATTGGTCATCTTTCTGCCTATTTCATCGCTGAGTATTAAAACTTGATGAACTTTTGCTTTTTTCTTTTCCTTAGTACATTTTTTTCAGTATATAATGACTACACTCATCACGGGGAGTAGGTATATGTATATAATATGATTTAATTGTATGCAATTAGGAAACAAAGTGATATGTCAGCTTTATTAATTATAAAACTGGATTAAGAATGCAGGAGAGGTGACCACAATGATGGAGCAGAGACTGGGAGAAAATATAGCCTTGCTGGGACCTTAAATTGAAGCACCTGGGATGCAATAACTTAATGAAGGAAAAAAAAAAAGACCATGGGAATTGGAGGGAGGGGAAAACAAAGCAGTTTAGAAAGTGCACCATTGCTCCTATGAGGGGAGACTTCCTGAAACCTTGTAGGCCTGGAGAGAAGCAGCAGTTCCAGGGAAAGCAGTGGAGCAGGCTGGTGGCCCTTGCCCCAGGAAAAGCCCACTGGCACTGCTAACTGCAACACAGTGGAGGGTTTTGCTCTGAGAGTGACTCCTTCTGCATGGCATGCTAGAATTAGAGAAGCAGTTCAGCGCAGCACCCATCATATTGGAGAGTTGAATGAGAAACAATTTTGGGAAGGGGATAATTGATTAAAAGACTTAAGTGGAAAGACTGAAGGGGGAACCAACCCTAGCTGGTCCTTACCATGGTGATGGCCAGCAACATGGAGGTGATAGTATCTCACTCTTCTCTTGATTGGTGGCTAGTTGAATGGCAGGTAAAGCAAGAATAGGCTGATTAAGGCTGGGATTGCTTTCCAGGTAAGTTTTACTTTTAGGGAAATATGGTATATTTCAGAGTTTCTGGTGTCACCTACCACAGTATCCGTGGGGGAAATGGGCACAAGAGTCATAAGTGTGAGCTAGACACAGACCCAGTGAGTAGTTTAAGCTTAGACTGCAAAGGACATAGGGTCCCTTCTCTCTGTGATAAGAAGCCTGGCTGGTCCTGTGTAGCTTTTACAAGGGGCTGGGTCTGAAAATTCTGGCACTCAGTTTGATTTTCTTCCTGAATGCTCATCCTGCTGTATGCATCCCACAATAAAACTCAGGGGTCTGGTTGTTTTCCCCATCCAAAGATATGCCTCTACTTGGATTGTTGCTACAGATGGGGGCATATAAACATATGGGCTTGTGAATAAAGGGGAACCCCACAAATCCATAAGCCATAGGGCATGGGGGAGAAATTACAACATAGGTGCACAGAGTAATACTGGAACTGAGAGTATGGAGTAACTACAGCTAAGGGCAGATACTACTGACAACCATGCCGAGTGGAAATGGTGGGTCAGAAGTCAGCATTCATACAAAAGAAGATGAGTGTAGAAAAAAAAAAGCTTTAGCAGAGATTCACTATCTTTCTCCACATTTGGTAGATTTCAATACCGGAGATCCTGGGAAGAAGCCACTCCCTCAGAAGCAAAGAAGAGTGTTTTTTGAAACATTTCTTTTTCATTTATTGGTAATTTGGGATTTTAAAAAATATTTTGCATTTCATTTTAATTTATTTTGTTTTGCTTTTTTCCTTCATTTTGTTCTCTGTTTTGTCTTTTTCTTCTTTCTGGATTACTCTTTTCTGTTACTTTTATGTAATTGTGTTAAATTACTTTTGATTGTATCCCTTGTCTCACTTCTTGTCTTGCTAATCTTCCTTACCTTTAATTTTCACATTTTATTGCTTTTGTTCCACCCCTTCCCCACACCTCCATCTTTACTGGTATTAGTATTCATCTTTATTAATCTTTAAATATTTAGTTAATACTAAGCTATTATTGGTAAATTCTTTGTTAGTGGTGGTATGAGTGTCCCATTTAGTAGATATTTATTATATGCCAATGTTTACCTTGTCTTTATGTCCAAATAATAAGTGTATATATATATATATATGATAAACATATATATGCATATATATCCTTTATGTGATTAAGAGTAATACAGTGGTAGCTTTATTGATTACTATGTCAATATGTATTTTGGCTTTGACTCTTTGTTACTGCCACTTTTATTGTTATTGCCACGGTGGTATAACTTTTACAATTTCTGTTTTTTACTGTATACCAATAGTTGGTTTGTCTTTGTGTTATTAACAATACTTTGGTTCATCTCTGGAGAAGAGTGTGCTGAGCCAATTATGCTGCACCCTCCTGTCCCAAATTAATGGAGATACTTTGATGTTGGAATAGAGGTAAAAGCATACAGTTAGTCATTCACAGCATGCATCACTGAAAAAGCAGACACTAACTAAAGAGATCTCTCAACCAGCAACACAGACTTTGTACTATAATTGACCCACAAACTTCAGTACATGCACATGTACACATGCATGTGCATACACAAAGAAACAGAGAGAGAGAGAATAGAAATTTGAGAAGACAAGGCAACAAAATGCTTTAGATAACTCCCAGCTCCCCCACAGCTGATCTATATGGCACCAATAATGGAGGAAATCAAATGGCAAACACATGAATCACACACACAAAGTGAAAACATAGGAGCAACAAGATCAATAAGGTGCTCAGTGAGCTCAATGATGATATAAATTAGGATAATAGACTCATCAGCAATTTACCAATCAAATGATACAATGAATAAAAACTCTAACAATGTATAGTATAATTAAAACACATGTAATTCAAAAAGAAACTCACAGATTAAATATCAAAGGATGAGAGATAATATCCCATGCAATGGGAACCCAGAAAGAGAAGAATTGCTATCTTTATTTCAGACAAACTGGGCTTTAAGCCAAGACTGGTCAGAAAGGACAAAGATTACTATATATTGGTTAAGAGAACAATTCAACAGGAAGAGTTTTTACAGGTTTCAGTCCATAATTAGCTGGTACCAAGGCAAGGTGACACATGGCAGAGGGGCAACAAGAGCAACAACTAAACTCTAGTAGCATTTTTCTGCCCCTTTAATATACTACCCAGACTGCTGGGATTAGGGTGGTGCCAGTCCAATCAGTGGAATGATCCAGAAATCACTCACCATTAATCCCAGCATCCTTAATCCCAGCATTGCACCATGAATCAATTACACACTCTGAATTCAGTCACCTCTGGAAAGGCTTATCTAAAACTACATGAGACTTTGAGGGATGTCTAGACACAAACCATAATAATATCTAAAGAGTTTTCCTTCCAACTAGAGAATGCATATGCTTCTGTCAACACATAGGACTTTTCTCCAAAATAGATTATGCACTAGTCAATAAAACATGTGTCATGACTTGTATCTTGATGTCCTCAAGCCTCATTCAGTCCTAGGTTGGTCTTTTTGAAGAAAGCTGGTTCTAGGAGTGTGACACTAACATCAGAAATGTGAAGCTGAGATTGAGGCACAGTAAAGTGGTAGAATTAAGTTTGTGAATGATACCTGCCATGGAGTTGGATAGACTGGATAAAATATAAGGTAGAATAAGGGCCGCTGCTGTTATTGCTTATTGCTTGCTGAATGTTACTTTGCTGCTTTCTGCCTGCCAGAAACTGTTTCTGTACTCTGATGCCCCTCTCCCATCCTACTCTGCCTTGGAGCCAGTCAAGTATGCCTACAAATTGTAAACCAACTAAACATTTCCTCCTCTGACTTTGAGTGTTGGGTATTTTGTCTCAAAAATGAAGAAATAACTAAGACAACACACTTAAGAACATGCAAAGAAATTGAAATTATCCTATGCATAGTATTGGATAATAGTGCAATGAAATTAGCAATGACAAAAGACACCACTTCAGCAAACACATGAAAATTAAATAATACCTTCTTAAATAATCAGTGGGCCACAGATAAAATTAAAAAGAAATTAGACAGTTTCTATAATCAAACAATAATGTCACTATGACATCCAAGAACCTCTGGAACACAATGAAGGCACTCTTAAGAGAGAAGTTTATAGCAGTGAATTCCCACATCAGTAGAACAGAGAGGTCAAATAAAATGTCCTAGAACAACAACAAACCAAACACAAAGCTAGTACAATGAGGAAAATTATAAAGATCAAAGTAGAATTAATGAAATTGTGGTTATAAAGGACAGTTGTCTTACTTATTTCATATGCTCTTTGGCCTATTACTCTTATTTTAAATCACAACAGATTCTATTGAAATCTAGAAGATTGTAATTTGCTACTTTGAGAATTTGTCCACTAATAAAATGAAAAATTCAGAAGAAATTTACAAATTCCTAAATACATATGAACTAAATATATATAAGCTATGACCAAGTAAGGTTCATCTCAGGAAGGTAGGGATGGATTAACATATGCAAATAAATAACTGTAACACAGAACATTAACAGAAATAAAAAAATCGCATGATCTTTTCAGTAGATGCAAAGAAAACACTGGACAATTCCAACATTTATTCATGATAAAGATGTTAAAGAAAATAGTAAT
Organism: Hydrochoerus hydrochaeris; assembly: GCA_004027455.1. Taxonomy (NCBI): domain Eukaryota; kingdom Metazoa; phylum Chordata; class Mammalia; order Rodentia; family Hydrochaeridae; genus Hydrochoerus; species Hydrochoerus hydrochaeris. The sequence continues at coordinate 138,995 of PVLA01003442.1, forward strand.
AGAAAGTATCTCAGTCTGATAAAAGTCATCTATGAGAAAATGGTGATTAACATCATATTAAAAGGAGAGAAACTGAAAGTTGTCCCTAAAAAATCAGGAACAAAATAAGGGTATCTGCTATTATATCACTTATGTTCAATATGCTTCTCAAAATGTTAGCTAGAGCAATTAGAAAAATAAAGAAGTACAAGAGATGTGGTTTGGCAAATAAGAAGTTGAATTATTATTACTAGCAAATGAAAAGATCCTCTACATGAAAGACCCCAAAAATTCTACCAAATTCTACCTTAGAACTAATAACCAAATTCAGTAGCAGAGCAGGATACAAAAATAACATTGTATCCTGTACATTAATAACAAACACACTGCAAGAAATAAGGGAAATAACAAGTTTCACAATGGCATCAGAAAATGAAATACTTAGGAATTAACCTCACCATGGAAGTGAAAAACCTTTACAAAAAACTATAGTATTCTAAAAAAGGAGATCAAGTAAGATAATCAGAAAGTGGAAAGATAGCTTTAGTTTCTAAATGAGCAGAACAATAAAAAAGACCATTAATTGCTACATAGATTTAATACTATTCCAATCAAATATCAACAGCATTCTTTACAGAAATCAAGAGATGATTTCCAACATATCCAGGGAAAGCTTTGGAACATCATTGGAAACACAGAAATATAGGAAAATGACAAAGTGAAAGACCAAAATGCAATCTTAAACCTCCAGCCCATCCCAAGAAAGCCTGGGAGCCATGTACATAGAAGAAAATACTAGTCATACACCTAAAATACCTGAAATGATATCAACTGAAATAAAGAAGCAAGTAGGGGAAGCTATGAAGGAACTAAAATCAGAAATAATCTCCCAGGTAAAAGAAGAAATGATAAAAATAGTGAAAGAAGTATTGAACACATCTAAAGAAGACACAGCTAAAAAAATAGAGTAACAAAGCAAAACAATAGAATCCCTGAATGAACAGTATAAAAAACAAATACATGAAGCAGATTCAAAGAGATATACAGGAAATCAAAAATTCTATTGAAAGTTGCAAAAACCACCTCAATGAAAGTGAAGATAGAATCTCAGACCTCGAGGATAAGATTGCAGCTAGTGAACATGAAAGGAAAATCTTCTAAAAATAACAAGGAATCAGGAAAAAGCAATTCAACAGCTGCAAGATGATGCAAAGAAAAACAACATAAGATTAATAAGGATAAGTGAAAAAGAAGGGGACAACATAAATGATATCAAGAGGCTATTTACAGAAATAATAGCTGAAAACTTCCCAAACATGAGTATGGAAACTGACATACAGGTTAGTGAAGCATATAGAACTCCAAATAGCCATAACCAAAACAAAACTACACCCAGACATATAATAAACATTATCCCAGAAATCCAACATAAGAACAGAATATTAAAAGCTGTTATAGAGAAAAGACAGATCACCTATAGAGGAAAAGCTATCAGAATCACAGAAGACTTCTCAACACAAACAATGAAGTCAAGAAGAGAATGGAGTGAAGTGTTTCAGATCCTAAAGGAAAACAACTTCCAACCCAGACTGATGTACCCTGCAAAACTGTCCTTCAAAATGGATGGAGAAATAAGATGACAAAGAACAGCTGAAGAACTTCATGGCTACCAAACCAAACCTACAAAGAATACTGAAAGACATTCTAGATACACATAGGAAAAAAAAAACACTAAGCAAGACAGACAACTAACTAGAATGGAAAGTTAAGATACAACATCAGAAAGATAACATGTCAACAATAAACCATTATATAACAGTTAAAACCATTAATGTAAATGGCCTCAATCCACCAATTAAAAGAAACAGACTGGCAGAACGGATCAACAAACAATGTCCAACCATATACTGTCTAAAAGAAATCCATCTAACCCAAAAGGAAACTCATAGACTGAAAGTCAAAGGGTGGAAAACAATACTCCATGCAACAGGAACTCATAAAAAAGTAGGGGTAGCTATTCTGTTTGCAGACCATGTGAACTTCAAACCAAGAATGATCCAAAGAGATAAAGAAGGTCACACAGGCAATAACACAATTATAACAGGAGACCTTAACATGCCATTGACACAAAGGGATAGAAAATCAGCAAAGAAATGACAGAACTGAATCACACCTGTGAACAATTGGACTTCATAGATGTATACAGACTGTTCCACCCAACAACATCAGAATATACATTCTTCTCAGCAATACATGGGAAATTCTCTAAAATAGACCATGTACTAGCCCACAGAACATATTTAAGTAAATTCCAAAGAATTGAAATTATCCCATGAATGTTATCAGATCATAGCACCATGAAACTAGAAATTAATGATAAAAGTAACTACAAAAACTCCACAAACACATGGAAATTGAATAATACACTCTTGAGCAATCAGTGGGTAACAGAGGAAATTAAAGAAGAAATTAAACAATATCTACAAGCAAACAAAAATACAAACACAACTTAGCAGAACCTGTGGGAGGCAATGAAAGTGGTCCTCAGAGGAAAATTTTTTGCACTGAGTTCCTACATTAGGAAAACAGAACAAACACAAATAAACAACCTGATACTACACCTCAAACATCTAGAAAAAGAAGAGCAAGCCAAGCCTAAAGCCAAAAGAAGGAAGGAAATTATAAAGATCAGAGCAGAAATTAATGCAATAGAGACTAAGATAACAATACAAAGAATCAATGAATCCAAGAGTCGGTTCTTTGAAAGAATAAAATTAATAAGTCCTTAGCCAACCTAATTAAAAAAGGAAAAAAAGGCTCAAATTCATGCAATACAGAATGAAAAAGGTGAAATCACTTCTGACTCTGTGGAAATACAGAAGATCATCAACACCTATTTTGAAAACCTCGACTCTCACAGATTCAATAACACAGAAGAAATGGACAGATTCCTAGAAACATATGAACCACCAAAGCTGGATCAAGATGTAAAACTGCTGAATAACCCAATTTCTATTAATGAAATTGAAAATGTAATTTAGTCCCTACCAACGAAGAAGGGCCCAGGCCCAGACAGATTACTGTGGAATTCTACAAGAAATACAAAGAAGACTTAATGCCAACACTCCTCAAACTCTTCAATGAAGTTGAAAGGGAAGCAGTTCTCCCTAAGTCATTCCTGGAAGCAAATATTACTCTAGTACCAAAACCTGAGAAAGACCCAATTAAAAAAGAGAGCTACAGGCCAATCTCCCTAATGAACATAGATGCAAAAATTCTCAATAAAATATTGGCAAACAGGATGCAGCAAATCATCAAGAATATTATATACCATGACCAAGTGGAATTCATCCAAGGCATGCAAGGATGGTTCAACATACATAAATCAATAAGTGTAATCCACCATATCAATAGAACCAAAAGAAAGAATCATATGATCATTTCTATAGATGCAGGAAAAGCTTTTGATAAGATCCAACACCCATTCATGATAAGAACCTTACAGATAATTGGAATAGATGGTCTTTACCTCAATAAGATAAAGGCCATCTATGACAAACCAACAGCCAGCATCATATTAAATGGCCAAAAGCTGAAAGCCTTTACTTTGAAATCAGGCACAAGAAAAGGATGTCCCTTATTACTGCTCCTATTCAACATAGTACTGGAAATACTAGCCAGAGCAATTAGATAAGAGAGAGAAATAAAAGGCATAAAGATAGGAAAAGAGGAAGTTAAATTATCATTATTTGCAGATGACATGATACTCTACATAGAAGACCCCCAAAACTCCATTGAAAGACTCCTACATATAATAAATAAATTCAGCAATGTAGCTGGATACAAAGTTAATACTCAAAAATCAGTAGCATTCTTATACACAAACAACAAAATCATTGTGAGAGAAATAAGAGAAGCCACATCCTTCACAGTAGCATCCAAAAAAATGAAATACTTAGGAATTAATCTAATGAAAGAAGTAAAAGAATTGTACAGGGAAAATTATAATATCCTGAAAAAAGAAATCAAAGAGGACCTCAGTAAATGGAATGACATCCCTTGTTCATGGATAGGAAGAATAAATATTGTAAAAATGGCCATTCTCCAAAAATTGTTATACACATTCAATGCAATACTAATGAAAATACCACTGATATACCTCATAGATCTAGAGAAATCACTCCTAAAATTCATCTGGAACCAGAAGAGACCTAGAATAGCAAAGGCAATTCTAAGCAGCAAAGGCAAGTCAGGAGGCATCACAATCCCTGACTTGAAGTTATACTACAAAGCTACCATAATAAAATCAACATGGTATTGGAATAAAAACAGATCTGAAGATCAGTGGAATAGACTAGAAGATCCAACCACAAGTATGAACACACTCAACCACCTTATCTTTGATAAAGGGGCTAAACATGTTCACTGGAAGAATGATAGTCTCTTTAATAAATGGTGCTAGAAAAACTGTCTATCCATATGCTGAAAACTAAAACTAGACCCATGCCTATAACCATGTACTAAGCTAAAATCCAAATGGATCACAGATCTAAATATTAAGTCAGAAACGCTAAATCTGTTGGAAGACAAAGTAGGTAAAAATCTTGAAGACATAGGTGTAGGTAGAGAATTCATGAGCAAGAACCAAACTGCACAGGAAATACTTCCCAGAATCAATAACTGGGATCATGTCTTATTAAAGTGGTTCTGCATGTCAAAAGAAATCTTCAGCAGAGTGAAAAGAAAACTCACAAACTGGGAAAAAATCTTAGTGAACTGTCCCTCAGACAAAGAACTTCTGTCTGGAACATATAAAGAATTTAAAAAAATCAGACCCCAAAATTCAAAGACCCAATCCAAAAATGGGCATCCGAGATGAACACACAGTTCTCAGATGAAGAAATACAAATTGCAGATAAATACATGAAAAAATGTTCATCATCATTAGTCATTAGAGAAATGCAAATTAAAACCATGCTGAGATTCCATCTCACTCCTGAAAGAATGGCCAGGATCAACGAAACTACCAACAACAAATGCTGGAGAGGCTGTGGGGGAAAAAGAACTCTTCTGCATTGTTGGTGGGAGTGTAGACTGGTGCAGCCACTGTGGAGGTCAGTCTAGAGATTCCTCAAAAACCTGGGATTGGACGTCCCATTTGACCCAGCTAGTCGACTCCTAGGCATATTCCCAGAAGAACTGAAAACATCTTACCACAGTGATATATGTGTGCCCATGTTTATAGCAGCATGATTTGTATTAGCCAGATCTTGGAAACAATTTAAGTGCCCATCAACTGAGGAATGGATAAAAAAATAGTGGTACTTTTAAACAATGGAGTACTACTCAGCTATAAAGAATGATCACATTGAAATATTTATAAATAAATGGATGCAACTTGAGTCCATACTCATTAAGTGAAATAAATCAAAATCACATGTATATATACCATATAGTTTCCCTAGTGTAAGAAATCATAAGAGTACATAAGATTTTATGGTAATCATGGTTCACCATTATATTACTTTGAAGTCTTATGTTTCGTTCATTGGTTGGAATGGTTTTATTCTGTTTTGTTTGATCTTATCATATGTTATGGTATGAATAGTTACCTTGAAGAAAAGACAATATGGCAGCTATTGCTGATTTAATGTCATCTTGCTCTGAAATCCTACCATGCTTTTTTTTTTTCTATTACTATTGGTTCTATCATGTTGTGTCTTATTGGATTTTAATATGTATGATAGTATAAACAAGTTTTTATGGAAAATGAGATACTATAGTAGCCATTGTTCATCTTCTGTTAGTTGCTTCAGAATGCCTTGTAATACTTTCATTCTCTTGAATGCTTTTATTCTATTTTGTTATGTTTGATATTATTGTGTGTGAAGCTAAGCTCAACTATTTCAAAGAAAGAGACATTATAACTACTATTAATATCCAATTGTCTTGTTGTGAAGTGCTGTGTTGCTTACATTGTTCTGTTATGATCTGCTTTGATCTGTCCTCTTTTGTTTTATTCTCATTAAAATAAAAAAGCTACAGTGCTAAAACAAAGCAGTATTGGCCAAAAAATAGAGTTACCAATTAGTGGAACAACTCCAGGCATTGCTCATAGGTTATCTTTTACAAAGGGACAAAATCTCTTCACTGAAAGAAAGTCTGTTCAACAAATAGTGCTGAAGGAACCATCTGCTCATATGCTGAACATTGAACTAGGACCCATATGTATCACTATGCACTAAAATAAAATAAAAAAGGATCAAAGATCTGAACATTAGAAAAGAAACAATTTCTTCAAAAGCAGACTAGGCAAAACACTTGAAGAAGTAGGTCTAGGCAAAGAGTTTCTGAACAAAACTGGTTGCAGAGATATAATACTAAGAATAAACAAATGGGATCACATCTAATTAAAAAACTTTTTCACATCAAAGGAAACCAATAACAGAGTAAAGAGATAACCTACAGAATGGAAAAAATGAATTTTTGCCAGCTATGTCTCAGATAAAGAACTAATATCTAGAATATATAAACAACTCAAAAATGTTAGACACCTTAAATTTCACCCAATTAAAAGATGGGCATTTGAAGCGAATGGACATTTCTCAGATAAAGAAGCACAAATGGCCAGTAAGTACATGAAAAAGTGTTCAAAAGCACTGGGCATTTGAGAAACAACATTAAAACACCACTGAGATTCCATCTCACTCCAGAAGGAATGGCTATCCTTCAAAACTCAGCCAAGAACAAATGCTGGTCAGAATATGTGGAGAAAGGAATCCTTGTCACTGTTGGTGTGGTGTAAACTGATCCAACCACTATGAAATCAGTATGGAGATTCCTCAAAAAAATATAAATTTCATTTGACAGTGCTAATTGCCTTCTAGCTGTCTTCTCAAAAGAGTTAAAGACAATAGTGGTGCATACATAATCATGTTATAGAAGTATAATTCATAATAGCTAAATCTTGGAAACAGCCTATGTACCCATCAACATTTGAGTGAATAAAGAAAATGAGGTTTTTATACACAATGGAATACTGCTTTGCTGTAAAGAAAAATTTGACTCATTTATAGGAAAATGGATGCATCTTGAGACCATAACATTAAGCAAAGTAAGTCAAACAGACAGGCTTATATATTGCATGTTTTTCTTATGTGAGAAACTCAATATATAAACTGCAAAAGAGAAGACAAATGATTGAAAAAATTGAAAGTAAAAAAAAAAAACTATTACAATCCAGCATGTACAATGTATTTAAAAGTGTACCTTGGTCTAATATAAATGTCTTATGTTATATGTTTTTGGTCTGTTAGGCTAATTACTAATCTGCATATATAATTGACTTTATGAGGACTTATAAATAAATGAATCTGATAATGGAAAAATAAAACGGGTGAAAAGAAGGGGGAAAAGAGGATATTTTATGTACATGTACTCATTCCATAAAATGAATGTAATCCTTATGTAGTGAAACACATTCTAATAAAAATTAAAAATTAAAAAAAATGAGATGGTACTCCTCTTACAATGATTTGACTTAAGATATTTAGATTTTATGATAGTATGCAAATAATATACACTCAAAAGAAACAAGTTTGAATTTGAAACTTCAAAGTTTGAATTTCTCTCTTCCAGAGCTAGTGGTGTGGAATGTGGAATGTGATCCTCTCAGGATGTAGGCCGCCTAAATTCGTGCCACCACCAGGACTGGCCAGAGCAGCCCAAACTTGTGACTCACGGAGCTGTGACCCGCCAGAGGGCCTGAACTTACGACTTGCGCAGCTGCCACTTTCCCGAGCTGCAACCCACCAGAGCCGCCGTCTGCCAGAGCTGCAACCAGCTGATGCCATGACCAGCCAGAGTGGCCTGAACTTGCGATTTGTGCAGCCGCGATCCCCTGGAGCACGCCAAATCACATCACTGTGAGTGGCTGGTTGCGCTGAAGATGGAGGTAGGTGAGCCCAATGGAGAGCTGAGCCAGCGAGGGAATAAGACCCCCCACAGGAGGAGGGTGACAAACTGGATGACATGTTGGAGTCGGGAAGGAGGAGCCTAAACTAGGAACAACAGTGACTACAGTTGGTTGCTCCCTTCCCAGAGCAGATTAGTGGGATCTGCTTGGCCTGGTCATGCCTCTGGCCAGGACCCAATGGACCATCCCAAACCAATCCTGATGCATAACACACACTAACCCAGTGAAGGCCCCCTAAGGTTGACTGGCCTGGTGGGGAGGGGCCAACATATGCAGCCCCTGCCTACACCTCAATGACCAAAAGCAAACAGGAGAGGGCAGAAATTCCTCGCCAGCTGTGCTTTGGAAGAATGATAACCAACAAAGAGAGGGACTGGGACCTCCACTATACACTTGTATGAAAGAAAGCAAAAACATGATGAGAAACAACAAGAAAAAGCCCCCAGCCAAAACATTGATCAAGGAGAGGGAAATACAAAAGATACTGAGGGCAGCAAACATGCAATATTAGACACAGCTTCGATGAACATTAAGAGATATCTTAGGGACCTTACGAGCTCAAAACTGAAATATTAAATCAGGTAAAGCAAGATACAAGTAGATTAATAAAAGAATTGCTAAGCACCTCTCAAGAAGACACAGACAGAAGAAGGGAGGAACACAAAAAAAGGAGAGAAACCTTTGATAAATATAAAGAAAATCTAGAATACATGAAGCAGATTAAAACATATTACCAGTAAATTAAAAACTCCATTGAAAGCTGGCAAAACTGCTTAAAAGAAACTAAGGATAGATTACCAAAACTTGAAGACAAGTTTGCTTGATAATGTGTGATCATGAAAGGAAAGATCTATTAAAGATAACAAGGAGACAGGCAGTAACAATACAAAGGCTAGAAGATGACAAGAGAATCTATAATTTGATAATAAGAAATTTGAATGAAGAAGCAGGAATAAAAACAGGTGAATTACAAAATCTATTCATGGAAATAATTAAGGAAAACTTCCCAAGCATAGGAAAAGAAAATGATATTTGGATATATGAGGCATACAGAACTCCAGGCACCTATAACCAAAACAGAGCTACAACTAGACATATAATAATCAAGATACCTGAAATTAAATATAAAAACAGAACATTAAAAGCTGTCAGAGAAAAGAAACAGATCACATATAAAGGAAAGCCAATCAAGATCACAGCAGACCTCTCGACACAGACCATCAGATCAAGAAGAGCTTGTAATGAAGTGTTCCAAGCCCTGAAAGAAAATAATCTCTAGCCCAGATTGATGTATCCTGTAAAACTATCAATAGAAATTAATGAAGAAACAAGATGCTTCCATGACAAAGAGGAACTGGGGGAATTTGTGACCACCAATCCAACCCTACAGAGAATACTGAAGGACATTCTACAGAGAGAAAAAAATACCAGGATTTCAGGAACAGTGGCAGGAAGGCCTCAATGAATGGGGCAGGCAATATAATGAAGGAGAAAACTAGACAGATAATGGCAGAAAAATAGCATGGCAGGAATAAGGCAGAGAAGGTTGGCTATAATCTCTAACATAGATGGCCTTGCTACACTAAAAAAAATACAGGCAGAGTAGATCAGGAGGTAGGGTCCATCAAGATGCTCTGTATAGGAAATATAATCAACCTGAGAGAGTGTTTATGGACCAAAAATCAAATATGAGAAAACAATGCTCTGTGTGACAGTGAGCCAGATAGAAATAGGAGCAACTTGACCACCACCTGCAGATAGGATGGAAAGACAGGATACTTATGTGCAGTAGAGAACTACTCAGCTATAATGAATGAAAACCTTGAGGCTTTTGTAGGTAAAGGAACACAACTGGAGATCAAGTGCAGGAGCGAGAAGGTTTGGAACCACTTAGGTAAATGGCAGGTTTCCCCCCCAATCTAAAAAGTGAGGGAGCTGGTGGGACCCAAAATGTGCAGCACCCTGTGGGAGTGAAAGGGAAGGAATAGTCTAAAAAAAGAAGGCAGAGGCTATTGTTAATAGTGTACCAGGATTTAAAACCCACATTACTCACACCACTCTGCTTAGATGGATTATATTCTGTTCCAGTTTGTCTACTTGTGCTACATTTGAGGGCACAGTCAGTTATCCTGAAAATAGCAGGATATAGAATGGTAATCAACGTTAATTTCCTATTAACTTAAAATGAAGCTCTGTATAACTTACACTGTTTTACCATGACTAATGTTAATTGAATCTTTGTTAGATTGCTGTTTTGTATTGACAGATTTTATTCAAAGCTGTTATGATTGATAGTATCAAGTCTGAGAGTATAGGCAACTGTACTGAAGATGACAAGATTCACTAGGATACCCACTCTGGTTTGATTATTATTTGCCTTTGAAGTTTTACATTGTCTACAATGTTTTGTTTTACTAATATTATTAGGTACTGCTATATTCAATTATACTGCTATATCCAAATATGCCTGATGATATAGACAATGCTATTGAAGATAACAAGAGACAACACAGTAACCACTGTAGATCACCTTGCACTGTGGTTTTATATGACTTTTTTGTTTCATGTTCTTATAGGAACTTATTTTGTTTTGTCTTGCTATGTTTTTTCTTTCCCTCTAATACAGAAAGGATAGAAGTACATGCGGAGACTCATACGCATAGCTTTTTACAGTCTCACTCTTTGAATGTCTACTTTGTATGCTTTAATTTTGTAACTTGAGCAACTATTTCTAAGAGGAAAGTATGTAATTTATCAACTAGTGATTTCTTACTGCTTATCTTTTTTTAAAATTCTGTTTCATTTCTACCCTTTTTTCTGTTTTTTTCTCTTTAAATAAAAAAATTTGAAGGTTAACAGGATAGTAAATGATAGCAAAGTGCCCCTTCCCTAAAAGAAGAGCACTAAAAAATAAATAAAAAATAAGAGTATCATTAAATAGGAAAATAAAATATATTTGCAGTTTCATAATCTAACAGACACCCCCTTAACCTAATGTTCAAAATTAACCTTAGTATTAGTAACTAATCCACAGCAAACTTTTGATATGATAGATTGAAAAGATTAGAGTGTCTCTTCTGAATTAGTCCTGCCAAAAACAACCAACCAACCAAACAAACAAACAAACACAATTTGAATCTAATCAGACGGAAACATTAGACAAATTCAAATTGATAAAAGTTCCATACATCTTCAAAAACATTAATATCCTGAAACACAGAGCATGGGCTCAGACACTCTTGTAGATGAAAGGAACTCAAAGTATGATCCTGGAATTTTTTTGCTATAAGGAAAATTATTGTGATGATTGACAAAATCTAAAGGATTTACATTAGATAGTATTGTATTAATGGTGCTTTTTCTCGCTTGATGACTATGTTATAGTTTTATAAGGGTTGCTCCTTTAGGAAAAGCACATTTATATAAAGTGTGTCAGGAGGAGGAGCATAGGTCAAACATATATGTCTACAATTTACCTTGATTCAGAAATGTGTATATACACAGATGCACATATACAAATACGTGAGAGACAGGGATAAAGAAAATATAATTATGTAATATCTTTGAAATATGAACAAAAGTCATACATGGGTTCTTTCTGTAGCTTTTCTAAGTTTTCCATAAGCCTGAATCATATAAAATTTTTTCTACTTTGGTACCAGGGATTGAATTTAGGGCTTTATTCATACTAGGCAGGTGCTCAACCATTGAGCTACATTTTCAACCCTTATTATCCTATATTAAGACATGGTCTCACTAAGTTGTGTGGGCTGGCCTTAAATTTTTGATCTTCTCAAGCATCATACTCATTTTAAATTTTTGCAAGTCAGTATATTGAAAGCTTCTAAAAGTATTTTGTCAAAATTGAAAAACTAGAAATTTTTTCTTTTGCATTAGATGATTTTATGTTTTGATTTATGTCAGATTAAATAAAAATTCTGGTTTACTAAAGTTTCTCTTTTACAAAAAATGATAAATGATTTTCTCATTTAGTATTTTTATTGTTGCGATAATTTTGGGGACGTTAGCCAAAGCAATGTAGTACCAAGATCATCAATAAGTTTTCAGTATTTTACATTTACAAAGCAGAAAATGAACTTCAAGTCAGAAGACCTGGATTCTACTTTTTGCTTTACTATTAACTAAAATAAAATTAATAGATTAGACACTTAGTCTGTAAACTCGAATTTTCAATGAAAAGTCAATCTGTTAAGCAAGAGAAACACAGAATGAGCTGTAATTACATTTTAACACACACACACACAATTAGGATAAAATTCAAAGGTATTTTTTAAACCATTGTAACTTTACAAGTGTTTTATTAATTTTTCATGTTAGCATATATTTATAGTGACAAGTGGTAAAATTTTAAAACAAAAGTACACTGGTGCATATGTAAAGGACAGACACATATGCTTATTTTAGCATTTCTTCCCCAAAACGTATTTAGGAAAGAAAACATGAATTGAAGACAGCAGTGGCTGTATTAGTTTCCTGATTAGCAAAATATTTAAAATCATAACAACCTTACCATAATAGTTGTTAAATTTTTATGTTAAAGAGATGTGGAGAAATAAGACATTGTTTACATTTCATTCTTTAACATGTGACATGTTTTAACATTTTAATCTAGTTGTTGTTTATCTAAAAGTAACATTAGTGTCACCAAGGTTTCCTGAAGGTGGCTTAGTGTCTGATTTCTAGCAAGGGTAACTACCCAACAGCTTGCGTAGTATGATCACAGAGTCTCACACTAGAAATTCTCTCATTGCAGGGCCCAGTGTCCAGGTTACTGACAAGTACTGTCCCTGCTGGAGCCCCATTCCTATTATCTGATTCTGTGCATCACACTCAGGCTTGGTTTATAGTTGATACTTGGAAAAATGATTAGGGACCACCTGTGATGCTAGATAAGAAGGTTACAAAAAGGCAATAATCATTCCGGTATGAAACACTCTTCTGTTTTACTTCTAAAATCTTCCTTACTTCCTCTCATTCCTGCTTTTTTTTTGGGGGGGGGCTCCCTGTCTCTCTCTCTCTCCTTCTGCAGCATTTAGTTGCTACCACTTTCCAAAGAGGACCTCATGTGACTAAAAGCTATATACAACTGACAGATAAAAAGGAGAAAACAAAATCAGGAAAAAGGGAAGGAGAATATCTTCCTTATAAATATCTATAAGATCTCTGGAAATAAACTTTGAGTACTTTTTCCCAGAATCATGGAACACAGAGATTAAAAGAAGAAAAAGAACATAAAAATTTTATTATGAAAAAATAAATATTCCCTTTCATATTGGGAAACATTATTGCTACATGATTTTATAAATATGCTAACATGGAATTTATAAACATAAAATAAGTGAACATTCCTTTTATTTTAGATTAAACATAAAAATATTTAAATTTAATTGTTTCTTAACCACTGTTTATATAGCTGCTAGTAATTCTTTTGGCATTTAATGAGAAGTAATCTGAATTCATAGATAGAATAACAGCATGGACACAGCCGCTCATCCAGGTCCCCATGGCCAAGACGAAGCACACCCTGCGGTTCATGATGACCGTGTATCTCAGTGGGTAACAGATGGCAGCAAAGCGGTCATAGGCCATCACTGTATATAAGAAAGCCTCAGGAAGTGGTAGAAGAAGAGCTGAGCAGCACAGCCCTGAAACGAGATGCCTGGGCTGTGCCCTGAAAGGTAGGACAACATCTTGGGGACAGTAGTTGAAGAGAATCCCAGGTCAAAGATGGAGAGGTTTCCCAAGAAATAATACATGGGAGTGTGAAGCCGAGAGGAGGAGAGGATGGCGGTGAGAATGAGCACATTTCCCAGGATGGTGCAGAGATACAATGCTGAGAATAGGAAGAAAAGGGCGGTCTCTAGCCCTCCTGTCTCAGGGATGCCCAGCAGGATGAATTCGGTCACCGTAGTGAGATTTCTCATTGTACAAGAAGAGTCAACTCTTGGATGTCTGTGAAAAGAAATTTGTGAGTAAATTGAATACACAGGCAAAGAACTGTGTTTGTATCTGTGGAATGATAGAGCAGAAAAGGATCTAGGTATTACAGGGCATTGCTTCCTAAAGGAATTCTCTGCCTGATTCTCCATAGACCTGGTATTTTTCTGATGCTGAGTGTCTCAGGACGCTCTGTCTGCATTACCAGTCTCACTCACCAGGCTTTTAGGTCTTATTCTCCCAAACTCACTTCTTTATGCACATCAGTAAATCGCACCAATTCTATGTGATCCTTTGTGATTCTAAAGTTCCCAATGTCGTTATTAGACACAAGGCTGCATCCAAATTTCTTACATCTGTTCAGGTCAATTTGATTCCATTAAATCTCCAATAGTCATTAGGTAATGGAATGCAGACAAAGTAAAAGATACAGTAACATCTCACATTGTCTAACTGGATTCATAGAGCAATACCAAAAAACAGTCCAAAAGATCTCAGGTCTTCATGAATAGAAAACTGTGTGAATAGGGCCCTCATTCTCAGGAGTCTGCTGGGCTCACTCCAAGGAGCACACGGTCACCTCCACTTCAGGGTCCAAAATCATCAATAAATTTAAACAACAGTCAGCAAATGTGAAGGTATAGGGGTTTATATTTTTAAAAATTCTGATGCTATATTCTACTTAAGTTTGCCAGAATAGTAATCTCTTTAAATTACAGATCAATTCATGGATTTCATCAATGGTGATTGTTGTAAGAAGAGGGAGAAACTGATAGCCAAGTTCTAAATTGAAGGACAAAACATGAACCCCTGCTTGGACACAGGGAAGTGTCCGGCTGGTGCTATGCGGTGTTCTTTTCCTTTTCTGCCTCACAGAAGCAAGGACCCACCCTGCCTAATCCATCTTGCAGTTTCTATGCAGATCTGCTCTTCTTCATTCACTTTCAGGTAGAGCATCACACATCCCCATGTGGCCCAGCTCCCTGGCAGTAATTTTCCTGTGTGACTACAGGAAATGCAGTAAGTCATAAACAGGAGAGTTTTAAATCTCCTCTGCTTCCTTTGGGTGTTAGTCCCCCAGGTCAGGGATCTTACTGAGCAAGGGTGAAATTATCTAATTGGTATAATTGGATCTTAGAAATGAGAGAAAGATTGTTATCGTTTCCTTTGTAAAGTATACTTTGTAGAAAGATTATTTTTGAAGATTCCACTGATACCTGTATCACACATATTTACACTGAATTTTTACATTTATTGATTTTCTATGTGGTGTTGTGTTTATGAATAAATTATACATAAATTATTGCACAGTACCAATAGTTTTGCTTTATTATAGTGGTGCCTGGGATAACTGAGAGAGCTAAAGAAACTAATGCAAACCTAGGCCCAGGAAAGGAAGGGACCAGGGCAGCTCAGGAGCAGTGGCAGGAAGAGTTTTAGGAGCAGCCTCCTGGCACTGTCATCAGTGAGCTCAGCCACAGAAGCCTCTCATTCTGGTGGCTCAGCTCACAATGCCAACCTGGTTTGCTTGGCTGAATCCCATGCGGGCCCTGTGTTCTGCAGTGGGGTACAGTGCAAATGGAGGAATCAGTTTCCAGAAGGCGATGTAAAAGCTACCTTATAGATCTAGAAAAAAAATGCTAAAATTCACATGGCACTAGAAAACACTTAGAATAGTAGAAACAATTTAAGTCACCAAGGGCAATGCAGTGGGCGGGGAAGCCATCACAATCCCAGACAGTGATGAAACCAACATGATATTTGGGGAAAATAACACTTGAGGATAAATGAAGCAGAATAGAAGATACAGAAACAATTCCAAGCACACTCAGCTATCTTATCTTTGAGTAAGGTTCTAATACTTTCACAGGAGAACAGATAGCCTCTTTCTCATGCAGTGCTTGAAAAACTGGTTTTTCATGTGCTGAAGACTGAATCTAAACCAGTGTCTTCCATCATGACCCAAGTTACAATCAATAGAGATCAAAGTTCAAATCTTAAAAGAAAAAACTCAATCTGCTGAAAGATAGAATAAATAAAACTCTCGAAAAATATAGATGTGGGCAGACATTATAAGCAAAAGCCAAATTACACAGGAAATTCTATGAAGAATGAAGAAATAAGATCCCTTCCAATTGAAAAGCCTTTGCACAGCAAAGTAAACCTTCAACAGAGTAAAGAGAGAATCACAGTATAGGAAAAAAAATTGTCAGCTACTCCTCAAACAGAGTACTAATATCTAGAGTAAAGAAAGGACTCAAAAAATTACTCTTCCCCCTCCAAATTTAAAGACCCAATCCAAGTCTGGCAGCCGAAGTGAATAGACACTTCTCCAATGAAGATGTACAAACAGACAATAAACGCATGAAAAAAGAAATGTTCATTATCACTGGCCACTCAAGAAATAAAAATTTGAACAGCACTGAGATTCCATCTCACTCCAGAAAGAACGGCTATATCAAGAAATCAGCCAGTAACAAATGCTGGTGAGGCTGTGGAGAAGAAGGAACAGAAATCAATGTGGTGATTTCTCAAAAAACTACAACTAGAAATTGTTTGACTTAGCTGTTCTCCCTTCAGGTATCTTCCTGAAAGAATTAAAGTCATCAGAACACAGCCATACAGGCCTGCCCACACTTACAGCAGAATAATTTAAATAATTTATGATGGCTAAATAGCTATACGCCTGTCAACCGATGGATGAGTAAAGAAAACATTGTGTTATAACACAATGTAATACTACTCACCCATAAAGAAAGATAAATTTAAGACCTTTTTAAACAAATGGATACATGTTGAGACCATAATTTTTTTTTTTTTTTTTTATCGGTACCGGGGATTGAACTCACAGCCGCATGCTTGCAAGGCAGGCGCCTGTGCCGCTGAGCTAAATCCCCAGTCCCTAGACCATAATCTTAAGTGAAATGAATCAGACACACAAGTTTAAGTATTGCTCCTCTTGTGTGAAAAACCCGAAGTATAAATAGAAAGCAAAAGGAAGGATGAGTGTTGGGAAATAGGAAGAACTTGTTATAGGAAGAGGAGTAATAGGGGGAAAGAGACTGAAAAGAGAAAAAAAAAATTTAAAAGAACTGAAAAATATTATAAACAGTGCTTTTGTACATGGGGGAGGGAAGACGAGTCGAAGGGCAATGGAGGGGAATGGGACAAGGAGAATTAAGTGATATTATTATGTACATGTGCAAAGCCCCCATTATACATGTGATCATCAAGTATGACAAACATGACCCAATAGAAATTAGACACGCTGTCTCTCAGCTTCCTCATGCTGAGTATGGAACCTGCTGCCTTTCTCACCTTGAGTTCAGAGAGGCAACATTCCCTGCTCCCTCAACTCACAATAGGGCAAAGAGGAGTTAAATCTATTAGACACGCTTCCTGGGTTCTAGGGATCTGAGCACATTCCTGTGCTGTAAGGGTGCGAGGGCATGAACTACCCGTCCTCTATATTTGACCAATTGGTGAATAAATCTGTTTTTTCAATTTTTATGTTGTTTCTCTCCTACTCATTTTTTTCTCTGCCCTATTCTTTATGGTGGGCAGCTAAGGAATCCAGATAGTTGGAGACCAAGCCTTTGACTAGTCCCTGGCAACAAAACTGATGGAGCAAATGTTAATAAAATATAGAAAATATTTGGTATATGTCCTTACAGCTCTTTTCCTCCAAAACATGCAAATATTCCCAAAATTATACTAAGAGAAGCAAAGTTTTGAGTTCTTTTTTTAATTTTTTTAAAGGAAAGTTCAATGTTTGATAAGTTTTTTGTCCAATATAGATCATATACATATCTTGAACATATCATGTTTTATTTATTTATTCATTTGCTTATTTGTTTATTTCAGACAGTGAAGATTGAGCCCTTGGTTCTTTAGCTCTGAGCTACATTCCCAGCCCTTTTACATTTTGTTTTGTTTTGACACAAGACCTCACTAAATTGCTACATCCCAAGCCTAGGCTGGAATTTGTGAGGCTTTAGCATCCTAGAATATTGAGATTATAGGTATTTGTCACCACACCAGTTCAAAATATGACTTTGCTCACTTTAATTCACAAAATAGTACACACTTATGGTGTACCCCATAGTGTTCTAAAATATGTATGCATACTGGAATGGCTAAATCATACTAATAAGCATGTATTAACTTGCATTTTTTTGTAGTTAGAGCTATTCTGTTGGGAATTTTAAAGGATGTCATACGTTATTACTAGCTGTAGTCACCCTGGAGTACTATTAATCTCTTGAACTGTTTCCTCCTGTTTGACTGAAATTTGGTATCCTTTGGCCAGTATTGCCACCTTTACCCACCTAGCTCCATTCCCTGGTAACCACCATTCTATTCCCTGCCTCTGTGACTTCAAGTTACTCCTCTTCCATAGGTAAATGAGAGTGTACTTATTTCATTATGCTGGGCTCATTTCACTTAGCACAGTGATCTCCATGTTCATGTGTGTTGTTGCAAAAGACAGAATTTTCTTCTTTTCCAGCTGAATACTCTTCTTTCATATGCATATATTACATGTTCCTTCTCTAGTCATCCAGAGAACATGGAAGTGCAGACACCTACTCAACATTCTGATTTCAAAAAATATACAAACTTTAAAATGTTTATTTACATTTTGCTCTGCACAACTACTTAGTCAAGACTTTTCAACAGATGAAGGCTCTAGCAAACACAGTGTTTTAAAAAATGCTTTACCCTTTTGGAAGTTCAATTTGTTAAATGCATTTATTCACAAAAGTTGCAGTGCATGCAGGAAAGTGCTTTCCCACCAGGATCATAGGAAACTGAATGATCAAGTGGGATACTTGATCTTAACACGGGGACAGAGGATGGGTGCAGAGCACAAGTGGGGCAAGAAAGTCAATACTTTCTCTGCTGTTTCAGCTGCCTTCCGTGACTTCTGTAGACTCATAATCAGAAGCAACTTCTTTCACTTGAGTACTGAAGCAAACAATCCACCCAGTGATGGCACATACTGACACAAAATGACTAATTCTATTGTCTCGATAGATAATCATTTATAGACTACACAGTCATTCGCAGTTGTGCAGCTGTGGAGTGAATCGGCAAAAAAGTGCACACAACATTCTCATGCATATCCTCTTGTCAACTGTATTGCACAAAAACAGTCATTGCTCCTTTTTTGTCAATACTAGTGGACTCGTCCTCTTAGATTTCATGCCACAGTGACTTATTAATCCTAACAATTGTGTCTCAATATCCTCTGCTGTTTTAGCAATTCATTTTCCTATGGAGCCAGTGTAAAGACGAATATGTGCCGTCATTTGAACTGCAGCCTCTCCTACATGTTCATGACAAATGTCTTTAGACACAAGCAGGATCAAATTTTTACCAATAGTAAACAGCTTCTTAGCTTTAGCAATTTGATTAATCACTAAGAATTATGCTCTCCATTCATTATTTGATGAAGCAGTAGCCTTCTATAATTGCTTCTGTTCTTTGTGTTCATCCTTTTTTTCTTAAAAAACAAAACAAAACAAAACAAGAAAAAACCTCCAACGGCTTATCTTTTAATGCAGGGTGCTTGGTCTCCAGGTGGCAAAGCAATTTTACAAGTTTTCAGGGCTTCACTGGAGACTTGGTGGCCACATATGATACAAAGCAGGCTTGGCTAACATGAACTGAAGGTTGAAATGAACCCATCATTTAAGTAAGATTCTTGGTATTTTCTTCTCAATATAGGTTTATCCTTATTGGAATCCTTAGAGTCTTCTTCTGTTTCATTATTGAGTTGTTCCTCTTTTCAAAAATTCTCTCTTCTTGTTTTATTAATTTTGGTTAGGGTTAGCTTGTGGGTTTACCAAAACAGTTACTGAAACAAGTGTGCACTGTGGGAAAGAGGCATGGACTGAAGTGGTGGATAATATAATGGGGGAGCCAGTCTAAGTGTCAGATCCTAACTGGATGCCTGACACTAGATGCAGCAGTACAAGAGTTTGTCCCCAGGTATAGCTCGTCGCTTGTTGTACACTGATAAGGCTTTGACTGAGTCAGCAATCAATTCATTTATTATGATTTTAGTACAGTCAAACCTCTTTGCTAATGTTAATCTGTTTCTCCCTAATGCTAGCTTTACTGCCTTAGCGTCACCTCAGATCATCAGTCGCTGGAGTCTCCTGAGAAGTGTGCAACCTAGATTCTTTGTAATTGCAGTTCAAAAGAGGGCTTTCGTTACTGTGAGAACATAATGCCACCACTGACCTGAAGGGTTGGCATTCAGATGGTGATATGAGAGACAGGATGGCTATAAATACAGAGGAAGCTTTAGACTTCTACTTACCATCTACTGCATGGCCCAGTTTCCAACAGGCTGTAAACTGGAACCAATTTATGAACTTGGGGTTGGGTACCAACTGTTTAGGAGATTTTTAATTACAATTTAAACAGTACTGTGTTTCAGTATATCTTGAGAGATAACAAGAAAAAATAATTCTAATGATAGTGGGAGGATGATTTGAGGGAAGCAAGAGCATATTCACAGGGACAGAAGATCATTGTTCTACAGAATTTTGAGGTAACCTGCCAGGAGAAAAGATAGTGAGTGGATCAGAGCAAACCTATTGGCAATGTGGGCAAACTCAAGCCCTGTTTTAGCTTAATCTGATGGCATGAGAATACGTCTTTAGTTTTTGTTTATGAATTGCTGCACCAGATTGCGATTCTTATCATCAAAACAGGCCCCTCAGATGATCCTCTGGGTTTCTCAGAACCTGAGAACCAGTAGAGATTTTGCCATTCTCATCTCTGGGGTTAGAACATTTAATACAATACTTTGTTCTGTTATCAGTCTAACCTAAAGCCATTTTGATGTAACTTTCTTTTCCCTTGAAAACAGTTCTATAAAAAGTGAATGTTATTATCTCCTTAAAAATAGTAAAATTAGGCTGGGGATTTATCTCAGTGGCTTAAAGTACCTGCCTGGCAAGCATCAGGTTGTGAGTTTGATCCTTGGCAGCAAAAAAAGTAAAATTAATGCAAGAAATATGAATAAAGTTGTACAGATCAATTCAAAGTGGGTTTCTCATTTTATAGTTTGTGTCAACACTCTTCATTCATTTATATATAACACAAGTGCTGAGAACAACTAAAGCCAAGGTTGGCTGAGGGAATTTTGGGATGAGTCTGATTTCATAAAGTTATGAAATAATGTGGGAATATTCCTTTTATTCTAATAGTTTGGGAGGGAAAAATTGGGGTAAGTTCTTTCAAGGGAGAATGGTAGAGGTCAAATGTGTATTTTGAAACTTTCTGCAGATTTGTTATAGTATGCATGGCTTATGAAAATCAGAGGTAGTACTTTATTTATATCCACACAATTATATGACTTAAAGAAAATCATCTAATATTCCTGATCTCATTTTCGTTTCTATGAAGTGATCTCTAGGATGCTTTTGTGAATTAAATTATACTTTCAAATCAGTTGCATAGTGCCTGGTAATAGTAAGGACTCAGTTGTTACCGATGTACCTCATTGATGGTACTTTAAGCAGATTCCCTGAAAGGCATCTTAGGATGCCTTTCTCAGACAGTTCTCTACTGCATCACGCTGAGCTATTAAAAATTATATTAGGGCTGGGGATACAGTCCAGTGATACAAGCACCTGCCTGGCAAGCCCAAGGTCCTGAGTTCAGTTCTCGATACCAAATAAATAAATACATACATAAAAATTATGATATAGTGACTTGACAGAGTTTAAAAGTAGACGCAATTATAAAGATAACTGCCAAAGTTAAAGACCATGGGATATGTGAAAACTGGGTAAGCAGTCTTTTTATAAAAAGTTGGGATAAAATCCACAAAGATGACATTTAACACCTTAAATATTTGTGGTGAATAGTACATCTAAATCTCAGTCCCCAGAAATTTTTACCTTGAGGAATCGAAACTCTATTGCAGTTAAACAAGAACTTATCTTCCCTGGGTCCTCCTACAAAAAAAAAAAAATTCCCCAGTCCATGGTAACCACTTCCATGTTCTAAAAGCATGACTGTGTACTATCAAAACTTAACATGGTTAGAGTCAAATTTTTCATGATCAAACTTTCGATAATGGTACAGTTGGAACAAAATTCCAGCACAGGAATAGAGGACAAACTATGCCCAAACCATAGCAAATGGCTGAATGACATTGCTTCATTAATTCAGTAGACCTATGCTGGGAACTCTACCAGCCTACATATTTTGGATATTATAGTGAATAAGAAAAACATAGTTCCTCCTCTTACAGAAATTTCCCTTACCTAGGAAAGAAGTCTGTTGAGCAGGTATACATATGTTGAATACCTGTCCATCAACACTTCAGGCTTTACTAGATAATGTGATAAGTGGGTTCTCCCAACAATATCCATCATTAATAGAACAAAAACCTAATATTTGAATTATTTGGATGCAGCATACCATATAGGATAGATATCTCTAAATAATGGGCATAGGATTCTGTGTGATCTTGGACTTTTGTTAGTCTGTATAGGAGAAGCTGAAGAACCCTTCACCACAAACCATCAGTCATATGCTCAGATAGGTCTCATTCCATCCCTTTTGCCTCATTCATGATTTAGTAAAATAAGCACTGCATTTGATTTGAAATGTCTACTTTTTCTGTCACATATAATGGAAAATGGAAGTAAAACTGGAATGATATAAAAAACTGAAGTGCTGTTTCTGGGAAGATGGTAAAGCACTAAGCAGCAGGGAAAACAACTTCTCTGAGAGTCACAGTTCAGACGCTGAAATATGGTATAATAAGGAAGACAAGAAGGAAGGAAGTGGGTCCCCTGGACCCAGGAAAAATCCGAAGTGTGAATTGAAGCCCACAGAGAAAGTGAAAAGAAAAACTGGTGGTGCCTTTGACCTGAGATGAGACTCACTGTGCGTGAGAAACTTCTCGAACCTGGGATGCATGGTGACAGTGACAGCTGGTGACCTTGGAGGCCTCTGCAGAGAGGCGTGGCGGTGGAGGGGATCAGTGGATGTGGAGGACTGCACTGGCTGGCAGTGAATGAGAGGACTCAGTCCTCCCACCAGGGAGAGCAGTTAGCCGGAAGCCACCTTGGAGCCAAGAACCTCCAACTGCTGCCCGCTTGCCAGGCAGGTGATTGTGCTGCTGAGCTAAATCCCAGGGCCTTGTCTAGCAGCTCCCAGCTGGGCTCAGACCTGAGGAAATTCCTTGGACTGCAGCAAGCCCAGTGAGTCTGGTCTCGGGGCAGGCCTGCTGAGATTATGGATTACCTCATCAAAAGGTACTGCTGGCTTTCTGGGATAGGTTGGCACGATTCAGTGCTGTCTCCACAGGTTGTCAGCTAGTGAATCCAGAGAATATCCTGGAAGTGGACTCTTTTTGGGTTTTTTGTTTTATTTTTTCTTTTTCTCCTCCATTGTTTTTATATAAATGTAAAGTAGTTCCTAACCTCTTTCTGGGAGTGGTTCTGTTCTGTTTTTCCTTTTATCTCTTCCACCTCTCTTTTCCTTCAGTCTTTCTGTACCACTTTCCCCAAGTTGGCCTGATTCCCGCTTTGTCCTCTAACCTCACTTCTAATCTCTTTCTCTTCTTCCACTTCTCTATTGTCTCCTTAATCCATTTTAAAATTTAACCCCCAAGGACATAACTGACACATTAAGCCCTTATATAATGCATATAATTATCTGGTCTGTTTTACATTTTGTAATATAATTGCAAATACAGTTCATACGGTTAAACACTGCAAATTAAGGGTTAGCTCAGTTTGTCATTTTACAGACTGGGTTTGAAGCTGTCGTTCTAAACAGCTGTTTGTTCTGGTATTTCATGACTGAGACTGACTAAGGGTCACACGAAACACTGTGGCGCAGTGCCAAAGAGCCAGGCACTAGGCCAAACAAACAACAAATTCTCATCTCCAACAAACTGAAGAGGTAAGATCTTCCAACAGCTTCAAAAAACAAAAAAAACAGCCACACCTGGAAGATACCTCAAAGAAGTAGTCATCACATAAGGCTCCTAAAACTACCAATAAAGCAACCTACCACAGGCAATTTGCAAGCATCACCCCATAAATTAAACTAAAAAAAGAGAGAAACTAAAATGAGAAGACATTTAAGCAAAATGCAACCTCAGTCACCCAGTTCACCAAAGGCAAATCCAGGAGCAATGAGGTTGGACAATCTGAAAGCCCCCCACCAGGCCTGTCTGAAGTGCAAACAACAAAGTATTGAAAAAGGCTCTGCAAAAAAATGAAATAAGAAATAATCATTCAAATAACTACAGAGATCAGCAAAATACACACCGTGCTTAGCAACATTAGAGCAGACACAGGCAAGAAAATATTCGAGCTGAAGAACATTATGGAAACTCAGTATAGGAAAGAAATGGAATCCATAAATTAGATTCAAACAGAATCCAGGAAAATAAAAACTCCACTGAAACTATTTGAAGCAGATTAGGACAATGTGAGGACAGGATCTCAGATACTGAAAACAGGCTTGAAGTTAGTGACCAGGAAAAGAAGGATTCCTCAAAGCTAGCAAGGGATCATGAGAAATCAATCTAGCAGCTGATAGGTGAGACAAAGAAGAATAATTTAAGATTAATTGGAGTCAATGAACAAGCAAGAGATATCACAAATGACATTAAAAATCTGTTTGCAGACATTATGACAGAAAATTTCCCAGTAGAGAAAAAGAATTTGAAATACAGATAAGTAAGGCATATAGGACTCCAATTAGCAATGATAAAAAAAATCTATAACCAGGTATATCATAGTCAAGATTTAACACAAGAATAGAATCTTAAAAGCTGTTTAGGGAAAAGAAACAAATCACCTATAAAGGAAAGTCCATCAGAATTACAGCTGACTTAGTACAAACTCTCAGGGAGAGCTTGGAGTGAAGTACTCCAGGTTTTAAAGGAAAACAATTTTCAACCCAGATTGATGCATGGCACAAAACTGTTTTTCAAAATTGATTGAGAAATAAGATATTTTCAGGAAAAAGTACATCTGAGGAAATGACCACAATACAGCATTCCAAAATGTTCTGACAGACATTCTAGAAGGAGAGAGTAAGGGTGACAGCTCTATGAACCCCAACGGAAGGAAGGCAAACACTTAGAGGGTGGGGGAAAATGGGGAGCTAACAACAGGAAAGTAACATGATGAGAATAAGTCAAAGCATATCAGTTATAAACATCATAGTTAATGATCTCAATTCACCAATCAAAGGAACACAGACTGGCGGAAGACAAGAAGCAAGATCCAACAATGTGCTGCATAAAAGAAACATATTTAATTCAAAATTAAATATAAATAATTCAAAATTTCCATCCTGAAAGTCAAACGATGGAAAACAATATTCCATGTGAAAGGAAATCAGAAAAAAGCAAAGGTAGCTGTTCTATTTTCTAATAAAGTGAATTTCAAGCCAAGACTGATTAAGAGAGATAAAGAAGGTCATTATATCCAAGAGGAAGAGATAACAATCATTAATATATATGCAACAACTACCAGTGCACTAACTATATTAAATAATTACTAACAGACATAAAAAATCAAATAAGCCCTAATACACTTGTATTGGGAGACCTGAATGCCCACTGTCACAGAAAGCAGATCAACTAGCCAAAAAAAAGTAATAAAATATTAGAACTAAATCAAATTTTTGAAAAAATGGGCTTAATAGATGTCTATAGAGTGTTCCACCCCACAATATCAGAATATACATTCTTCTCAGCTGCACACAAAATATTCCCCAAAATAAACCAATACTGTCTCATAGGGCATGCTTAACTAAATGCAAAGGAATTGAAATTATCCCATGCATACTATCAGACCACAGTGCAATGAGATTAGAAATTCATACAAAAGAAACCTCAAGAACTTCATTAACACATGGAAATTAAATAGCACCCTATTGAACAACCCATGGGTCTCAGATGAAATTAAAGAAGAAATTAGTTTTTACAGTTGAATGATAATGATAATATAATATACTGGAACTTGTGGTACATAATGACAGTAGTCTTAAGAGGGAAATGTATAGCAGTAAATATGCATATCAAGAAAACAGAGCAAGCACATATAAACAACTTCATGTTGAACCTCAAATTTCTAGAAATAGAAGAGCAGCCTAAGCCAAAAGCTCATTTTAAGGAGGAAATTATAAAGATCAGAGCAGAAATTAACACACTGGAGACTAAGAATACAATACAAAGAATCAATGAATCAAAGAGTTTGTTCTTTGAATGATTAAATAACATTGACAAACCCTTAGCCAATCTTATAAAAAAAAAAGTAAAGAAAAGACTCAAATCCATGCAATTAGGAATGAAAAGGGTGAAATCACAGCAGACCCTGCAGAAATCCAGAAAATCATTTATATCTACTTTGAAAACTTACATTTTAATAAGATGGAAAATACAGAAGCAATGGACAGATTCCCAGATACATAAGAATTACAGAGCTGAATCAAGAAGATATAAAACCCCTAAATAAACCAATATCAATCAATGAAATTGACAATGTAATTAAAAACCTATCAACAAAGAATAGCCCAGGCCCTGATGGATTCACTACTGAATTCCAAAAGAAATTTAGAGAGGATCTAACACCATTACTTCTCAGACTCTTTAAAGAAATTGAAAGGAAAGCAATGGTTCCAAATTCATTCCTGGAAGCAAGCATTACCCTGATATCAAATCCAGAGAGGGACCCAACTAAGAAACAGAATTTTCTTTAGGCCAATTTACCTAAAGAATATTAATGGAAAAATTCTAAATAAGATACTGGCAAACAGACTGCAGCAAATCATCAAGAAGATTATACTTCATGATCAAGTGGACTTCATCGCAGGGATTCAGGAATGGTTCAACATGTGTAATCTATAAATGTAATCCACCATGTTAACAGAACCAAGGACAAAAATCATATGATCATCTCAATAATGCAGAAAGCTTTTGACAAAGTGTAGAACCCATTCATGACAAAACTCTACATAAAATTGGAATAGATGGTCATTATCTCAATCTGATAAAAGCCATCTGTGACAACAGGGACAAAACTGAACAAAATGTTTTTGTCCAAATGGACAAAAACTGAAAGCTTGCTCTCTAAAATCAGGAATGAGATACCCTCTTTACTTTTATTCAGCATAGTCCTGGAAACTTCAGCTGAAGCAATTAGACAAGAGAAAGAAATAAAAAGAATACAGATAGGAAAGGAAGAAGTTAAAATGTTGTTATTTGCAGATGACATGATAATCTACTTTGAAAACCCCAAACACTTCATCAAAAGACTGCTAGATTTAATAAGCAAATTCAGTAACATAGATGGATACAAAGTCAATACTAAAAAAACAGTAGCCTTTCTGTACACGAATAACAAACTCACTGAGAGAGAAATCAGGGAAATGAAACCTTTTACAATAGCATAGAAAAAATGAAATACCTAGGAATCAATTTAATAAAGGACATAAAAGATCTGTACCTTGAAAACTTCAGTATTCTGAAAAAAGAGATTGAAGAGGATATTAGAAAATGGATAGAGCTACTATAGCCAATTGTTTTGTTGTGAAGTGCTGTGTTGCTTGCATTGTTCTGTTCTGATCTGCTTTATATTTATGTTTGATATTAATGTGTGTGAGGGTATGCTTAACTATTTTGAAGAATTATGGTAGCTACTGTTGATGTCTGGTTGTCTGATTGTGAAGTGCTATGTTGCTTGCATTGTTCGGTTCTGATTTTGCTTTGTTCTGTTCTCTTTTGTTTTATTCTATTTAAAACGAAAAATTAAACAAAAAGAAAATGGATAAATATCCTATGCTTTTGAGTAGGAAAAACCAATATAATAAAATGGTCATACTGTTATACAGATTCAATGCAATCCCAATCAAAACTCCAATAGCATATCTCACAGAATTAGAGAATACTATCCTAAAATTCATCTGGAACAGGAAGAGACCTTGAATAGTAAAGGCAATCCTGGGCAACAAAGATAAGACAGGGGCCAACACAATCCTTGACTTGAAATTATACTACAAAGATATTGAGATAAAAACAGTGTGGTTATTCTTTGACTTTGTAACTTTAACAACTATTATTAAGTTAACAATATGTAATGTATCAACTAGTGATTTTATGATGTTAATTTTTTTGAACTCTGTATTCTACTTTTCTTGTTTTTTTCTATTTTGTCTTTTTAAAATTTTCTTTTCTTTCTTTCTTAAAATAAAAAAAAAACCAATGTGGTACTGGCAAAAATAAAACAAAACAAAACAAAGAAAAAATAAACCCTAAGATCAATGGGATGGGTTAGAAGATGCAGAAACAACCACGACACACTAAGCCACCTTATCTCTGACAAAGGTGCCAAACACATTCACTAGAAGAAAGATAGGTCTTTTAATAAGTGGTGCTGGAAAAACTGGCTCTACACATGCTGAAGATTAAAACTTGACCCTTACCTTTCACCGTGCACTAAGCTAAAATCAGAATGGGCCAAAGATCTTAACACTATAATAGAAACATTAAATCTACTGGAAGATAGAATAGGTAAAACTCTTGAAGAAAGTGATGTAGGCAAAGATTTTATCAACAAAACCCAGATTCACAGGAACTATTTCAAAGATTGAACAACTGGGATTTCACCCTACTAAAACTTTTGCACAGCAAGAGAAGCCACCAACAGAATGAAGAGACAACCCACAACATGGAAGAAAATGTTTGCCAGCTGTACCTCAGACAAAGGATAACTATCGAGAATATATAAAGAACTCAGAAAAAGTCAGTCCTCTCTGATTTAAAGACCCAGTCCAAGACTGGACATCTGAGATTAACAGACACTTCTCAGATAAAGAAATACAGCAAATAAATATGTGAAAAAAAGTTCAACATCACTGATCATTTGAGAGATGCAAATTAAAACAATACTGAGATTCTACTTCACCCCAGATACAATGGCTGTTACCAAGAAACCAAGCAAAACAAATGCTGGAGGAGCTGTGAGGATAAAAGAACCCTTCTCCATTGTGGGTGGGAATTCAGACTCGTGTACCCACTGTGGAAGTCAATATGGAGATTCCTCAAAAAACTAGGACTAGAGGTCTCTGTTGACCCAGCTATTTCCCTTCTGGATATCTTCCCAAGAGCATTAAAGACATCATACCTCAGCGATATATGTGCACCCTACTCAGTGAATGTTGTTTAATGTCCCTCTTTGTGAAATAGTGGAGCTGAAATCCTTATAAGCAGAAAAGTGGTACAATCACCTGCTAAGGAACAGAAATGTGAAACAAAGGTTGACTTCATATAAAGGGTCTCTTCAAGAAACCTAAGTCCTTCCTATTTTCCATCAGGCAAAGCTGAGCACCCACTGCAGTGATGAGAAGTCCATTTCTGGCAGCTTGGTATTCCCATTCATTATAAAGGATAAAATAATGAGGAATGTGATAGAATTAATCACAAGGCCTTAGGTATATCAGGGATTTAACAACACAGAAAATATTATAAGTAAACCAAATATACTGCTTTCAGAGGTAGTGCTTTTTGTGATGTAGTTATTTATTTATGAGATTGATAGAAAAGGACAAAAATATTTTAAAATCTTTTAAAAACTCCATAGTTATTCACAAACAGTAAGTATAACCTTTTGAAATACCCTCTTCAGGGAATTTTTCACTTCCTTGTTCCTTAAGGAGTAGATTAATGAGTTCAGCATGGGAGAGACAATGTTATTTAATATCTGTACCACAGCACCAAGCAGGGGGTTGGGGGTGCGCTGCAGATAGATGATGATCACAGGGCCACAGGCACAGAGGATTGCGGCGAGGTGGGCACTGCAGGTGGAGAACGCCTTCTGCCTGCCCTCGACTGAACGGATCCTCAGAATGGCAACCCCGATGTGCGTGTAGGAGACACAAACACTGAATAAAAGCATTAAAGCCAGAAGGCCAACATTAACAGAACCCACTCTCTGGGCCAAGGAGCTGTCATCACAAGCCAGTGGTAAAACCGCAGGAATGTCACAGAAGAAGTGGGCCACCTCTCTGGGGCCACAGTAGGTTACCTGAAAGGTGAAGGAGGTCAGGGTGGTGGCACAAAGGATTCCCACCAGCCAGGCTACCGTGACCAGTGTGACGCAGACTTCAGGTTTCATGATGAGCATGTACCTCAGAGGGTGACAGATGGCAACAAAGCGACCGTAAGCCATCACCGCATAGAGGCAGCCTTCAGTGGAGCCCAGAAAATGGTAGAGGAACAGCTGTGCAGCGCATCCCTCATAAGAGACGGCTTGGCTCTGGCCAGAGAGACACAGTAGCATCTTGGGACAGGTCACAGATGGGAACAGCATGTCAAAAATAGACAGAAAGCCCAAGAAAAAGTACATGGGGGTGTGAAGGGTGGAAGAAGACGTGATTGCAGTAAAGATGAGTGAGTGTCCCAGCAGGGTGAAGAGGTAGATGAGGGAGAAGGTAACAATGAACACAAGCTCCAGCCCATCCGCGTGAGGTTCCCCGCCAGAATGAACTCGGCCCGCAGCCTGTGGTTTCTCATATTCCTCCGCAGGTGATCTTGGTAGAGACAGTGTAGAATCCAACATAGGTGTGGAGGCTGTCACCGGAATCTGTGTGAATGTAGAGATGGTGTTTTAGTGAGCTCCTGCCTATAACATAACACCTGCAACTAAATAAATTAGAAAGAAACAAAAGTTCATTCACCTCATAGTTCTGGAGGATGGGATGCTTGTTCAAAGTCTCCTTGAGGGTTGGTCTCTTGGCAGGCTGGAAGCAGCAGAACACATCACAGGGAGAACTGACGTATAGCAGAGAAGGAGTCAAATACACAATAAGCTCTCTCTTGAAATAACTTGCTAGTCCATTAATCCATTATTTCATGAATGAATTAATGTATTTTGATGGGTGAGCCCTTATGACCTGATCACTTCTTCAAAGACTCACATGGTTTAACTCTATTTTATCTTAAAGTGAATATTATGTTCCTACAGGACTTTGGTAGGACCTTCAAACTACTGCTGATACTCAGGGCTAGCAACGCATATACACGTGTTCATAGCTTGAGACATAATAAATATTCCTACATGATCACTATTAGAAAACAAAATTAAATTTAATATCATTAAGTACTAGAGAGGCTAAGGAAGAAAAGATTTCAATACCAAACAGATAAACGCGATTTAATGTCCAAGGCCCATTATGAAACATGAATGCAACAAATATCCTAAATTTGTGTCAAAGGTCACCTTGGGCAGCTACATCCCTGATTAAAGCAACCAATTGTAATTTCTCTCTTTTATTTGCCCCTGGCAATCACCAACCAACCTGCTCTGTGCTAATTATTTTATTTTAATTGAAGCAGTTACCTGAATAGGCCGAAAACTCAAAACTGCCTCTGGGGTGTACCGTGGCCATCTGTCTGCTGCAATGCTTGCCTTTAAAGGTTCTTTTCAATGATCCAAAAAGTGACATTTTCAATAGTAGTTTTATTTTTATGACCTTTTATTTTGGAAATACAAAGCATATAAAAATTGCTCAATAGTAAATGCTATGAGTTCAAATTATGATTTCTGATCTATTTTTGAGTCTCTTTTATAATTATTACTGATTGATAATTTTATTTTCTAGAACATTGGAAATGATGAGATAAATCATATTCACATATATACATGATATTATTATGGGATTTAGTCTCAATCCAGTTAAACTACCATGTTTCTTAAAATGTAGTAAAGATCATATTTTTATCCTTGCATATGTAATGTTTATGACAGTTCTTATTATACAGCTAGTATTTAAGTACTTGCTATGTGAATGAATGAAAAGTTCATGATTAATTTGTGGATCTACTTTGACTGTAAGTTCCCTGATGATACTATGCCTACTTTGCATTGTCATTGCCTGTCTATGATTTAAGAGATAGCAACACTCAATAAAGATACTACTTATTTGAATCAAATTTTCAAATTCCCAGAAATAATGGCTTTTCACTTAGGCTTATCCCTTTTTGAAATTAACTCCAGAAATCAATACAGAAATAGTTGCACTAAGCCTGCTTCAGATTTCATACCTAATGAAAGAAATTCAGACCTTCAGTGAAATACACTGAGGATTGAACCTGGGGCATCATCCCTGAAAAATAGCTACAGACCATTATGTTTTTATTTTGAACCACGTTCTTACTAAATTTCTAACTTGCCTACCTTGCGCCCTACTTGTGATGCTCCTGCATCAGCCTCTTAGAGTGCTGGGATTACATTCATGGGCCACCATGCCCAGCTGAAGTAACTATTCTTGACATAATATACACATAGGGAGTGTTGACCATCTTCATAACAGTGAGTAACTATTTCTCAGCCACAAATTATAAATTGTAGGATCAGTAAAGAGTTAAGGAAAGAGAATCCATCTTCCTAAGTATACTAGAGACAAAAAAGAAAAGTTATGATTAACAGAAATTTTTATAATGAAAAGAAAAGATAAGATAGTGAGTGAAATAAAATAACTCCATCAGGTTATAGAGGAAATCAAATTAGAAGTACTCTCCCAAGTAAAGATAGAAATAACAACTTTAGGAAAGGAGTTGTTGAATGCAGCTAAAGAAGAACTAGAGAAAAAAGTACATGAGCATGGGAAACTGATTGAAACTTTGAATGAACAATATAGAAAACAACCAGAATTCATGAAACAAACACAAGGAGACATCCAAGAAACAAAAAATTCTGTTGAAAGTGTGCAAAACCGCCCAAAGGAAACTGAGGATAGGATTTCAGACCTTGAGGACAGGATCACAGTTCTTATTTATGACAGTTATCACAGTTAGTGATCAGGAAAGGTTAGAACCTTTAAAAATAACAAAGCAGCATGAAATGACAATCCAGAAGTGTCATGATGATGCCAAGAGCAACAATATAAGAATAATGGGCATAAGCGAAGATACAGCAGTCCAGGAAAATGACATATGTAAAGTATTTACAGAAATAATAGCAGAAAATTTCCCAAACATGGAGAAAGAATCTGATATGCAGGTAAGTGAGGCATATGGAACAACAAACAGTCACAATCAACATAAATCCACATGCAGACACATAATAATTAAGATCTCAGACATGCAGCATAAAAACAGAATACTAAAAGCTATCAGAGAAAAGACACAACTCACCTATCAAGGGAAGCCCCTTAGAATCACGGCAGACTTTTCAGCACAAACCCTCAAGTCAAGAAGAGCTTGCAGTGAGGTATTTCAAGCCCTGAAAGAAAACAACCTTCAACCCAGACTGATGTACCCAGCAAAACTTTCATTCAAATTTAATGGAGAAATAAGATACTTCCAGGACAAAGAACAACTGAAAAATTCATGTCCACTAAACTATCCCTAGAAAGAGTACTGAAAGACATACTAGACAGAGATAAAAATGACCACAATCCCTAAAACAACAACAGAAAGAAACCACCAGGTAGGATAAGCAATTAAATAAGAGGAAAAGCAGAAAGAAACAACTGGAACATAACATGGCAAAGTCGAGCTAGTACATATCAGTGATATCCATAAATATAAATGGACTCAATTCACCTATAAAAAGAAATAGACTGACAGAATGAATCAAGAAACAGTATCTCACAATATGCTGTATACAAGAAACACATCTGACCTAAAAGGAAACTCATAGATTAAAAGTCAAAGGATGGAAAACAGTATTCCATGCAACAGGAACCCAGAAAAAAGCAGGGGTAGCTATTCTATTTGCAGACAACATGAACTTGAAATGTAAAATGACTAAAAGAGATAGAGAAGGTCACTATATACTTGTTAGTGGAAAAATTGAAGAGGAAGAATTAACAATTATAAATATATATGCACCCAATACAAGAGCACCCAACTATATAAGACAGATACTAATGGACATGAAAAACCAAATACACAAGAACACAATTATAACAGGAGATCTTAACAGCCCATTGTCACAGAGAGATAGATCAACTAGACAAAAAGTCAGCAAAGAAATAACAGAACTGAAACATACCTGTGAGCAATTGGACTTAGTAGGTGTTTACAGAGTGTTCCACCCACCCACATCAGAATACACATTCTTCTCAGCTGCACATGGGACATTCTCCAAAATAGACCATATATTATCCCATAAAACATTCTTAAGTAAATGCAAAGGTATTGAAATCATACCATGGCATAATATCTGACCATAGTGAACTGAAATTGGAAATTAATGGCAAAAGAAATTGTAAAACCTGCATAAAAACATGGAAATTAAATAACAGCCTTTTGAACAACCAGAGGGCTACAGATGAAATTAAAGAAGAAATAAAACAGTACCTACAATTCAATGAAAATATAGAAACAGCATACGGTAATCTGTGGGATGCAATGAAAGCAGTAGTAGGAGGGAAATATATAGCAACAAAGTGTCATATCAAGAAAACAGAATGAGCACAAATAAACAGCCTAATGCTCCAACTCAAGCTTCTAGAAAAAGAAGAGCAAGCTAACCCCAAAGCTCATAGAAGAGAGGAAGTTGTAAAGATTAGAGCAGAAATCAATGCAGTTGAAACTAGAAAATATACAAGAATTAATGAATCAAAAGGCTGGTTTTTTGAGAGAATACACAAAATTGACAAACCCCTAGCTAACCTTATCAAGAGAAAGAAAGAAAAAAACCAAATTCATGCAATCAGAACTGAAAAGGGAGAAATTACTACAGATCCCATGGAAATTCAAAAGCTCATGAATACCTACTTTGAAAATCTCTACTCATATAGAGTGGAAAACACAGAGGAAATGGACAGATTTCTAGAAACATATGAACTACCAAAGCTCAACCAAGAAGATATAGCAATTTTGAACTACCCAATATCAACTATTGAAATTGAAAATGTAATTAAAAACTTACCAACAAAGAAAAGCCCAGTCCTGATGGATTCACAGCTGAATTCTACAAGAAATTTAGAGAAGATTTGATGCCAATACTTCTTAAACTCTTGAATGAAATTGAGAAGAAAGCAATCCTCCCTAAATCATTCCTGGAGGCAAGTATTACTCTGATACCAAAACCAGAGAAAGATCCAACCAAAAAGGAGAACTATAGACCAATCTCACTAATGAAAATTGATGCAAAGATTCTCAACAAAATACTGGCAAATAGAATGCAGCAAATCATCAAGGGATTATACATCATGACCAAGTGGGGTTCATTCCAGGAATGAAAGGATGGTTTAACATACGCAAATCAATAAATGTAATACACCACATCAACAGTGCCAAAAACAAAACCAAATGGTCATCTGAATAGATGCAGAAAAAGCTTTTGACAAAGCCCAACACATGTTCATGATAAAAACCCTTCAGAAACTCAGAATACATGGTGTCTACCTCAACCTTATAAAGGCCATCTATGACAAACCAACAGCCGACATTATACTAAATGAAGAAAAACTGAAAGCTTTCACTTAAAATCAGGAACAAGACAAGGATGTCCACCATCGCCACTACTTTTCAACATAGTTGTGGAAACACTAGCCAGGGCAGTCAGACAAGAGAGAGAAGTAAAAGGAATAAAAATAGGAAAGGAAGAAGTTAAATTATCACTATTTGCAGATGACATGATACTCTATATAGAAGACCGAAAAGACTCCATTGAAAGACTACTACAGGTAATAAACAAGTTCAGCAGTGTAGCTGGATACAAAGCCAATGCTCAAAAATCAATAGCATTCCTGTACACAAGCAGAAAATTCACTGAGAGAGAAAGTATGGAAATATCGTCCTTTACAATAACATGAAAAAAATGAAATACTTAGGAATCAACCTAACTAAAAATGTGAAAGATCTGTACTATATTCTGAAAATTATACTATGCTGAAAAAGGAGATTGAAGAGGATATTAGAAAATGGAAGGATATTCCTTGCTCTTGGCTAAGAAGAACCAACATTGTGAAAATGACCATACTCCCAAAACTGTCATACAGATTTAATGCAATCCCAATCAAAATACCATTGACATACCTCACAGATCTAGAGAAAACACTACTAAAATTCATTTGGAAACAGAAGAAACCTAAAATAGCAAAGGCAATTCTAGGCAACAAAAGTAAGGCAGAAGGCATCTCAATTCCTGACTTGAAACAGTACTTATAAAACCACAGTGATAAAAATCAGCTTGGTACTAGCAAAGAAATAGACCTGAGGATCAATGGAAGAGATTAGAAGATGCAAGCACAACTACAAAGACACTCAGCCACCTGATATTTGACAAAGGGGGTAAATATGTCCACTGGAAGAAGGACAGCCTCTTTAATAAATGGTGTTGGAAAAATTGGTTCTCTACATGCCAAAGACTGAAACAAGATCCATGCATATCATCACCCTGCAAAAAACTAAAGTCTAAATGGATCAAAGACCTAAATATTAAAACAGAAACCCTAAATCCTCTGGAAGACAAGGTAGGTAGAAGTCTTGGAGACATAGGGGTAGGCAGAGAATTCATGAACAAAATGCAAACTGCAAGGGAAACGCTTCAAAGAATCAATAAATGGGATCTCATGTTATTGAAAACTTTCTGCACTTCAAAGGAAATCACCAACAGAGTGAAAAGAAAACTCACAGAGTGGGAAAGAATTTTAACCAGCAACCCCTCAGACAAAGGACTTGTGTTCAGAACATATAAAGAATTGAAAAACATCAAGCCCGCAAATTCAAAGACCCTCTCCAAAAATGGACATCTGAGATGAACACACAGTTCTCAGAGAAAGATATACAAATGGCTAATAAATACATGAAGAAATGTTCACATCCCTGGTCATTGGAGAAATGCAAATTAAAACAATATTGAGATTCCACCTCACTCCGGAAAGAATAGCGGCCATCAAGAAATCAACTGATAACAAATGTTGGTGAAGCTGTGGGGAAAAAGGAACACTGCTCCACTGTTGGTGGGAATGTAGACTGGTGCAGCCATTATGGAAATCCATATGGAGAATCCTCAGAAGACTAGGATTGGAATCTCCATTCAATCCAGCTATTTACCCCCTAGGTAGTTTCCCAGAAGGACTGAAAATTTCATACCAAAGTGATATATGTGCACTCATGTTCATAGCCGCACAATTTGTGATAGCTAAATCCTGGAAACAACCAAGATGCCCATCAGCTGCAGAGTGGATGAAAAAGATGTGGCATTTTTTTTACAATGGAATATTACTCAGTTATAAAAAAGGATGATCTTGAGGCCTTCATAGGTAAATGGAGACAAATTGAGACTATCCTCACTAGTGAAATAAATAAGAATCATATTTATAAATATCATATGGTGTCTCTAGTGTAAAAAGTAAATAAGAACTACAAGTGTAATAAAACCAAAATGTGTAATTGCTATTGTATAAAAGAGAGGAAAAGAAAGTGCTCTAGGGATATAACTGCATGTATGTTTGAGTGTGTAAAATAGATAACCATATTGCTGAATCTTTGTTGGATCTATTAGCAGAACTGTTTGTAGTCTGACTGTTTGAATGTTTACTATGTACCCTTTAACTTTGTAACTTGAACACTTACATCCAGGATGACAGTATGTAATTTATAAACTACTATTTCTTAGTGGGGCTTTTTCTCATTTTTCTTTTTTTCTTTCTTTCTTTTAGAATTCTGTATTGTTGCTACCATTTTTTTCTGTTTTGCTTTTTTCTTCTCTTTAAATAAGATTTTAAAAATGTATAATTGCCATTGTAAAAAAAGAGGAAATAGGAAGTGCTATAAAAGATATATCTGCATGTATATTTAGGTGTGTGGGATTGATAACCATATTTCTAGGTTCTTGTTGGATTGTTGAACAGATCTGTTTGTATTCTCACTGTTTTAGTGTCCACTTTGTGTGTTTTAATTTTGTAACTTGAACAACTATTTCTAAAAGAACAATATGTAATTTATCAACTAGTGATATCTTACTGTTTATCTTCTTTTCTTGAAATTCTGTAATACTTCTATCCTTTTTCTATTTTTTCTCTTTAAATAAAAAAAAGAAAAAAAGAGAATGTGAAAGGGAATTAGTGTAAAACCACCTGAAATGGGTCAAAAAGTATACATATGACCTCAAGTGCTAGATTTAGATAACACATCTCAGTTATTATCATGACAGAATGGAGTTATCTGTATTAGTGAAATTGATTTATTATTGTCTTACGGCATCAGGCCTATAGAAACTATAACGTATATGGTGCTTTGAGTACAAGTTCTTTTGGATTTTCTTATTGGAAGGGAGTCAGTATCTTTCTCTTACTTCCCAGACTGACTACCTTGGTCTGTTTTCTGTGCAGCCTCATCTGGGTTTGAATGTGCTGCCTCAGGTTTTGTGTGCGGAGTTGGAGAAAACAGTGCCTCGCCACTGAGTGGCGCCCATGATCTGGGTAGCTGTCTCTTTAGGGACATCGCAGAAGGTTCTGAACACTTAGTTAGACTCAGGGGACAGGAAGGGGCTTTTCAATGTATGGTACAGGAAAATTTGGGATGCAATAGGTGAATTTAAACTATGCAAATGGAAGGAACAAATACAAAGAGAAGTAGTTAAGTATCGGAAATCATAATCAGAGAGGTGGGGAAATAGCATTAAAATGTAAGATCATTCTATATTTGTTTGGAATATCATGGACTTTCACTAAATTCTTATTGTTAGTGAACTCAGATAATATTTCCCTCCTGGAATTGCTATGAAGACTAAATATATTTATATTCATGCTATAAGCTTGGATAACAGAAAATTCTATTGTAGTTTGTGTGGAAGAGAGGAAACATTGTGAGAATAGTGATAAGAAAAGGAAGATTTTTAAGGTATGAAAGAATATTTTTAAATCTAGGCTGTTACTTAATTTGGTGACTTTGTTTATCTTAGGTTTATTTTTCTGTGAAACAGGAATAGCATTTCATTTGACTGGTGTCTGGTGGATTCAACAGAATCTAATATCTAATATGAAATATCTAATATGGTTCCTGACATTTTGCAGGTGCTACACAATGGTTATTTACCCCTTCCATAGCCAAGTGCAAAATGTTCTCACAGTGGTTCAATATTAGCAAGTATAGCCACAACTAAATACCTTGAAATTTGAGGCAGTGTTTAGAAAATACCTTTGGCTTCCATGCAGATTGTGGAATTTTGTTGAGATGCAAAATTAACCTGTGATAAAGATCAGGAACCATGGTTTAATATCTACTACAACCCTTGCAGTCCACATGAGTGTCCTCCCAAACCATTGAAAACATGGTAAAATATGCATTATGCTAGTATACGGTATCAGTGACAAAAAAGTGAAACTTGAGCCACCCTTCTGACTCTAAGGCAGTATAGAATGATTTTCTGTGACACTGAAATTCACAGCAAGCAAAACTTATGGGAAGTATGAAAGCAGGTTGAGATTTTGTTTTCCATTGTTTAAAAATGATTCTTGTCCTTATATTCTTGAGTGCTGAAAATGCATATTAGACATTCAATCTTACCATTCCTAGATTCACTGCCAGATAGGTTTGTGGACATCAAAGACACATGGGACCATGAATGATAATTCAAATAATAGTTTAGGGTGCATACACAATACCAGTGGCTGCAGCCTTCCTAGAACATGGAACTCAAATTTGGACATTTGTCTAACAAAGAGGCAGTGGCATCAGTAGAACTTGGCCTAGATGTCTAAACCCCAAGTTCAAGTTCTGACTTTTGGTGGTATGACTGGGACAGTAGCTTCTGAAACTGTTTCTCCAAGCCTTATCTTTTCATTGAAAAGAAGCAGAAAGCATTCCTGTTTCATCAAGCTTTCCCTAAACTACTCATATAAAATTTATCATTCTAATTAGATCACTATTGAGAGTAAACAGAATTTTATTCACAAAGGCAGGACAAAGTGGGTAAAATAGAACAGTTCCTGCCACAGCACTGAACAGTCTTCTTACATTTTCATTCCTTATTTGTTTTCCAGAAATCTGGGTTTTGACCAGCACTGCTATAACTATGCTCTTGTAATTCTGTGAAATGTGACATGATTGTGTTTGGTATACACTGCATATCCATTAAATGTTTACTTTTGATTGACTGAGAAAACATTCACCTCACAGAATTATTGTAAATATTAAATATGCTGTTTCTGAAAATTTTGATATATAATAATCTACTATCTAATGGTTCATTTTTATTGTTATAATTATTATGGGGATTCCCATGATAAGTAATTTAAGAATTTCCTCTGCATGGGGATGATAGTCAGTTTACTTAAGTACAAATGTGATCACTTGGAAGAAAGGGTAAAGCCAGGATTAAATAGGACTGGTGAAAATAATCTTAGGAAATGCTATATTTTAAGAAAAGGAAAAAAGGAAGTTATTGAAAAGGATCTATTAAATATCCTTCAGAAATCCAGGAGAATTTAAGTATCTTTGTCTCATACAGGTTTTTATTTTTCCATGTTAAGAAATAAATCCTACTGAGCTTTCATCCACGGCCACTGTGTGGTGCTTGAAACCTGACAGGTGCAGAATTTTTACTAAAGTATGTGTGCATGCTGTGAGCCAGTGAATGGGAGAAGGAGCCCTGGGCGTCACATCCAATGGGCAGCGACTCCTGAGTGGACATTTATGCCCAGTGCTTTCTGTCTAGATCTCTAGAGGTCAAAAGTAAAACCTGAGAAAGATGAGGAAGTTCAGAGCACTCACGTAGTCAAAGCAGACTGGCTGATCTGAGGAGAAGGGTTATTTCTCTCCCCTTTCACCTTCAGTTTCTTCTACAGCATTCTGGAGATCTCCATTCTAAATATCTTTTCTTCCCTTAATGCCACTGAGTTGGACTTGGGTTTTCTGGCTGCAGACCTCCTTCTTTTTCATGATCAGTCACACAGGACAAGGGTGCTCTGTGTCTGCTGGTTGTCCTGTCACCTAGGCTTGACTCGGAGGCAGAGAAAGTGTGATTATCCCCTGCCTTTGGGAGATTTTAAATGCTCTAGTGGCCCCTTGGGAGCCTCATCCATGATATCCAGAGACTCCAGGAACAGGAGCCTTCTGAGCATAGAATGCAATTAAATGCTAAATGTCGAGAGGGTTTTGGTGGTACAGTAGTAGTCAAGGCAATCTTTAAAAGAATTGGCTTCCCGAAAGCTTATGAATCCCTCTTGGTCAACCCATGTTTCTATTTTGGGTAAGTGATCTCATCTGCCCACTTATTATAGACCTGTATTATCTATAGATCTATCAAATCTGCCAGTTCTTTTTTCCAATTTCTGCTTCTTCTGTTTTCTCGCTTAGTTTCTCATTTCTGGTAGGCCAAAACTCATTCAACTTCAAGAGAGGCTAGAAAAGTTATCTGCATTCTGAATAACCATAGACTTGGCTCATCTTTGGATGAAAAAGAAGCTGAGAATCAATACTAGGGAATATTTAGGAATACTAAATGACAGAGACAGATTTTTCTGTACAGCCACCAAATTTGAAGTAGCTTCTATTTGTTCTGTTTTGTACCACTCAGTCATGTACTGCATATGTAGAGGCATCTCCTTCAGGGACTTCCCAGACCACATCTATCATAGAGCTGAAAAATTTGTATTTCCCCGTGGTTCCTTGCCCATTATTATGCATGCACGAGGTAACTTGTTTGTAATTATGATCACGTAAACAAACCGACTGAGATGCCAGTGTACCACATACAATTATGTCAGGTTCATTATAATTGGTATTGATAATAAACAGTTATGTTTTGATTTATGAATTTACTACACCATAACCTTGTTTTAGAGTTTTAAACTCACTAAACATTTGATATGACAAGAATGACATCATCTACTGTGTTTAAACAAACCATATGAATAAACATGTAAATAAAATTCATCAGTGCCTTAATAACCATAAAGATCTATTTAATTATGTATATTGTGTCAGGCTAAAAGGATTTTCCAGTAGTTACTGTATAATTATCTTTGCCACATAACTAGCATCATGTATGTTTTCTTTGATTCAATTACTTCTTACCAAACTGTCACATCTGGTCACATGTGGCTGACATCTATTTCTCAGCTAGATTAGATAATGAACTCTGCTCACTTTTCCAGCTTCTTCCTTCAGCAAATAAAAGAAAATTATAACAATAAGAAATACTAGATATGAATCATTCCTTCCCACAGTTTAGTATACATATGTATATATAGATAGATCTCGGTACTGATAAAATAGAATGTGTTTATACTGTGTTTACCACATAAGCATATATGAAGTGCATGTGTGTGTATATTTATAGATGTACATCTATAAATCAATGAGTATAAGAATTAAGTTCATTTAGTTCTTAGAAGCAATGAGCAAGGTAGGTATCTCAGTGCCCCCTTTTATAGACTCAAGAACAAACAATTTAGGGAGAAAAAATTACTTCAATAAATGCATTACAAGAACTACAGTCAGGCTGAGTCTTATATACATATCATATATTCTTTACATGGGTTCTTAAAAGTGGTTAAAAGTTTCCTTAAGCACCAGATTCAATAGTTTTTGTGAAACCGAAATGATTCAGGAGATCTGATCCTATCTCATGTTCTTTAGCCAGGAAAATCAGCACAGCTGTTTTCAGATATATCACTAGGTGAAACGTTTGATTTTATTCCCTGATGCAATCTTCCTATATGACTCATGCCTGTAAAATTCAGCCCTTAGTTAAAGGAAATCCTCTTATTAAAGCAAACTGATTCATAGCACTGTGAGTCACTGAAAACAACTGCAGTGCAATTCCTGACCAGGAATTACAAGTCCCACACCCCCTGCCCAGGGACCCGTTGCAAAGTAGCAACTCTATGACTAATTTATGGATAGTGGATTCAAATTAAAGAGGAAGAGTCGATGTGCCCATCAGGTCTTATTACCAGGGCCTAGCACACACTACTCCTGGGGGAAGTCTGTTAAAGAAATAAGCAGGTTTTGGCATCATTGTTGATATTACTGCTGTAGCATTCCCACTTGAAAAACAAATCCTTCCCCTTTGCCAATCCTCTGATTGTACCTTTCCCAGACCTGAAAGAATTGTTCCTTTCCCAGGCCTAAAGACTTTTCTGCCTACCCACAGAAAAGTAGAAGTTGCACTACTTGTTTAAGAATTTTCCATCGCTCCCTTAGTTATACAGTTGCTACTTTGCAACTGGTCCCTAGGAGGGGGCGGGGCTTCAGCAATTTTTTGCTGTTGCTTTCGGTGACTCACAGCTGCTGTGAGTCAGGCGACGTAGCTGACTGCTGCTGGCTGCGCCTGCACTGGAGGACTGCCTCTCCTTCTGCCTCAGATCTGCGGGAGCTTGTTCTAAAACAGGTGGGGAATTCAGTCCTTGTGTGGGATCCTCGAGATTTCCACAGGCTTGACAACAGAAAGGCTCTTTTGGGGCTGGGAGAGGCCCTTTAACTAACTTCGAAGGACCTCAAGGCCCCTCTTCTAATTACTTTCTCTTTTTTTCCCTCCCCTTTCATTCTCACGCCATTGATTTCACAAGCTTGTGCTGTGGAAGCACGGCTTCCAGCCTCCACTCCTGTCCACTGCAGCCCTAACTCCTGTAAAGCAGTTTAAGGGCTCATGCCCTCCCGTGTGTGAACACGGGTGCACTAAAAGTCTGGGACTGAATATTTGAAGATGAAATCTTTCTGTTTCTGTGGCAGCCGCTGTGCACCCCAAATCTCCTTCTTGGAAGGATCCAAGGCTCTCCACCTTCCGTCCTGCACCAGAGGGCAGGGGTGTGGCCCTCTGTGCCATACTGCTCCTCTCCTTCCCGCCTCCAGCCTAGCGGCCCTGAGAGGGCCTCTTGTGATCCTGCGTGTCCACCCCGGTTAGCTTGCTAGCTCAGTGAGAAGCATCCCAGGGCCTCAGGGTCAGGCTTTGACCTTGATCAGCCGCTGTGGACAGTCTTTACCCTGCCTGTTGCTAGGTTCCACCCCGAAGTTCCACCCTGAGGAACAGAAGTAGTTCTGACCCACTTCAACTGTGTACTGAGGAGGAATGGGCAGAAGGTGCAGGAAGGTTTGTGTTGGAGTTAGACAGATTTGCTCTGGAAAATAAGGGTGTTTCTCAGTCACCTCAGTGAGTATGAGGCAGCCTGAGAGCCTTGGTTGTTGACAGTCTTTCAGCTGCCCATAGTATTAGGGATTTTTCAGCCCCTCACCCCCAGCCTGTTTTCTCTGGGAGAACTTCCCACTCTGAGGCTCTCCCTGGAACCCTGTTTTGTCAGCACAGTCTGCTGTCCCTTTAGCTACCCTGGTTCTCTGTGTTACTCTCAAAACATGAGACATTTTACCATATTTAATTTTCAGACAGTTGCTCTGAATGGTAGATGCATGACGTTGAATTGGTACGGATTTGTGAGAGTACAGCTTGGTGTACAGGAAATGCCACTGATATCATATTTAGCATAGTTAGCATAGTTAGATGCATATTTTAGCATGAATTTCGTTTTGCACTGAGGGTATGTGTTTGCTTGAGTTTGTTTTCTTTCCTTTTTCTCTGTTGTGGATTGAACCCAGGGCTTTATGTATCCAAAGTAAGTGCTTTACCACTGAGCTACAGCCCCTGGCCCTAACGTGTTTTAAATGTGGCTGTGCACACAGGGCCTGGAAGTAGTGCTGCCAGGAGTTTCAGAATTGCTCAGGGTGGGATTGTTCTAGGAAAGCTGTCTTTCTGGAACCACCCCCACCTCACCCCGTTTTTATTATTTTTTTCCAACCTGTGGATTGTGGGAAGGGGGCATTCTCAGTGACTCTTCTGCCCCAGGCCTGGGCAGAAGCACATGCAGGTCCTGTTGCTTTAGCTTGCTCTGTGCTCCATGCAGTTCCACTTTAGCTC
This sequence comes from Hydrochoerus hydrochaeris, assembly GCA_004027455.1. Taxonomy (NCBI): domain Eukaryota; kingdom Metazoa; phylum Chordata; class Mammalia; order Rodentia; family Hydrochaeridae; genus Hydrochoerus; species Hydrochoerus hydrochaeris. The sequence continues at coordinate 183,773 of PVLA01003442.1, forward strand.
CACAAGGTGAAAGGCTTCCTCGTTGGTCCACCAGATGTGAAGCCAGCTACCTGGTTAGTTCAGAATTGTCCTGGAGCAGCTTCCAGAGTCCTTGGGCCCCATGGTGAGGATCAGACCCACCTGTGGACTCTTCGGATGAAAGAATCATGCAAGTCAAAACGAGACTCATAAAAATCATCTCTCTTTGATACCATGGAATTTTGAGGTTACCGTAGAAGTTTGAGGTTCCCCTAAAAGTTTGAGGTTCCCCGAATTACGATACCTACTCAGTATTCCTAAGGAATGAGGTGTCAAGCACACTTTTGAAGAAGTAGCATTGTTGGTGACAGCAGCCGCAGCATATTTCAGGGCTTCCTTGTCAGTGGGTATTTGGTGAATCCTGCAGCTTTCCCGTCTGAGGCCGGCTGCCAGGAACCATCCAGTCAGAATCATTTCTGTTTCTCTCCACTTTTATTTTTCCTAACTCCAACACTGACCCTCTGAATGTATTCTGATGCCTAATAGAAAGAAGCGTGTGAGGTACTGGCCTTGGAATAGAAAACTCCTCCATGCCACTCTGCTCATACTCTATGTATTTTTCCACAGAAATCCTCTATCACCATGGTACGTGCCTGTGGTTTGCTCACTGGTCGCGATCAACCAGGTAAGCCTGAATGTGGACTCTGACTGCCACTGGATCTTCCGTGCCTAGCATAATTTCTGACCTGCAGGGGGAACTCTGCTAGGCCTTGTTGAACTCTTGAACACTGATCTCTCTCCAGTGGCACTGAAGAACATCTCTGTGGCTGTGTCCATCCGTGAGTTTGTAGCTGGTGTGTCTGCAACCTTACACTACAAGAATGAGGAAAATGTTGCTTTGGAAGCCTTCTTTGTGTTCCCCCTGGATGAAGATTCTGCTCTCCATACCTTTGAGGCCTTGGTGGATGGGAAGAAAATTGTGGCAGAATTACAGGACAAGTCGATGGTACTAGAGATGGATTCTGTATCTCTTTATTTGTCCTCACAAACCTCACAAAACCTCACAAAAAATGCTATTGCTGAGTAGTCTTTCTTTCACTCCTTTATAATTGTTATTTCCCTAAATCATTCATCAGTGGTGCGGGGGGGATCCTTTAGAGCCTTTCAGACCATAGCTGTGTATGTGACAAGACCTATCGCAGTCCCACCCCAATGGACTGTTTTCTGCAGTATTCTTCTCTTCATTTGATGTTACTTTTCCTTCCTGCTGGGTATTTTCTTTAGGCCTATGCCAACTATGAGGATGCCATCTCTCAGGGTTACCAAGCTTATCTATTGGAAGAGGACAAGTGCTCCAGAGATGTCTTCTGTTGCAATGTAGGGAACCTCCAGCCTGGGTCAGAAGTGGCACTGACCCTGAGGTATGTGCAGGAGCTGCCCCTAGAAGCAGATGGGGCCCTACGCTATGTGCTCCCGGCTATCCTGAATCCTAGGTACCATCTCTCTGGTGAGTATCTCTTTTTTCAATACTAGGTGGTGGCATAATTGGAGAAATTTCTCTAAGTTTATAAAAGTGTTTGAAAAGTGCTGGCAAGAGAAACAGAATTAGGGTGATTTTTGCAGAGTCGACTGAGGACAGTTGCCTTGATTTGAAGGCTACTATAATGCCTTTGGAGGACCTGCCTTACACACTCAGCATGACAGCCACCATCAGTTCTCAGCATGAAATCGACAGGGTCCAGTCCAACTGCCCCTTGAGCCCTATGGAGTACCTTGAAGGTACTAAGACTTCTGCTCAGGTAATTGATAAGACATTACTGTTGTTGCCAGTGCTCCTGTTGTGTGGGTCTTGATGTAGTCTTCCAACCCTTTCCACCTGTTCCTTGCTTTTCACCATTCACCCTGAGGGAGGTACACTGTGTTCTTTTCTTTTCCCCATTGAATTCCCAGAGTTTATCTTCACCCTTGTCATTGATCATGCTTACTCTGGAGAGAAACTTGTAGCACTCAAGTGCTGACCTCAGCCCCAGGAATCAAAGAGTAATGTTTCTAAGGTGGCTCCTTTGCTGGTCCCCAAATTAGGTTTCCTTGGCTGAAGGACACAAGTTTGATCGGGATGTGGAACTTTTGATTTACTACAGTGCAATGCACAGCCCCAGTGTTGCTGTGGAGATGGGAATGCATGAAAAGAAACCAGGTATTTTCTTTCTGCCTGTGTCTTTACTTCCTAGGACATAACTCTGCCTTGAAATCATTGGCAAATTATTCTGCCTTTTCTTTCTCTACTTCAGTAGCAAGTAAAACATAAATATGAAATGTTGAAAAAGCTTACCCAACAGCATGCAAAAATGGTCAAATTAATGTCATGTTACTATATCTTATAGGGAAGTTTAAGTAGATTAATAGATAATTGGGCAAAAGAAATGAGCAGATAATTTATAAGAGAAAATATAGTCAGTTATAAACATGTGACAATGATTGGTCTTTATTAAAAAAAACAAATAAAATGTAATTGTGACTGTTTTTAACCTTTCAAGCTGTTATAGCTTGTGTTTAGACGTCTCCCCAAATCCTCATGTAGTAATTCGTGGGGTTTTTTTAGAGGTGGTTGGGCATAGAATATGTGATACTGGAATTAACTCATGGTGCAATGCTAGGATCAAGGGCACAAGGAATAAGGATGTGAGTGATACCTGTCCTAAGTAGCTTGGATAAAATATAAGGGATGGAAAGAGCTGGGGTCATCAGTTATTGTTGTCCTTTTGCCACCTTCTGCCCACCATGTGCTATTTCTCCTCTATGATGCCTGTCTGCCATGACACCCTGCCTTGGACTCGGCTGATAATGAACTGAAACCTTTAAAACCTGTGAGCTAAAGAAACCGTTCCCTCTTTAACTTTGGGTGTTGGGTATTTTGTTGATAGGAAAGTAACTAAGACATGAGCTAAAGAATTGTTAAATCTGATAATGCCTCATGATTTAGAAGGTGTGACACTCTCAGATTGCTTGAAGCAAAATAATTAGATGTCACATTTTATAGAACAATGGTTAGAGGTGTCAACATAAATACTCTTTTCAGTAATTCTAGTTTTTGGAATATTCCCTAAGAAAATAAATCTAAGTGTAAGTTGGTAAATCTGCACTGAATTCTGGTATTTTAATAGCATCAAATATTAGTAAATAAGATGACTTACAGTGACTAAATGCAATATAACATCAATAAATCGATGAGTTATGGGGTCACTAAAGTAATGTACATTTAAAGATGGAAGTAACTTCACAAAAAGACCTCCAAGAATGGGAAGTTAGTGCAAACTAATCCATACAGATTCCTTTTATAAAAATAATCCATGAGTTAGCTAAAAGATGTAAATACGTAGAAAGTACTATAACTAGATGAAAACAAACTTTGTTTTTTAGTTCTTTTTTATAATTAAATAAAAATTTTTTATTGATTGATTTTTCATATCTATAGTCTCAACTGTGCTTCTTTCTTATTGTAATAAATATAAATGATAAATCTTAACATTTTAACCAAGTATAGAGATCTGTAGCCTTCAGTAACTCAACTTGTGCAATAACCAACACTGTCCAACTCCAAAACTCTTTCATCTTGTTTGGTTTCTTAATTTCTAGGACTAAATTAAGCTTTTTAGTAGGTTTAGGTGTTTTTAAACTTTTAATGTTTCTTAGTTGGCAAATATTTTATGATACGTAGTCTGAGTTTTCCTGTATCAGAGCTGGTGTAATTCACATCAGTCTGTTGCTGGTATTCTGTCAATCTAAGTACTAGATGGAAGGACCGTGACCATGACAGAAGGGTCACTGCCACTTCTGGAACATTCCCATATCTGTAGAGTGAAAGCATGCTTGGGAAAATCCCTATTCACAGTGAGATGCTGGGGTTAGGATCTCTGTTGTGTAACTACAGTTTCTGTGAAGACAGATCCCTGAAGTTGGTTTCCCTAGGCCAGGGAGGCAAACCTTTCAGAGCTGTCCAAGATACAAACTGTCCACTGAGTCATACATGCCTTAAGTTTACTGCCACTGCCCTAGGCTATCCCAGGCTCTCACTGCTCATGGTTGGCCAAGATAGCTTTGAAGGCAAGCTCATGATCAGTCCTCTTTGGTAACCTTCCCTTGCTCAACCATTTTTCAGTTAATCCACTTGCCTATGCTGAGATTGCCGAAAGGACTCCTGGTGTCGTCCAGGTTTGCTGCCACCTGCTCCCATTCATGAAGCTCTGCATTCGTGTTTTGTTCAGTTGTCGCCTGTTACTCTTTTGCATTCGATGAGCTCTTTCTTGGATGCCCATGAAATCCTCCAGCAGTGAGGTATTTTTCAGGCAGGATTCTCTTAAAGTATAGAGAATATCATGATAGCAAATCTCTATAGCTAGGGGCTGAGATCTCAGCTTCTCTGTGTCTAAACAGGTCCTTGGCCCTCAGCAGATTCAGTCATCTGTTCCCCATAAACAGCTCTACAGATCATGGGAGGATGGCAGAAGTAGCATGGATTAGTCTGGAAAATCCCTTCCAGAAGAGCTACCCCAGTCCTGTTTCCTAAGTCATATGTTTGGTCCCAAACACTTGCTGTTCTCACATGCTCAAAGAAACAGATGACAATCTTGAGTGGCTGGTTGGTGCCACAAGAAGTATACTACTATGTAACAAAAACACAGAATATTATGTTTTAAATTTATAATGGAAGTACTTACGGTGTTTTAAGAATGTGATGACTTTTTAAATTTATTCATAAAATAAGTGCATAAAGTGAAATTTGCAAAGCTATCACAAAGAACTTAATTTAAGTTGGTTCCTCCACTAAGATCATTAAGTGTATTGTATCAGTTAACCTTTAAACCAATCATATTGTAGGTTTTGATAAATTGATTCTTCAGAGAATGAAACAGAGGCAAGCAAGTACAGGAATCAAGGTTGAGTGACACTGTTTAAAAACAAGGAAGCTGAGATTTTTTTCAGGTGAACATAATTTGATTTAGATTCAGTAAATTGTAGTAGGTAATCCCCAATGATGCTTACTATGTTTCTGGTATTGTTCCAAATGGATCAGATATTAATTCATATAATTCTCATGGCAGCTTTTCTGACTGCTCTTTATAAAGCTAGACTTTTTATAAGATCTGTCTCTCAGCATAGAAGCAAATTTATTTAACCCATCAAAAATTCTACTTTTTGACTCTATATCCAGATGTCTGGATATCATAAGTGTTATTTTCCAACTAATATTCTATTATATATTTCCTGGGTGAGACCCATTTAAATAGACTGGTTCTTATCCTATGGATAAGAAATGAAATTGAGCCCCATCCTATAGCCTTACTGAATCCTAGGGTTGCCATGAATTTAAACCTATCATCCAGGAATCACTTTCTAAAACTAGGATAAGGAAGTGTGATCTTGTGTCCTATTATATTCTCTGACCTCTAACAGTAGAGTTGATATAGTTCAGCCATTCTCATTTTCTTTCTCAACTCTTAACTTCTCAATTTCAGTATCAATTTTCATTTGCTCCACAAAAATAAAATCACAGGTATGTTGAGACATTATCCAGGAAGAGTAGCCTTCCATGGACTCCCTCATTCCATAAGGTTATTGGGATTTAGCAAGAATCCCATGGCTTCCCTTTCTTCTAGGGAGGACCTACGAGGGGTGCATATCCAAAGAAGGTAGAATTATGTTACACATATGATGCAAAAGTCCCTGCAGTTTGTCAGCCTAAATATTATGCACATGAACATTTCTTTGAAGTTTCAAATTAAAGATTTAAACAGTAATAAACTTCTTGTTGATTTGATTCGCTTCTTTGGGATAATCCTGGAAATACTGTTTAGTGTGTCGTATTTGTTTACTAAGTTTCCCGGAAGTTAGCTTCCGTTGACACCGATCATTTGGGCCTGCTAACTTTTACCCCCATCTTTTTCCTTTCTTTCATATCTCTTCTGCCTCTGCCACTGTTACAGGCTTACAGTTCACCTCAGGCCCTTTGCAAGCAGGTAGTGCAGAAGAATCGAACAGGGTTTTGGATTTGAGTTTCCCTAGCTCCTTATTAAACTCGCTAAAAATGATTCCTATAAACATAGGTGTGTATTTGTCCCTGTGATATGATGAACTGAAGATGCTTAGAAGGAGGATAAGTAGGTAAAGTGGAATTTTTATTTTTAGTTTGTTGAATCTCCACACTGATTTCCATAGTGGTTGTACTAGTTTACATTCCCACCAACAATGTAGAGGAAATTTCATTGTTTCTCCTACATTCTTGTTAACATTTGTTATTAGATTTTTGGGTGATACTCATTCTTTCTCAGGTAAGTAAGATGGTATCTCGGTGTAGTTTTGGTTTGCATTTACCTGATGGCAGCAATGATGAGCATTTTTTTATGTATTTATTGGCCTTTTGTACTTCTTCTGAAAAGTGTCTATTTAGTTGCCCATTATTTGAGTGGATCGTTTATTTAGGGGAACTTAACTTTTTCTTTGTGTTCTTTATATATTCTTGACTTTATTCCTTTGTGGGATAGCTGGCAGCTTTTTTGCCCATTCTATAAATGATCTCTTCACCCTGCTGGTTGTTTCCTTTGCTGTACGGATGCTTTTTAATTTGATATGATCCCATTTGTTGACTTTTGATATTATCTCTTCTGCCATTGTGGTTCTGTTCAGAAAGAACTTGCCTATGCCTATACCTATTTTATTTTGCAGCATATGAAATGTTTCTATTTGAGCCCTTAAATCCCCAATTTATTTTGATTTTAGTTTAGTACATGGTGAGATATATGAGTCTTGACACAATATTCTGCATGTGAATATCCAGTTGTCCCAGCACCATCTTTTCTCCAGTGTAGATTTTTGGCTCCTTTGTCAAAGACCAAATAACCGTATGTGCAGCACAATTGATAATAGCCAGATCTTGGAAAACAACATATATGTACATCAACAGATGGAGAATGAGAACAATGTGGTATTTATACACAACAGAGTACCAGTCATAAAGAAAGATAAACCTAAGTAACTGGATGCAGCCTGAGAACATAATTTTAAGTGAAATAAGTCAGACACATAAGCACAAATATTGCATAGTTTCTTTTATATGAGAAAAATGTAAAGAGCAAAACACAAGAGATAAATAAGATGAAGGGAGCAGTTCAGATACACTCTCAAATTACATATTCTGTTGTTTCAAATATATTTTAACGTATATACTAATTTGTTTCACTTATACTACTAGTTTACCTTAGTTTATTAAAAATGAAGTTTTGTATTATTATCAGTTTCCTTTTTGTAAGAATTTTTTTCATTTATGTCTTGTACTCTGAGTAACAGCTTTGAAGATAATGATGCACAGTTTATTAACTATTGTTCTTTTATTATTTTGTTATGATTTTTAAATTTTCTAATAAAATAAAAAAAGTAAAAACCTAAGAACACAGAAGATGAAAGAAAGAATGATTCCTAGAAATTTTAGAATTCTTGAGTTCTTTTCACCTTACGAGTGCTTATTCTTCCTGTATAGACAGTTTGATGGGAGATCCAGCTGTCATGGTCAGTTTCTATCCAGATATGCCAGAAACTGAGACGTCAGTGACCAATGGGGAATTCATCTTCCTCATGGACCGCTCAGGAAGCATGCAGACCCCTATGAGTAAAGAGAACAAGTCTCAGCTGCGCATAGATGCAGCCAAGGTAAAAATGAGCTTCTTCTCCTGTCCTGCCACATATCAAAATGGGGATACATTTGAGTAGTATCAGGAGGGTATATCTGAAGCTGTAGGTCTGTGTCTGGCTGAGTGATCGCCAGCATGAATACCATGCAGATAGCCTTGAAATTGAAGGGGCATGAAACGGATGATGGCGCCACACTCCAGCACTAGATTGGTGGAGCCTGAGAGACTCACTGTGTCTCCCCCTTCTCTTTTACCTTCAGGAGACACTGATTTTGCTGTTGAAGAGTTTGCCACTAGGCTGTTATTTCAACATTTATGGATTTGGATCTTCCTTTGAGTCGTTCTTTCCGTAAGTCTAAGAAAAGGCCGGAGAGAGCCTACAAACATACTTCTCAGTGGCCGACCAGGTTGCTGAAAGGGTTACTGAGCACTGAGCTGGGAACTGGTGATTGCAGATAGGGTTATTATATGATGGGGTTTCTCAGCAAGGCCAATGGGGAGCTGTTTTCATCCTGTAGCAGGTGTGTTTGCTTCTCTCAGGCACAGTGTGAAGTACACTCAGCAGACAATGGAGGAGGCGATGGAGAGACTTAAGGTCCTGAGTGCAGACCTAGGGGGTACTGACATCTTGACTCCACTCCAGAAAATTTTCAAGCGATCCTCCATCCCCAGTCATCCCCTGCAGGTAAGAATGGGAATGCAGCCAGAGGCAAGGTCAAAGACAGAGGTAAATACTCAGGAATCTCTGCCCCTAAACTTCACCCCAGGGTGTGTATGATTGAGAGTCTTTAGTCATATAAGAAAGAGAAAAGAAGCAGAAAGGTAATCTTCTTTCTTAATTCCAGTGAGGGACAACAGGAATGCTTTTGTAGAGCCCACAAAAGCTTTATAGGAATCTAGTGTCCAGAGGGCTTGAAAATTCCCAGCATTCTGAGCTTCCCTGTGGGAATGTGGTGAGGTAACCTGAAACATCAGGGCTCCTGTTTGAAGCTGCATCAGGGTATCTGAATGAAACAGAAAGATTTTCAAGGTCAAAGTCTGGTGTAGTGCATTGGTAACTGGGTCAATTTAAACACTAGCTGAACTGAATCAGTGTGTGCTGAGCATGGACGGCCCACCAGAGGCCTGTTGCCAGCATAAAAAGGAGACCTGGAGGGAAGAGTAGTGTTTTGGGTTCTCCTAAGTGTTATTGTTTGGAGCCGTTGGTTCTCCTGGAGGAGCTTATCGTGCTGGCTCCCCTGATAGGAACCCATCTGTTATCATTGGAGGAGCTCAGGACCTCGATGCTGAGAATGGCTGCAGTTCACTTTAGGGGAGCTTTGGTCATTACTTTGAGAACTGCTTCCTGGCTCTGAAGGGGAAGATGTGTGCTGTTTAATCTCCAGGAGAAGTTTGTCACACTGGCTGCCTGATATTTACTCAGCTGTTCTCATCAGAGGAGCTCAGGACCTCATTGTCATTGAGAATGGCCTTGGTACTTTTCAGGGAGCCCAGGTCCTTATTTTGAGCATTGCTTCTTGGCTCCAGTGTAGAACCCTTGACCTGGTTGCACAGATTCTTCACCCTGCTGGCATAGACTTTCTAGTTTCCACAGCTGATCTTTGGGCCTTCCAAGCACAGATTCATGGGGTAGACTTGTATGGTCATTGTCGTGGGCCCTAGGTTTTCAGCTGGAACTCATGCAGGTCATTGCCATAGGATCCAAGACCTTGGTTGGGTTTTTTATATCTTTAGTGTTGTAGACTGGTTTCCTGAACTTTTTTGATGTGTTTGACTCCTCAGGTGACCATTATAAGCAGTACTATAAATTATGTGTCCTGTATATAACTGTTCTCCCTGCACCCCCTGACTACATCTGGTGACTTAGAGTGACTTGACAGAGGCCTCATGGATCTCTTCTTTCTCTGCACAGCTTTTCGTCTTCACAGATGGAGAAGTTGCTGACACATTCAGTGTAATTAAAGAAGTTAAGTTCAACAGCAGGAAACACAGGTATGACCAGAGCACGACTTCTCCCATGGTGATTGGACCTTTAAAGTGTCATGGGAAGTCTAGTACCAGTGATGACTTTGTTCACAGAGCACAGAAACACTGAAGAATTTTGATTATCCTGAGTGACAAGTGACTTTTCTCTACAGCAGTTAAAAGTACTTTTTTTAAACAAAATCAGTAACACAGCAAGCTCATTGTCCTTTAGAAAGTTTTTATAAAATTTGATTATAATCATAGTTAATGAAAGAAAACATAGAAAACTACACAAATCGTAACTATCCCGCCAGGTGAGCCTGATAGCAAGCCTGTGCTGCTTGTGCTGAAGTCAAGAGCAAGACTGTTAGCAGGCCTCTTCCTGGCATGCCCTGCTTCCAGTACAAGGCGCTTAGATCGGTCCTCTGGACTGATAAGTCCCTGGACTGTTTGGGCTTGATTTTAAATTAAAGCAAGTGAATTATACAGTGTTTTTTTTCTTTCTGTGAATATGGTTTTATTGTTTTCAACAGTTGAGATGCAAGCATATTTTATATTTAGCTATGGTTTTCTTTGGTTTATAATATTCAATGGATAAGACTGTTACAATACTGTCACTTATTTTGATCCAGAGGCTGAGTAGGTTTGGTATATTACAAATAATGTTTCTGTGGACATTCTTACATTTTTGTTCATATAGTTTTCTCATGTATATTTATATAGTTGACCATATGTACCTGAAGGTTCTGTATTCATGGATTCAACTGTTACATAGCATTTTCACTGTATAAGTTATCATACATCTTCAAATGATTTAAATTTTGTAAGATGATATATGTAGGTTACATGGAGATACTACATTACTTCCCATAAGAGACTTCAGCATCTACATATTTGATATCCAGACCAGGTCTTCTTGATAACAATTTCCAAAGGATACTGTGAGACAGCTGTGTGTGTGTGTGTGTGTGTGTGTGTGTGTGTGTGTGTGTATGTTTGCATTCATCTGCTTTTCTTTGAATAGACAGAGATATAGAATTATGGGTCATGCTAATAGTTTTGCAAGTTGATATAATTTAATTCACATCAGATTTATTGAAGATTTCTAGTTACCTCATTTCTTACCCAACAGTTGGTATCATTTATGTCTAAATTTTAACCAATTTTGCATATGAGAAGTTATGTTGTTAATTTACATTTTCTTGGCAGCTCAGCTTAATGCACTTTTTCATAGTTATTAGTCATGTAGACATCTTATTTTTTCATGTAACTTTGAATCTCTTTCCTACTTTTATATTTTTTCTGTTGCTTGAGGTCCTTTTTCTACTCATCTGTAATTCATGTTATGGTCTGGATATAGGCACATTTTTGATCTTACAGCCTAGAAATACATGTTCTTATACAATAGCTTGTCTTTAGTCTCAAAACAGTACATGTTGGTTAATAGTTACTCTTGGTTTTAACATAATTCATTAGTATTTTTCTTTATCATTAACAAGACTTGTCTTGTTAATGTAAGTCTTAACCTAAGGTTATGAGGATATTTTCTTTTGTTGTTTTCAAGTTTCGTTATTTTTTTCTTTTCTATTTAGATATACAGCACACACAGCACACCTAAAATTTATTTGTGTGCATTGTGTGAGGTGGTTTTTTTTTTTTCATGTAGACATCAAAGGGATCTTGTGCTTTGAGTGTTCTCTTTCTTTGTTCTTTCTTGTTTAAATTATGAGTGGTTGCTGGATTTCATCAAAAGCATTTTATACATCCTTTGGGATAAGTGTACAGTTTTGTTCTCTATTCTTTTAATATGTAAAATACAATGATTATTGTTAAATACTAGACCAATTTTGCATTTTGTCAATAAATCCTAATTGGTTGTGGAGTATTAATTTCTACCATGTTTTTTGATTCAGTTGCTAATACTTATTTAGGATTTTGAATCCACTTTTGTGGAAATGAGTGCGTATTTTTATGCTATTTTGTCAGGTTTTAACATCAGTGTTATGCTTATATCATAAAACCAGTTGTAAAAATTGTATTTCTTTCCTAGATTCTGGAAGATTATCTTTTTTAAATAAATACAAAAAGGTGCTAATGGGCTTTTTAGACCTGGAAAATTCAGGTGAAATTGTGTCTTTTGAACCATTCATATTTTATGTTTTTGTTTTTATGTGTTTGGATATCTTAACCTAAATTTTCAACTTTTTTGCTTTAAATTGTTTATGACCATACATCATAATTGTTATTACCATAAGTCATTTAATACTGTAGAATCTATAGTGATGTTATCTTTTTTTTCTTTTCTTTTTTTTTTTGGTACCAGGGATCGAACTCATGATCTTGAGCTTGCCAGGCAGCACTGAGCTAAATCCCCAGCCCCGATGTTATCTTTTTACTTCTGCTGATTTTATACCATTCCTGGGTCTTTATTTAACCTGGAAGTTTAACAATTTTAATACTTTTTAAAGAAATATCCTTTTTTTGATTTGTTCATCCTGTTTAGTGTATGGTCTTTTCTTTTATTAACATCTTCCTTTATATTTCTTTTCTTTTAATAATGTTCTTGGATTTATTGGCTGTTTTTTATCCAACACCTTGATCTGAATACTGAGGTAGTTGGTCTTTAGATTTACTTTTTGCTTCTAATGTATTTTTAGAACTATATCTGTAGCTAACCCTTAAATTTGGATATATACATTTTCTTTGGCATCTACTTGAAAATATTCCCTAATTATCATTATGATTTCCCTTTTATGTCTATGTTACTTGTAAATATATTGCATAATATCCCAATGTTTCAAAATGTTGTATGCTTTTTCCTAGTTTGCAGATATTGTATGAATCATTAGGCAATCAAAATGACATCTTCTTTTGAGATGTCCTATTGTTTGTTTCTGATGGGTTGCTAGACCATGAGTTATGGTCCTATGAGCGTCAGTTGTTGTGCTAGTTGGCTTATTTCTAATTCATCTTGATTTCTAGGTCTATTGTGTTCTATCCAAAAAATGTAAGGTGCAGGGACAATTTCCTTTTGAAAGACTTGTACTGCTACTGTTTCGCTTCTACTTGTGTGAAGCACCTTAGATTGTCAACCATCCATTTGTACTTGACATTTGCTGCAAAGCACAAGTGGACACAGATGCCAGGCCTGTTCCTCTGGGCTTCTCTCCTCCCCAAAGTCCCAGCTCATAGTTCCTTCTCATCTTGGTGGCCATTTGTTGTTTTTAAAGAAAGTATTTAGAGTACTACATCTGTATTCTCTAGTTCTTTGTTGGATTGAGACAACTGTTTAGCATTTCTGGGAACAGAACTCAGAAAGTGTTCTATTGTGTATTTAAATCTTATAAAATTTTGATATATTAAGAATTCTTATGTTTAAGGTTTAGCTCTTCTGCTTGTCAAATGTTTGGAACAATCAACTAACCCTGCCAAGCCTTAGTTTCCTTATTTGAAAATGATGATACTAATACTCATTACCTTATAGATTTATGTTGAGCATTAAAAGAATAAAACTAAATAAAGTATCAGGAAGTGTATACAAAATAAGCACTAAATCAAAATTTGTTATTACTGTTTTTATGATTGTCTACCTCATGCACTTTAACAAGGTTTTAGCCATAAAGTTAGCCATCAATAAAATTCTTCAATTTTTTTTAATACAGAAAAGTATTTACAAGTTAAATAAACACTTTATAGCAAAGTCTATAGTTCAAAGATCATGTCAAATTTTAAAGTTGATGGCATCAAGATGCTGGTAGGTTGTGTTCTAAAGGAAATAATGGTTCTGGTTAGGTCACTGTAATTAGAAGTCTGGCCCTTAGACTTAAAAGTTTATAATAACACCATATAGGTTAGTTTAGTTTAACCAAATATGTCTCTCATTAGCATTGAGGGTGATGACAATAACCCGTATCAAAAGATATTGATACATAAGCCAAAATTCCATACATCAGTGATTCTGATCTGCAACCAAAATACTTGTATTACTATCATTAATGCATCTTCTGTTTATAGACATTTGTTTGGGAAACCAAATGACAGTTTAAAAGCTCTTCCTTGCAAATAGAGTAGAGCAAGGTGAGAACTTCCCAGTTAGAAATGACCAGGCCAAGACAGATATAGCACCAGAATGGCAACAGGCAGAAACTAGTGATAGCTTCTGTGTTTCCCTTGATTTTCTGGGGGAATTTTGCAGTCCGAGAGACCACTGTTTCAGTTCCATCTATACCACTTATTAGGAGTGTGATCTTTGACAACTTTTTGAAATTCATTTTGCAGTTCCTTATCTGCAAAATGAAACCAAGGTCTGTGTTGTAAGACGTTCATGATAATTAAATTTTATCATTAATTTCAGGCATTTATTATGACTCATAAAATATACAATGTGCTTAATTAAACAGTAGATATTATGCTTTGGTCAAAAATGCAAACCATCTCATCATTTATTTTTGCCCATTCTACATTAATTTGATAATTTCGCTTTGAGTCGTTATCTCTAATGTCCATCTTTTTACAATTACAGATGTTTCTCCTTTGGTATTGGAGAAGGTGCTTCTACCAGCTTAATCAAAAGTATTGCTCGAGTATCCGGGGGCATGTCCGAGTTTATCACAGGCACGGACAGGATGCAGGTCAAGGTGAGGGATGGGCTACAGGTCCAGAGGGGGGCAATGCAGACCAAGTATGAGACATAGTTAGGACATGTTTGCAAGGGCAGGGGCAAAGCTGGACTCTAGGATGTGTTTTTCATGGACTTAGCCTGCAGTGGGGCTTTTTCATATTCCTATCTGCTTTTGGAAAGGACACCACTGCAGTACCTAGAGAATAATATCTGGTCCCAGGAACTGGAAGCTCAGAGAAGAGATACTGAAATAGATTAAAGCTTTTGTATTTAAGAGGAGAAGCAGAGAACTTTGGCTTTCATTTCTGAGCTCCCGTGACTGTTCTTTAGGACCGCCTTTGTTAATATAGCCTGTTATTTATGCAAAGGATCCAAGACCAAGGAGCAGAAACAAGTGTTCTGTGTCTTCTCTATTGGATGGGATGGTGAATTGCTATTTACTAGTTGGTACCAAGAAAACACTTCTTGTTTTACATTTCTGAACTCCTCTGTTTTTAGTTAATAAATTTTAGGTCTCTTACCTAATTTCCTTCTCCAAAGATCTCCTTTTCATAACGTTTTCTTTATTCATTAAATTTCTCAGCTTTAACTTTGTATTTTGTAAAGCAAAAGAAATAACTCTCATTTCCCAGTGTACAATTAAAGGTTAGGTGTCATGCGTATTATGTCACATAACAATTGATACGTAGGAGCTACTCAGCTCTGGGAATAGTAGCTGTGGTTGTCATTCTCATCCATTGCTGCTTGTTCTGTTCTCCTCCGGCAGGCGCTAAGGAGCCTCAAGCTGTCTCTGCAGTCTGTAGTAGAAGACATTTCCCTGAGCTGGCGTCTGCCTCCTGATCTGACTGCTCACATGCTTTCCCCAGAACAGACTGTCATTTTTAGGGGTCAGAGGTTAATTTTCTATGCCCAAATGACAGGGACAGTGCCGGTGAGTGCCCACTGTTCTTTGTTCTCTAGTTACAGTAGCCACCGCTGCGACAATTTCATTAATGCTAGAAGATGGATTTGGATTTCAGTAAGAGATTGTACTTGCCAAGTAGATCCAGCCTTCCGTCTCCCTCATTATTGCAGGGCTATGGAATTCCTAGTCAGAAATCGTAGTGGATGGGGTTAGAGAGCTGGCCTAGTTCTGACGCTTTTGTTGGGTATGTCTCCTTTTCCTCACGTTTGCTTTTCTTTTGATTTGTAGCCAGAGGAAGCTACAGGAGAAGTATGCCTGAAGTACACATGGCAGGGCAAGACTAGTGAGCAGAAGGTGACCTTTTCTCTACAACCCAAATATGACTCCAAGTGAGCAATTAATTTTCTCCTTTCTTTTCCCTTTCCTTTCTCTTTCACTTCCTTCTTTTCTCTGCCATCTTTGTTTTTATTTTTATGTTTTTTTTTTTGGGGGGGGAGTCTCTTGATTCTGACAAAATTTATTTCCTTAAATTGTATTAAGTCCTAAGTCCTTCAAGTCTTATGTCCTCATTTTTTGATATTTTCTTCTCTCTTCTATCTCTAACTTTTGAGAACCCCAAACAGTTGTTATGTGGATGTGTTATGCTAAGTCTCAGGGTGTTTGTTTATTTTTCCAGCTTCACCGTTCATCGTCTTGCTGCAAAATCCTTGATCCAGACTAAAGATATGGGTTTCAGAGAGACCCTAACAAAGGACAGAAAAGATGTGTTGAACATTAGTTTGGAATCTGGAGTCATAAGCACCTTCACAGCTTTTGTTGTTATAAACAAAGAGCTCAACCAGCCAGTCCAAGGGCCTCTGGTTCACCGGGAGATTCCAAGGCCTGTTCTGATTCCAATGTCATCAAAATGTGCGTGAGTTTTACCCCATTCAAATACCTATCAGTGAAGTGGTCCTGAGCATATGAATACAACATTTAAAGGAAAAGGTTGTGGAAGATTTTTAATATGCTTTGTTTTTATGTCCTTCTACACAGAATTTCTGGTTATTTCTTAATTTTTGTGTATGTCCTTGACAGGGAGATTTAAAATAAAGTGGTCAAGGGATTAAGGAAATATTAAAACATAGAGAATATACATAAGCGTTGCATATTCAAATAGTTCAAATATGAAGTTTCATCAAGTTTGATTTCTTGATGACTGTGTGGTAAATGATCACACAGATGGCTGGTGACTGGGATGGGCCTGAGTTTGGAATGGAAGATAGTATTTCAGGAAGATGGGGAAGACTTAAAAGAGGCACTCAGAATACTTGGAAAGGAAAATGCCCAGAGGGAAGCAAGTATTTGTCAAAGAATGCAAAGGGTTCAATTGAGTTTAAGCATCTTAACTTTTTTATTGGTAAGAAATTACTAAAGAAATTATTGTTGTGCTTCTTTGAACAGCACCTTTGGCCTGAAGAGGAAGTAGGTAGAATGTTGGCTTAATTTGAAAGTTAGGATTTTTCTAAATTGGTATGATGAAAGAAAATTAATCTAGGATTGGAGACATCAGCCAGAAGGTGGTAAAGGTTTGAACTTAAAATTTAAGTTAAATAGAGAGGAAAAGATGAAAAAAAGTTAATATGTAGAAAAAAATTGATTAAGGATATACATGATCTAGACGAGATTTAAAAAATTCAGGTGAAACAGGAATTTCTGAGTCAGAACACTGGGAAAATTGAATCTTATATTTTAAAGGTCAAATTTTTAAAATTTAATTTTTATGTGTGAAATAATTATGCAACATAACAAGGCTGTCTTTATAAGGATGAGGTGGCTGATGGAGAATAATGCTTAGATTACTGAGTTTGAGGAAATCAAGAAGCCTTGCATTAGGATGGTGGATATCCCAAAATCGCTCAAGATAATGGCACATGTTGTAATGGAGTAGAAATCTAAGGTTTGGCTTTCAGCGAATAGTTAGAAATGTCAGAGAGTTTGGGGTTGACACAAGTGGGGACATAAGCCAGGTAACCAAGGAAGGGAGGGGAGAGACAATATGGGGCCGTACAGGTTACCAGCTTCACCTTCTATCCTTGGGTGTGTCCGGAGCAGAATACAGAGCAATAACTTTTTGAGAATGATGGAGGAAAAATAGGTTTGCAAGAGAGTAACTTCATTTTAAGAATTATTTGAAATGAGCCTTTTAGGTTCAGAAAAAAATGTCTATCATGTGTTAGAGACTTAGAGGATGTAATGGAAAGCTGGAAGCTCAGAGCGTGAGGATGCGTGCAGGAAGCAGGCAAAGAATGCTATAGTAATGGTGGTGAGTGGAGCTGAGATAGAGAGGCTATGGCTCAAGTCTTCAGTCTATATTAACTGCTACTGCAGAGAGCAGAGTGTCTCAGGCTCCGTGTCCGCATTGGTGTTTTGCAGCTCGTCAAAGACTCGCGTGCGCCTCATATAGTTCCAGTAAATCATCTATTCCATATTCAGGTGTTTGTCAAATTGGGTCACAGAGCATGTTGCCTACCTGTGGGACTCTTGCACACATGGCATCAAGTATGGATTTTGGTAGGTGTATAAATCGCAGTGTCCTCTTTTTGAGCATCTTCCTTGGAATATTTTCTCACTGATTGCAAAGCTTTAGTCGTGGCAAGAAAATCAAATATGGGTTTCTCCTAGGGTACATCCATGAGATGGAAAAGACTGATTCTTCAACCAGTGAGACCAGTGTGCAAAATGACTGTAAAGGTGAGATGAGCCTCAGTTTATTTATCTACAGAGACTGAAGGGCAAATGTTCAATGCTATACTGTATTGTAGCCTTTCTGCCTAGGGAGTCATCTTTTTTGAAAGGTATCAGGAGGGACAAGATTTGCCCAATCCTTGTAGTTTCCAGTTAGGCCAGCTATATTAGTACCCAAACTAGGACTCGGAAGCTTTCTATACCACTAAAGTCTGGGGTGACCTCTAATGACACAAAGTCCTTTTTCCGTCTCTTCCTGTATCATTTATCTGCAGACAGACCTGGCCCCAGCAGGCTCTGCTGCCATCCTATCTGGACCTCTGTGCCAGAAACTGAGCTTGAAGTTAGATCGGGAGCTGTCTGATGACTTTTTGCCTGTAGCACTGTTGCTCCAGGCTCTCTGTAACTTCAGTGACCTATTTCAAGTATTCTGATGGACCACAGACTTCATAACCTCCCATCGTTTATCTCTTTCTCTTATTTTTTTCTCCTCAAAGAGAACGGTATCGAGCAGTTGATTTTGCTCCAAAATGCAAATGGTTCCTGGACTCTGAATGAACATCTGGCCAGGATCCTAGGCATGAAGCTGGAAGACGTAAAGGCCGCTCACCCTGATGAGGTGAGATTTAAAGGAGAATGAAGGTGTACATATATCTTTGATGGAACGAAGCTTGTAATGGCAATTTGGATGAATCAGGGCCCACCTACAAAAGAAGAATATAGAAGGGACATAGACTAAGGTCATTTCTAATAAGTAGAAGGTGAAAGTTTTTTGGTTATGTTAGCATCAAGAGAACAAAGAGTTACCAGACCAGGTAGTAGTTCATATTAGTTGATGGATAACAAAAAGAAGACAAAAATGCTCTTCTGTTTCAGTTATATTCACTGACAGTCATCTGAGTTGTAAAACTAAACTTTTGTGAGCTATTGCTCTGTGCAAGGCACTGTGAGAGGTGGTTGACATTCACGATTTTATTTATGCTTCACTTCAGTTAAATAAGGTCAATCCTAGTTGTGCTGCTGGGCAGAAGATGAAGAAATGGAAACGTAGGAGGTTTAATAATGTGTCTGAGCCAGTCAGGTAGAGATGGAGACAGTGCTAGGATTGTCCCCAGAACCCCTGATAATGCTTCACAATCACTTCTCTCTGTACTAACAGAGGTGGTCCAGGTGGTAGGAAAACTAATCGAAGTCAGGATAGGTGAAGTGTTACTACGAGCCAGTTAGTTATTGCAAATTTATTTAAATATGATGATATAGGCAAGGTATATTTGGAAATGGAAGGTAACTTGCTCAATCTTCTAGTCCTCTTTGAGAAACTGTTACATAAGAGGCAGCTGCTGAAAATGTGAATGGCAAATATTATTCTAAATTTTGAAAATGAAGGAGATAACTGAATAAAATTCAGATATTCCTTCATTACCCAGAATTGATGGAGACTTTGCAGTGTGGCTCATGCATATGAGGAGCAGAATTTCCTGATAGTGTGTCATGCTGAGATCGATTTCAAAGGGTTGTGATAACAGGAGTGGAAAACATCTTGTCAGTGTTTCCTTTGTACTGATTACATATTAAAATTATGATTCTTAATGTATTTGGTTAAATAAAATATATTAATAGCAGGGAGTAACTCACTGATACAGCAGAGAGAGCATGTGAAAAGCTTTAGATTCAATCCCCAGCACCAAGAATGAAATGAAATGAAATGAAATGAAATAAGATAAATAAAATAATTGGGCCTGTTTCTTTTTACTTTTTAAGTGTAGCTACTAGAAAATTTAAAAAATACATGTCTAGCAATGTTTTTCTATTGGAAAATGCTGTTCTAGACAAATAACTAATAAAAGGGTAATTGATAAATACTTGAAAGATGATATAAGGGTTGTGAAGTTCTATCCTACATTTACTGAGCACAAGACACATTGAACTGATATGTCCTTCTTAATATCCAGGGCTTGACACCCATGCCTGCAGGTTGAGGTGTACCTGAATTTTTCTAAGGATTTGATTCTTTAAATGATGAATACTTGCGCTAACCACAAACTAATTGAGTATGCATAGCTCAAATTTTTAGAAGCTTATATTTTCAATGAAAATCTTAAAAAAGATGTAGAGCAAAGTTTTCTTGTTTGTACATGGCAAGACTGGGAGTTAAACTCTTAGACAAGAGAATCAGGATCCCTAAAACTTCTGAACTAATTAGTTAAAAATTTTCATGAAAAAACAATAGCAGCAACCAAAAAAGAGTAGAAATAAAAATCAACTACTGCTTTTGGTTCTAAATTCTCAACTATATAAATAAAAAAAGAGAGGCCAGAATTAAGTAGCAATCACATATAAAAATCAGAAATTTCATAGGCATTATGTTGAATATTTTCATATTCAAACTGATTTGAATCAGAATATTTGAACCAGATTAGTAGGGGCAATGAACTTTCTGAAAAACTGCTGTGTTCTTGGGCTGTGGACATGGAATTTTAAAAATATATTTGCTTCCTGAGATGGCCTTTTCAGGAAATGTATTTTAAAAATTACTGTGTCATTTGTTTTTAGACTAAGAGCAAAAACATAGGTGTTCTTACTTCCTTGACCTCAGAGACTTTTGGTCTGAAATTAGGCTACTCAGAGAGAAATAATAGCTGCTGTTTCCACATTTTAAAGGTCATGATATAAGAGAGTAATTTCCTTAGATTTGCTAAATCTAAAAAGCAAATCTTTAGGAAACAGTTTGTGAAGACTCTTACAGGATCACGTTTTGCTCTATGGCTAAGATTATTTTTCTATTGAGCAACATAATTGGAATCAGAAGATTCATGGTTCAGTCACACCTCCATCAGTTCTGGAAGCTAACTTAAATCAATCATGTCTCTCTTTTGAAAATGTGACTCTGCTTCACTCCCCTTTTTTTGGTGGGGGGAGATGAAGATTAAAATGGAAAAGTGATTACAGGTGTGTCCCTCTTACCACAGGTGGGTAATTCTTGTTTGGGATAGTTTAAGGGCACCCAGCGCTGCCCTGATGTTCATGTGGGGTTTGATGATTAAGCCCTTTCTTCCCTAACACTGAGTGGATCATTGCCCTGGGCTTCAGGGTCTGGCATTATCTTATTCAAATAGAAGAAGGAGGTAGAGAGCAGATAATTTCATCTAAAGTAGTACAGGGGATATCAAGTGAGGAGGGAATGAAGCATTTTGTATACTCGAGGGGCTTGCTGCCCTCCTTGGAGGTCTCAGGGACATCTCTGTCTATTGTACAGTGTGTGGACTCCTCAGTCTGGGCCACAGTCCTAGCTGTGATCTGGCTACATACCAAAGGGATGGACCAGGAGTGTGAGTGGGATCTTCTGGAAAGGAAGGCCAGGGCCTGGATTCGCACCCATGCAGGTAGGAGCACAATCTCAGGACCCTTCCCTTCTCCCTGAGGAAGCTGGACTTCTTCACAGGTGCTGAATCTCCAGGTCTGGCAGGGGTAACCGTGAGAGTCCTCGTAGCCATTCCCACTGTATTCTGGTGCAGATTTTTTCCAGTATTCCAGCTACTCTTTTTTTGGGTCAGGGTGGTATGAAATCTTTAATGGGGGAGAGGGAGGAACGAGTTAAGAAGGAAGGAGACATAGATGGACAGTGCAAATTGCTGAGTTGTAAGGACATGGTAGCTACTTTCCTCAGTGTCTCACTGCCCAGCAGTGAAAAAGCGAAGTGTAACACTGAGCTTGGAGCAATTACTCTCTGGGTATTTATTGTCTCACTGCTACTGACTTTTTCCCGGAACCAGAGAAGACTTAGGGAGAATCTGGGCAGGAAGAAGAGAAAAATTGGGTGTAATGAAGAAAGATAAAACAGGATGCAGGGGATACGATAAGAAAGAATAGGGGAAAAAAAAACCTTACTATTTTCTGTCCCTCATCCATGATTCCTGTTTCCTCTCATCACAGGCTGTAACACAAACAAGGTTGTGAAAGCAGCTAATATATTTCTGAAGACTTCTGTGGATCCTGCTATCTTCACCTTCTGAGAACACCACTTATGAAGAAGTGCGTAGCTTGGCTATTGCCTGCTTCCCTTACCATCTCTTCTGCTGCGATGTGTTTTTGTGTTTTTTTAATTTTCCCTTTCTATTTCTTGCCATCAAAGTAAAGGGTGTCCATACCACCTGCCTCGCTCCTCTTGGTGCCTTTGGGTGTCATCTTCTTTTCCCCAATATGTGGCTTCAAAAAAGTGAAAGTAGTTCCTAAACCTGTTCTCTTTATAGTTCAAAGCATACATATTCAGTAATAGTCCTAGATTTTCCAGAGCAATGGTAAAAAAACCAGATGACAAAGATGCAGAATAAGAGTGTCATCATTGATGTTAAAGAATGTCTGACTTACAGAAGTCTCTGCGGGACATTTTTCTAGCCACCAATTTCTTTTTGTATGGTACTGGGGATTGAACCTAAAACCTTATACATCCCATTCAAGACCTCTGCCTTTGAGTTAAATCCCCAAATTTTCTATTCAGTTTTGGGTAAACTTTGAAGTTTTTGATTCTTAGAAGGAAGATTTGAAAGTTGGAAACCAGCATCAAGTTCAGTAAACATCCAGGTCACAGAGAGAAACTCAAGATGTCCATTTTGAGCATTGGCACTGTTGGGAATGTTCTCAATTGTTTCTGATTAGATTTTGTTCGCCTATACTTCTTACTTTTCTTGGTGCTGCCTAAGCAGCCTGCTTTGAGTTATTCTTGTTGGAGATGATTTTTCTTACCCATCAACTGTCCTGTAAGAGACCCGTTATGGTATCCTTGGACTTACCCTGAACCTTTCAGGACTCTGTACCAGGCTCCAATCTAGTGTAAGAAAAGAAATGATAGGGCAAATAATTGCTATGCCTGAGGCCTGAACCAGGATTGTTCACCACATGAGGAAGAATGGAGCTACCCATGATTGCTTCTGAACTTTATGTGCTCTGTTCTACTGGAAATGATCCTACTTGATGAACTATTCCTTGAAATAACCATTGTATCAATATTAAAGTGTTAATTTCTGCATTTACATTTTGTATCTTGTCTTTCATAAATTCAGTTATTGGACTGTTACAGCAGAAATGGGAGAGACATGGAGGCTGGGCACGGATACAAGCCAGCTTTATTAGCTGGCAGATGTGTTCAGCAAAGCTAAGGCATCATCCTTGCGGCTTTGTTCTCAGGATTTGTATACATTAGGAAGTTCCTCTGTTACCATAGCAACCACATTACTTCCCAGGGAATTTTACAAGGTCTTCCTCAAACATTCCAGTCATTAGACAGGATGGGGCAGGGGTCAGCATGCCTGTTGTTTGATGTAACCATTTGCTCCTCATGGTTTTACAGCTAACTGGAGGGATTTTTATCAGTGAGTTCATCCAAAGGATAACTACAAACTAAAATGGAGTCCTGAAACAGAGATGGAGT
Source organism: Hydrochoerus hydrochaeris (assembly GCA_004027455.1). NCBI lineage: Eukaryota > Metazoa > Chordata > Mammalia > Rodentia > Hydrochaeridae > Hydrochoerus > Hydrochoerus hydrochaeris. The sequence goes on from PVLA01003442.1 coordinate 207,061, forward strand.
CATTTTTGCTATGTCAGGACTTGCATTCTTTAGTTATCCTTTTCGTTCTGTCTCAGCTTATTTAATGTGCCTCTGTTTACTCTCTAATCTGTCCCCATGTCTTTGGCTGTAGGCTGATTTACTGAATTATATGAAGCAATAAAAGGACACTCGTTAGAAAATTAGGTCACCTTTAGAATTCTGATCATACCTTAAAAGTTATTTGATAAAAAGCAAGTGGTTTAATCCCTGAAGAGCTTGATATTCTTATCTATAGAACCCCTACTATTTTTAGCTCAAATGTTCTAGAGTTCTGATCAGAGTTCAGTAATTACTCAAGTAGCATGTAGTCTACGTTAGAGTTCCTTATAGCTGTTGTACAAACTGACATTAAGAGAACTTGTGTGACTTACACCATGGAGTCTTTCCTTCCTGAACTTTTTGTCTGTGTTTAAGGTAAATGTCACCTGTAGAACAGAACTATAGCATCACCTAGATGTTTGTTAGAAATGCACAATTTCAAGCAACACCAAGAACTAACTCTACTGAAGTCATCATTTTAGCAATTTTCATTTATCTTTTATGCAAATTAAAGTTTGAGAAGAGTTTAATATTTTCATAAAGTTGACTTTTATCCATGTTTGCCCTCAAAATAGCTCGTGTGTGTGTGTGTGTGTGTGTGTGTGTATCAGTCCATGAAATCTGGACCTTCGGGCAATGAAACTTATAAAAATACTCACCACAGGCAAAAAATATGACATCTTACAATAATAATACAAGAATTTATTATTGCATTTGTTGTTCACCTTCACTTTTTTTGCCAGTTGAAAGTATAGACAGCAAAGATTATTAAAGTAAGCAGTGTCCTAGATTACATACTCAATAAGAAACCATGAAAGCTGAATCCAGTAGCTACTGGATAACAACAACAAAAAGGCTTTAAGAATTATTGGAGTAACGGATGAGAATAATGACTCAAAAGGTCTCAATCACTAATATCATAGTAGAAAATCTAGGAAAAAGGTCAGCTTTCAGGTAAACAAGCTTATAGAATCCCAAATAGCCGTGATTACAAAAGGAGCCCCTCCATGACACATCATAGTTAAAATCCCAAAAGTTCCTCACAAAGAAAGGATACTAAAAGGTGTCAGAGACAAACAAGTAATTGTAAAAAAGGTAAGCTAATTAAAACAGGGTTGTTTTTCAGCACAAATAAAAGTTATAATGAATAAGAAAGGAAGAAGTATGTGTTTTTAGATAACATGATACTTTATAGTGAAGGTCCTACAACCATCTATGAGTAGACTCTCAGAACGAACAAATTCAAAAGTGCTGAAATACAAAGTCAAAGCACAGTCAATAGTGTTTCTGTATAACAACAGTGAGTACACTGAATAGGATGTAAGTTAAAGAATCTCATTCATGGTAATGTAAAATAAAATCTGAAATACATAGACATTAACCTAACCAAGGAACAGGAAGCACTGTAACCAAAAATCATAGTATGAGGAAAATGGAGATTGAAGAACACCTTCAGAAATGGAAAATCACCTCCTTTTCCTAGATTGGCAGAGCTAATATGGTCAAAATGGCTTTAATACCAAAATGATGTATAAATATAATACAATTCTGATCTTTATAATATGTACAGATATAATTCTGATCTATGAACAATCACTTTAGATTGTTCATAGAACTAGAAAAAAATTTAAAAATTTTTTAGAACAAGAAAAAACTCAATAGCAAAAGCAATTTTGAGAAACAAAAATAGAGCTGAGCACATTAATTGCAGATGTCAAGTTACAAAAATACAGAGACAAAACCAATGTTACTCTTATTCTGTTTTGTTTGCTTGACTCTATTACATATGATGTCATGGGCAGCTATTTTGAATACAACAAGATATAGTAGCCACTATTGGTTTCCTATTGTCTTATTTTGAAATATCATATCACTTTCACTATTTTGTTTTGATTGGTTTTATTCTTTTCAGTTTTATTTGATTTTATTAGGTCTGATGGTATGGGCAGCTATTTTGAAGATAACAAGAGGCATGGTAGCCATTGTTGATTTGCTATTATCTTGTTTTGAAATCCTGTATTAATTTCACTGTTTTGTTTTGATTGGCTTTATTCTGTTCTATTTTGCTTGGTTTTATTCTCTTAAAACATAGACATGTTGATCAGAATTGAAGGTATAGAAACAACTCAAGGTGCTCAGTTCAGCCATCTTCTACTTGATAAAGGGGTCAAAACACTGGAGAATATTTATCCTCTTTAACCAACAATAGTAGGGAAACTATTGATCTATACACAAAAGAAAGAATCTAGAGTCATCGCTCTCACCCTACACTAAATAAAATAAAAATTAATAGAAAGACCTAAATAGCAAAACAGACATCTTTTGGAAGAAAAAATAGATAAAACTGTTAAAACAGAGATACACCAGGATTTTTAAAAAAACAGAATCAGAATTGCACATGAAATAATACCAAGAATTGCCAAGAGATTTTATAAAATACATAAAATAAGCATCATCTTTACAGAAAAGGCAACATAGGTTTTAGTCCCACTCTTTGGTTAAGGGGATCACATTTTGTTTTACTTGTTTGTTAAGTGGATCCCATCTCTTTCACAAAAACCGTAATTTCCAGGAAGCTCTAAACTTCATTTCACCAAGAAGGGAGGAAAGGAGGGAGAGAGGGTAGGAAGAATCAAACACAAACAAGTAATTTGTCATTCAGTGAGTAACCCTCATCCTACACTCACATTTTTGGGTTACAGTCCAATTCATTTCTACTGCTATTACAGATAAAAAGGAACCTGTGATTGACAGACAATTCACTCCCAACTCCTGTCCTGCCAACAAACAACAGAGAACATATCACTGGGTGAAGAAAAACGCTCCTACCATTTATAATGAGTTGCCCCTGCAATATACCAGTGACTTGCTGGCATATTGAAGATCTGGACTGGAGAATAAGGAATTAAATGAGTTGGAATATTTCTCTATGATTGAAAAAAGAACAATGCAAATATAATAAAAATGATCCACAAATTATATCAAGAATAGCAATATCTCCTGAGAAATATCTGTTGAAATGTCGGAGAGACTTTATCTCGATGAACAGAACAGGAACTAATAAACTAACTTCCCTTTCTTTATCTCTCCCTTCTCTGCCATTACTCTTTGAGGTCATGGTATGGTCAGGAAATATATAACAGAAACAATAAGCATTGTATCAGATACAAACACCTGTTCACCTCTCTCAAATAAATCTATTAATAACTCTCTGCTGTCACAGGAATAGCTGCTTTCTTCCTGGAGCCATTTTGAGACTCTTTGATGGTGTAGTATAAATTAGACTAAGCTTGGGAACACCATGGCTCTTCTACCCTCTAACTTCAGGAAAGTTATATGGCACTAAGTTCTAATGTCCTTTTTTTGTAGAACAAGGTTAAGATGTTGCATATGATGCAATTCTTGATAAATTCAAATCAAATGAAGATATGCTGATCCATGCATGATAGCGTGGGTTTGTAATTCCAGTACTCGAGAGGCAGAGGCAGGAGGATTGGTGTGAGTTCAAGGCCAGCCTGGGCTACAAAGTGATTTCAAGGGAAGACTGCATACTGAAACTCTGTCTCAAAAAGACAAAATAAAAAAACCAAAAAACAAAAAAGTATGTCAACACTGGTGGTGACTTAATATGAGAATTGTAACTTACACTGCCATGCAAACAATCTTTGGGGAACGTATTTCCCACTTTGGATCATTCCTTTCTGATGATATCATGACTATGATTTCATGATTGGATGCTGAGGAGGTTGACAAACTAATTGCCCCTCAGAGATATCACTGAGCTCAAACCAGAGCTTAAGATCTGAAGTACACATTCATGAAAGCAATCCAGGGAAGGGCATGAGTACTGATTTTCTTGCACAAATCCTATGGCACTGGATTATTTATAAAGAGGAAATGCAAAGTCTTCTGATGGAATATGCTTTGCTCTATTCACAAGCAGTAAATGTGAAGTCTTGTCATTACACTTTGGACATCTTGACCATGTTTCCATCTGGATGCTGTGAGTATTCAAATTCCTGCTCTTGTCTCACTGCTGGCTTTTGCCCTTTACATGCTAACAAATCCATGTAGGGTTCTTCCTGATCTTTGGAGACTTCCTTTTTCTGGCATGGATTTAGAGTCAAATGAAATTGTAGAATCACAGAATATTACAACTTCTAATCAAAAGCAAGGACCTGAAACTCTGAGAACTTTTGCTGACCAAGGACAGTGGATGAAAAGCTCATGAGAATTTGAACTATGCAGAGACTATTCAAGTGTGGCTAGAATTGGTACCAGGGGCCAAGACCCCACCCCTATCTCAGAATTCTTGCTTCTCCCTTTCATTTTTACCTACTTGTGATATGGTGTAGGGTGACATATTATCTCGGTCATTATCTTTAGAGATGTTTTTCACTGGCACTTGTTAAAGCTTCTGGTTAAATGTTGAACGTGGCTGCACAATGTAAAAGCTTCTTTCCTGAAGCTGATACCAAGATCTGGTGTCTGAGGGAGAAAATTCTGTTAAGTGATTCCTAAAACAAAAGGAAATTTTTAATAAGTGCATTCCAAAGCCAAGAATGTAAATGTGCAGGTAATTTTTTAATTACAATAATGAAGAAGTGCCAAAGTCAAGATTCACATTAATTGTCCTGATTTCTAACACGATTTTCCTGTTATTCTGCAGATGGTATTGAATAGTGGGAGCTTGTTATTCAAAGATATTGCAAGAAGTAAAAATCCAAATACATTGAAAGATAATAAAACAATGCCAAAAATGTTTCCAACTGGAAGTGTTTTGAAAATATCTCCAAACTTCTTATTTCATGATGGAAACTTGTATAACATTCTTTCCAAGATTGGATAGACTGTGAATTCTAAAATAGGTATTTCTTAGAAAAATCTTGCACTTGGCCTTTATAAAAAGGTAGGTTTCTGTTGTTAAAGATATTGTCAAAGCATTTCTCAGTAAGAAATTTTATTATTTCATATTGGTATCCAGATTTGGGAGTCTTGGATCACTTTTCAAGTTGAGAGTTTCTCACAGGCATGCGGAATCTCTCGGTGGTGACCGAGTTTATCCTGCTGGGCATCCCGCACACAGAGGGTCTGCAGACCATGCTCTTTGCCTTGTTTCTGTCCTTCTACGTCTTCACCCTCATTGGGAATCTGCTCATTCTACTGGCAATCGTCTCCTCCCCTCGGCTCCACACTCCCATGTACTTCTTTCTGTGTGAGTTATCCATATGCGACATTTTTTTCCCTTCTGTGAGTTCCCCCAAGATGCTGCTCTACCTCTCGGGGAACACTCGAGCCATCTCCTATGCAGGATGTGTGTCCCAGCTCTTCTTCTACCACTTCCTGGGCTGCACCGAGTGCTTCCTGTACACAGTGATGGCCTATGACCGCTTTGCTGCCATCTGTCACCCTCTACGTTACACAGTAATCATGAGCCACAGAGTGTGTGCCGTCTTGGCCTCAGGGACCTCAATCTTCGGCTGCATTCAGGCCACTTTTCTCACCACTCTCACCTTCCAGTTGCCCTACTGCGGCCCCAACGAGGTGGACTATTACTTCTGTGATATCCCAGTGATGCTGAAGCTGGCTTGTGCAGACATCTCGGCCTTGGAGATGGTGGGGTTCATCAGCGTTGGCCTCATGCCCCTCAGCTGCTTCCTTCTCATCCTCACCTCCTACAGCTGCGTTGTCTGTGCCATTCTGAGGATCCGCTCTGCGGAGGGCCGACGCC